>JAGFMF010011673.1:8937021-8985574 GCA_019455555.1 Galemys pyrenaicus | reverse complement strand
CTCCCTGGCCGGCAGCAGGGATCGAACTTGTGCTGCAGTGGCTGCGGTTTGCTTCATAGTGCGTTGCTTAACCCACTGCACCACCAGGGAGGCCCCAAGCCAGACTTTGAACTGAGTCTCCAGGTCCCAGCAGCCAGAGCTCTAGAGCTGTTCTGCTTCTGCAGTAATGGGGAAAAAGTCTGTCGCTTTTGAAATGCATTTTAGCCTTGCTCTCAGATATTTAATAGTTGAAAAAACAATCAGAACAATGTCTTTAGATTAGTTCTTAACTGTGGGCATAACAGCACTTCCAACAGGGAGAAAACGTTCAGTTCATTAATGCTTTCAGCAGATCTCTCTTTTCTAACATCTTGGTGCTACAATTATGAGTAGTCATCATGTCCAAATTAGCCTCATGGTTTATGAATGAATGAATGTAGTCTGCATTGCATGAAAAAGCTCGTCAGTATTTAGCTGGGTGCTTGAAAAGAGGTGATTCTTGTGTCTTGAGCTCTGCAACATAGTAATGATCATCATAGTCATAAATGCACTTACATTTCCAGGAAACAAGTTAGATTTGGTCAGTAGGTGTGTGTGTGTAATTACCTCCACAGTTCATACCTGTAGACCCGCTGACTCAGCACCAGCCTCAGTGTGCCCTCCTGCTGGTTAGTGGTGAATATTAATGAGTTTTCCTGTAACCTCTGGATACTCAGTTAGCCAGAAGGCATCCATTCTCTTCCAGCATTGCATCAAATTTCTCTCAGCTTTATAAAGAGCAGAATTAGTTTTGTACCCCATTGGCATACATATGCATATCTGAAAAGTCACCTCAAAATCATTCACTTAGCAAGTGATGCAGTTGTGACATTAAACCCCAAAATTCTTTTATACAAGTTGTTCTCTCTGTGAGTTGCTTTCCATCCAGTAGTGTTCTATGATCCGAGTATGCTTTCTTCCTATTTAGCAGTTACTCTACATTGCAACTTAAATCCTTTTTCTTTCTTAAAGAATTAAAGTTAGAGAAAAATTGGTGAAAGAGGAGAGTGCTCGCAGCAGTCCTGAACTTGCCCCAGAGTCCTTAACTCAGAGGAGACAGCAGCCAGTGCCAGTGCATTACCTGCCCCTTCAGTCAGAGAACTCGGCTTTCGATAGGGTGGTGAGCAAGGCAGCCAGCTCTGCACGACAGCAGATTTGGGGCTACAGTCAACCAGCAGATCCCATTCACACTGCCAAGTTGGTGACCTCAGAAACCCCAGAAAATGTATCTGAGTACAGCTGGGTGGAATCAGCCACCCAGAATGTCATAAAGCCTCCCACCCTGAAGGTTCTAGAAGGTGAGAGAAGGGATTCCCCAGTTCTCCATAGTAGTGAATCCAAAGCAGATGAAGATGTGCCCTTCACCGAAGCTCTTGAGAGAAACAGGAAAACACTGTCGTCTTTGGAGACTCATGGATTATCAAGAAGCCACCAAGATCCCTCTGGAAATGAGGATTTTGGTAAGCCCGTCGTTAGCACAATCACCTTAAAACAGCAGAAGGAAGCAGAGAGTCTGTCACAAGCTCAGCACCAGCCATCTGAGAGAACGGGAAGGAGCGAAATGGTTCTGTATGTTCAGAGCAAGCCTGTGTCCCAGGATGCCAGGGTAACAGGTCGCAAAAGGGAAACAACTATGAAGAAGCACAAGGTTCTTTTCCGATCCCTGTCTGACTACACGGGCCCCCCTCAGCTCCAGGCCCTGGACTGTAAGGACCCAGCTTCAGCTCAGAAACCACAGAGTTCCCAAGCTGAGGAGCTCCATGCAGAAGTTGGCATGCTGGATACGAGGGTCTCTGTTGCCCAGCTCCGACATGCATTCATGGAGTCTGTCACTTCTAGCAAGAAACCTAAACTGTAGGTGATGTTTCAAACGTCTTTCAGATGTGTCACTTGCACGTCCTTGGCAGAATTATTCACTTCTCAACTTGTTTGGTGTTCTGCACTCAGTCATATTTAAAGCTTAGCTCACAAGTGTGCGGGGCAGACCATCCAGGAAATGGCTCAAAAACTACCATTCTGCTTCCGCTTACTAATGGGGAGTGGAGGATTGGGGCTCTGGAATGTTCCACCTCCTTTCCATGCATGGTAGAGGCATGCAGTGGGATTTGGCAGTGGCAGTGTCTATGCCTTGACTCACTGAGATGCATAAACTTTGCTTTGTTCTTTTTCTCTGTCTCCCTGTCTTCCCTTCTGTATATACTCTACCTATGATTCTAAAAGCCAATCACGGGTTGAGAGGTCAACCGAAGGAGTTGACTTGATGACCAGTGTGGAACGGGAGAGAGGGCCCCGGAAACCAAGACGCTATTTTTCTCCTGGTGAAAGTAGAAAAACTTCTGAGAGATTTAGAACTCAACCTATAACCTCAGCAGAACGAAAGGAGTCGGATAGGTAGGCATGTGTATGTGTAGTTCCGTGGTCTAGGAACTGAAAAGAAATCATACAGGATTTTTACTACAGTGTTGGTTTTGATGCTATTTAAATGGGATGTCATGATTCCACAACTCTTCATTCTAATCTGTAAGGGATAATTACTTGGCTGGTATAAATGTATTTTTAAAGACCCTTGACCATTACAACAGATGGTACAGTTTTAAACTGTGCTAAGATGGCAAGAAGAGAAAACATTATTTGTCTTTATTTAAAGTTTTTAATGTTTTATGCCCATGTTAAATCAGAATCTAAATTGGGTATGCACCAGATCTTACAGTGAATATAATTACGGGATTTTATATTCATTTGATAAGTGTCTGCTTGTTGTATTTGAGTTTTATATTATCAGATGTTGCTGCATAGAAATAATAAGGCTGATCTAAAAAAATTATCACTATTGTTAAAATATTGTATTTGACCCTGGTTCTTCTCAAGAGGTGGGTGCTTGTTTGAGTTGTGTGCACACTTAATGTAGTGTCCACTAACAACTATACATGCACTGTCACAATTAGAATCACTGTCAGGATGATGTTCTTTGAAGAGAGTGTAATGCTTTTTATTTTTACTTAAAATATTGTGTTGTGTTTGAATCTCCTCCTGCCAACTAATTTTTGTTGTTATTATTTGGCAATGTGTTTTCCAGGTCTGCTTCAAAATCAGAAATGCCAATGACTGAAGGCAAGTAATTTTCCTTTTCCCTCTTTGTTGTCTCACCCAGCTCAGATATAAATAATAAGTTGTTTGCTTTTTGAGAGAATGAGATTATGGGGCATGACAATTTCTTACTTTTCTGCAGCTTTTCTGTCTGTGAATATAATGAAATCTAAGTGAGATTTTCAGATGTGTTTTCTTACTTTTGAGAGTTAAGGAATTAGAGTGAACAATATGAAAACAACTGAGTTGAACCAAAGAAGCAGGTTTTTCTTGTTACTGCTGCCCTTTAGCAACAGTAAAGAAGAGAATTCTCTTCCATAAATTCTATTCTTAAATCTCAATTTTCCAAATATTATAATAGAAAATTACTGTCCAGTTTTGTTTAGTTAATTGCAATAGAAATGAGCACCTTTTCAGAGAAAAGGTGAGCCAAAGGGAAAAATATTGCCAATTTTGTAATTTTAGTACTTCTATTTTATAATTCTTAATTGATCTATTTTGCAATTTTTACTACATCTATTTATTTAGTGTAATAAAATATTGCCAATACTGTAATAATATTCAGTATAGCCTTCAAGTATTCAAAGGCTTTCCAGGTCTGCCTTGGGATACTTGTCAGACTTAAGATACACTTTCTCATCATGCTCAATTTTGATTTTGTGACTTTTCACAGATGAAGAAAAGGTAGATGAACGAGCCAAGTTAAGTGTTGCTGCCAAGAGGCTGCTGTTCAGGGTAAGGTGTGCTGAGGACCCTGAGGAGAAGTCCTTGGGGCGGGGCCCCACTGTCTCTGCGTCCTTCCTGCACCTGACCCTCTGTCACCACCTCTCTCTGGCTTTCCTGGGCGTCTCGTGCCCGGAGCTGGTGTAACCCCAGCTGCTGCAGTGCGAGTGTGCTTCCGATAGAGATCCGTGCCTCTCAGGGGTGGCTGCTGGGGGGAACAGAGGGAGACATTTTGCTGCCCCATTTCCTTTCCTCACATTTATAAGGAGTCTACAATGCATCTTATTTTAGGAAATGGAAAAATCATTTGATGAGAAAAATGTTCCCAAGCGACGCTCAAGAAATGCGGCCGTCGAACAAAGGCTCCGCCGTCTGCAGGACAGATCCCACACCCAGCCGGTCACCACCGAGGAGGTGGTCATTGCCGCCACGTAAGTCTGCCTCCCGGCCTCCTGGCCGTGCTGTAATACCGTTTTTAGAAAAGATTTGAGAACTTCTCAAAGTAAAAATGAGGCGATTGGGAGATTAGCCCCAGAAAAGTTGACATTTAGGGATTTTTCTTAAAATTTCTCTGAACTTTTTGTAACAAAAAAAAACTAAAGATAAATTTTAATTATTTTTCCTCTGTGCCTTTTTAAAGTATTTCTTATGCTGTGAAATTTAAAGCATGAAGGAAGAAGGATTAATGTTGCAAACTCCTGTAGTCACCCCCATCGTCGACCACCGTTGACTTGGCCACTGCCACTCCCGGCTCACCCCGCCCCTTCCCTGTTCCTCCTGCATTATTTACAAGCAAAACCCAGATATCATTTCATACATAAATAAGTTTATGTATGTATGTATCTCAAAAAGGTGTTATATTTATGTATTCTTATTTATCATCAAAGGAACCTTTTTTAACTAATTGCAGGTTTGATGGTTTTGCAAATTACAGGAAATCAGTTTTGAGCAGTATGTTCCAGTATGCTCAAAATGATTTTCCCAAAGTATTTAAAAGATAATTGCTTTCATCAGGCAAAGACTAATGTGACTCTTTGAATACTGTTTTTGTGCTTCCGCAGAACACACACACATCTATCCTGGAAAAAATAAGTTCATCTTATCCAGGATTATTGATTCCCAAGAGGCTTTATATTCTGCCCCAAACCTTTGAGCCTACTATTGGGTCACTGCCTTTGCGTCCTTCTCTCGTTGTTCTCAGCTTCTTGGTGTGATTATGGATAAGCACATCTTGTATTCATTAGGAACTCTTAGAAAATCAGTTTGCTTGCTTTTTGTTTTTTAAATATAAAGCAGTCACCCTAGGACCAAAATAATAAATAATCAAAAATGATCACCTCACCTTGTAAGGCTCACTAAATCCACTCTGAAGTGCTTAGAGATTATTTAGAGGACACTGATTCATTAAATAAAAAATTGATTGAGAACAACATTATAAAGTGTGAGCCTAATCTACTGACTTGATTTGCTTGTGCTTGATGTTAGTTAGCATTTTTGAGAATTATTTTTATCAAGTAGGCATTTATTCTAAAGACAGAGTAGCTCCTTTTCCAAGCTCAAAACCTATTCTTACTCCATTGACTTTGGGATAAACCTCTGTCTCTTATTTCCTAAGTTTGTAATTGCTTTTCAAGTTCTTTGTGTGATGTTCCCAAAGTAATTAGCAAGCAATTTTGTTAAAATATTTTGATTTAACGTTTTTGAACTGAAAATTATGCTTTCTTTAATGCTTCTTTTCTTCTCTCTCCTTATGAATGTTCCTTCTTTGGCAATTGCTTTTAAAGTGAACCTATCCCTGCTTCGTGCTCTGTGGCCACCCACCCTGTAATGGCAAGACTTCCCTGTCCCACTATAGCTAAGAGCACTGTGCAGCCTGCCAGGTACCGGAAAGAATAGCTGCATGCAGCACCGAGCGCAAAGGCTCTAGAAGGCAGATGCATCTTAAACTCTTGAATGCCTTTCTCGTTTGTTTGACAAGTCCGTGCAATGAGTTGTTCCCGGAATACATGGCATTTTGTTTTATCACTGGTGACTTCATAGGGGCCTGCATGAGAAAATACTTCACCCACCTGCTTCACTGGAATCAAACTAATTCACTTACCCATTTGGTTTGCTTTTGTCTTTCATAATCATGACATCCCTAAGTAATTTCATTCTTCATCTAAAATACTAGCACTTAATACAGACTAATAGAAAAATGGGCATTAACATGAATGTTGAAATTCTGATATGTACAGTTTTTAAAAGATTCTTTTAAGCACTAATACATGTTTAAAAACAGTCCCGTTTCTAGTGGATAGCGAGACGCCATTTTATTTGCAGATTGGGACAATAAGACTTTATTGTACCTGAGATTAGCTATTTTACTGTTGTGCCTTAAAATTATGCCGTTAAAGCATATAAATCATTTCTCTCTTTTATCGATATGGGCCAAATACCAGGTCTAAAAATGCGATGAGAGGAAGTAAAGTGGAGTGCATGAACAAAGCTGGCACAGCCCAGGGCAGGGACCTCTTTGGGGGAAGGAGGTTGCCATCACCCCCAGTCGGTCATGAAAGCGCAGGAAAGTCCCCAGGAGTCAGGTTGCATTATTGCCATCTTCCTTATGCCCTGCAACACTGACTCTGCTCTTTTGTCCGCAACAACTTGCGAACTGGCAATTAGCTGGAAAGGCAGACTACACCTTTTACTGGACTTGAGAACTGGCTAGAAGGTACTTTGTCTTGAAGCTTCCAGGATTCACAGTGACCATCTGACCTGAAAACCTTCACCTCCGCCTGGAAGTTGGAGGGATTTATCATCACCTGACATTTCCCTCATTTTTTACAAGTCCCTGGAAATTAGAGATTTCAGTACCCTTCCAAAAAACTGGTAGAAGCCTGTGAGAAAATGCTAGACAGGAGTGAAAGGATCTCTAAAATTAAACCCACTTGTATTTAATAAGTGAAAATCAATACTGTGTCACAGAGAATATTTCTCACAGACTGTTTATATGGACCGACTATATTATTTTTCTAGTTACTTAAAAAAGGCCACCTTCTGAGACACATTTTCAGTTAATGTCTAAAGAAATCATAGGTAATCTTTAGTCTTAACTGATTATTGATATTAAGAATATAACTTTTCTCTCTAGGATAAACTATATCCAAGCCAATCCAATTCCTCAAAATTTTAAAATTTTTAGAAATAATTCAGAGCTAAAAATCTGTTTGTGAAATTGGTAAAACTAGTGTCTCTAGCCTACTCTGCCCTTCACTTCCTTATGTAATAACAAGCAACTACTCTACCTGTCTTAAATGTAAGGGGGGAAAGTACTTTTCAAAAGTGACATTTGGAAAATAAATGGCTAAAATGAGTGATGGGCATTTATTTGTTTTTAATCTGTCACTGACTTTATATTCCTTTCAGATTACAGGCATCTGCTCACCAAAAGGCTTTAGCCAGAGAGCAGGCAAATGAGGGCAGAGACTCCACTGAACAAGGTGAACCTGATTCCTCAACTCTAAGCCTAGCAGAGAAGTTGGCCTTGTTTAACAAATTGTCCCAGCCAGTCTCAAAAGCTATTTCTACCCGAAACAGAATAGATGTGAGGCAGAGGAGGATGAATGCTCGCTATCAGACTCAACCGGTCACGCTGGTAGAGGTGGAACAGGTGGGTGCACTGTGATCTGCCTGAGTTTACGTGGATGTTCTTAAAATGTGGAAGCACAGGGTTACTCTTATTTTAATGATATAATGAAGGTGATCTGCCTGTAAACTGTTCCCTGTAGTTGATTTGGTAGTCACTTGATTCCAAAGAAAGATAAGTATACCAAGTATGTGTCTCTTATCTTGTTTTCATAATTTGCTTACTAAAATCATCTGGAGCGAGTCCATTTTGTAAGAAAAGTTGTATGCAATGCCAGCTTTTCGCCCAGATGACTGATTAATGAGATGCATTATGTAACTATGTCTAGCACTGTTTTCCTGATAAGCAGTGAAACTGCACCAAAGGTAGAATTTCCATCTGTCAAGTCATAAGCCAGGACTTATATAGACAATACTCTTATATCAGTTTTTTACTATGTTTAACTGTCCTCCCAGGTGCAGAGTGGAAAGCTCATTCCTTTCTCACCTACTGTGAACACGTCTGTGTCCACCATGACATCAACAGCCACTCCGATGTATGCAGGGGATCTTCGGACAAAGCCCTCTGTGGATGACCTAACAAGTGCCACTGATTATAAGTTTCCTTCTTCGACAGAAAATTCAGCTACTTCAGTTCGAGTTGCTCAGAACTCCCAGGCCCTGCAGCCTTCTGTAGAGTGTACTGGGAGCAAAGGGATGTTGAGAGAATTTGGAGAGACAGAAAGCAAGAGAGTGTGGCCTGGTGGAGATGGAGGAGTTCAAAAGTACGGGTCCTTTGAAGACACAGAGTCTTCTCACTTTGCCTTCAACAGAGTTCGGGAAGGAGACAGCCATAAAGAACCTAGACACGCCACTCTCCGGAAGGGAAGCCTGGAGCTGGCCGGTCCTCCTGTTGCCCATGTTGCTGAAGAACTGAAGGAATTTTCCACTGCTAAAAGCACTTCCCAAGGGAATGTGGACCTGAAGGACAGACAGCCCTCTGAAGAGAAGGCAGACACGGAGACTGTCTCACACAGGAGGTTTTCGCTAAGAGGTGAGTTGATACTGCTACTAAAGTATGAGAAAGAGCTGTATCAGCTTGATTGACTGTATGTGTCTATGAATCTTTTCACCTTAATTATGAAGGCTATCTATAGCTAGCATTGATTGAAAGTCCAGTATGGATCCTGTTCTCCCCCAAACTACTCTCCCTCTTAAATCTGAGTTGTACAGTAGATTAACACATTTTTCAGCAATAAAAATACCTGAAAATCTTTTAGACATCTTGATCGGGGTTTTTGATGACTGGTGCATTAGCTCTCACAAAGGAGCCTTGTGAACTGCCAGCTCTCTTTATCCCTTTTGCAAGTCTATGACCTCAAAGGTCCAGGTCTGGGTAAGCACAGGAAATAAGTACTTGAACCCTGATCTCTAGATTGCCAGACTCTGCATTCCTCTTCCGCAGGCAGACAAGCAATGGCTTTCTCTTCCTACACTTACATAAATGATGTGTGTAAGTTATAATATTGGTTTAGTTTTTGAGTCTGGCACATTTAATGTGTAACAGTATTGTTTTAGAGGATTAGAAACCTTCTGTAGTATGTAGGTAAAGCTAGCATCCTGTGTCTTGCACGTAGAAAAAGACTAATTGTCACAAAATAACTTGCTGTGTGGAGCAACCCACTGGGAAATTTGTTTTTTTCACATGACACTGATTTGCATAAATCTGGGTGGATTGGGTAACCCGCCATGTGCCCCCACCCCTGAGATTGAACTCCAATGCAGGACTGTTGGGTGGGGGTGAGTAGTGGGAAGAATGTTGCCTGGAGGAGTATGTGCTGACCTTGCTCCTTTCATTTCCAGCAGCAGAGTTTGGGGATCCTCCTTATGAGCAGACAGACACAGCTTCTGGGAAAAGTGTTGTTCAAACTGCAACCCCTGTGTCCTGGAAGCAGCAAGACCCTTCAGAACAAGCACAGGAAAAACCCTATAGGAATCCATGTGCAATGTTTGCTGCCGGAGAGATCAAAGCATCAACTGTGGAAGGCATCCTTGATTCACCCAGCAAAACCATGTCAATTAAAGAAAGGTAATCAAATTTAATTATTGAAAAGTAATAAAATTAGGGAAAAGTTTTTGTCTTTGTTTTAGAAATAATCTGTATAATGGACAAAAAAAAATTCACCTCCCTAAGGAGATGTGCTTATACTAGAGACATAGTGGGAAGTTAAGGCATCTGAGAGAGTCCTGCTTTTCACCCCAGTGCTTGGTTTGGTGACAGTGGAAAAATGCCCATTCCAAAGTCAGATGAAGAAACAAATTCAGACTTTTAGCTTGCCTCATCTGTTTGCAGTTCCATTTTCTTTTTTATATTCAATTCTTTGATTATCCAATAATGTGAGCAAAATTTCCCTTTCAGATACAGTTTCAAACAAAACACATATACTGGTTGTCACTCTATGCAAAATATTCATTGAGAGAATGTAGATAAATTCAGTTATGATATAAATCTTTGGGATTAGAATTTAAGTTTTTTTTATTTTATGGAAAATAAAATGGATGCCTGAATTGCATTAAGAAATTTTACCCTCGGTAGTAGCTGTGAAAGATCACATCTGAGTATCAAATAATACTGTACTCTCATTTCATCCAAAATGATGAAGGATGGAGAGAATCTATTTAAATAGGATAGATACAAAGAATCAGAGCTAAATACTTCAGAGTGTATTTTCCTTGTTAACCTTCCTCCACCTTTAAGTAGCAAAAAATGTAGTAATGATAGGAAGATAGGGTGAGAAAGGTCTCATTGACTTCCTGGTATTATTGCAAATATTTCTACCATGTGTTCCTTATTGTTCTGCCCACCTAGATCCTTCCTGGGCATCTGTATTACTTGAAAATTTT
This sequence comes from Galemys pyrenaicus, assembly GCA_019455555.1. NCBI lineage: Eukaryota > Metazoa > Chordata > Mammalia > Eulipotyphla > Talpidae > Galemys > Galemys pyrenaicus. The sequence goes on along the minus strand of JAGFMF010011673.1, from coordinate 8,975,236 downwards.
ACTTTGGAAGATACTGGCCATTCTTATTGTTCAGGACACAGTCAACTACTGAGACTGTTTAATCAAACCTCAATGAGAATTGTTCATTCTGTTTTTCAAGTCAAGCTTTTTGCATAATATCTATAAAATATTAAATAGATGGGGCTGTTTTCAACTGACAAATTAGTAAGATTGTTAAATCTTGTTTTCTTTTGTCTTAAATTTCATGGCAAATTAGATATACTAGATGAGGCAGATGTGAAGGGGTTCTGGGCAGAAGCTAAAGGTACAGTGAAGTCTTGGATCAGAGAAACAGGGTGGCTCCTTCTGGCATGAAGTGCACCTGGTGGAAACCAGCCGAGCAGACTTTGTTTTCAGAGATCCAACAATTGATAGCTGGTTAGGTGAGAAGAAAGAGTTACCATTGAAATGAACTGATGATAAATGTGACTTGAATGAATGAATGTGAAAAATCAGGTCTGTTTTTGTTTTTTGTTTTTTGTTTTGGTACATCAGAAAATATTCTAGGGATAAAATTCCCCTGGAAAAAAAATAAAATAAAAAAATAAAATTCCCCTGGAAAATACTAATATATCCCCTTTTTTAAAGAACTTTTAAAGGAGATTCCCCAACTTTGCGTATATTCTGTCTGTTGGAACTTAAGACTTTTCATACATTTTTATATTTATCCACCATATAATAATTCTTAATTTATTTCCCCAATTTTAGTAAATTTTAATTTTTCTGTATCTCTTTGAAATCAGTTTTAGTCCTACTGTAAAATTCTCACTTTTGAACATGGGAGATGCTATAAGGGTATAGATTCTTACTCTGAGCTATTTGCATGTCTATCTGGGGAGTTCGGGATGGCTGTGAGGTTTCTGGGAACAGCCTGCAAGATTTCCTGGTCACATGTGCACACGTTTGCACCTTCTGGCCAGGAGAGACAGAGCTGCCACAGTCTGCAGGGCTGCTGACCCTAGTCAGCCACTCAGCTTATTAAAATACACATTTAAGAATGGTTGAGGGACACTTTATTTAGAGGTCTATTTGTAAAAAATTATGTTAAATATAAAACATGTTGCCAGTGACCTCTCTTCTTAATAATGCTTTCATTTGTACGTTGCTGAAAATAACAAAATTTCCTATCTCTGCAATCCATCTGTAATAAATTTTCTCTAAGTAGACCTCATAATCCCTCCCTCTGTTTTAATAAAATAATGAATTTTGACCTACTTAAAATAGAAATGCTCTTCCATATATTTATTTGGGCTTTACTTGTCTTTTGGGGGGGGGGTCACAAATAAAATATAAACTTTCAACCTTATTCAGACGTTTTCTTACCTCAGTTTACCAAAGGCAGGGTGGCCCTCAGGGCCATGTTATGAACAGAATCTACCCCAAGACTAGTCTCCAGCTCCTCCTCCTGCATTCATTTTCTTAATTCACATGTCCTGGAGTACCTTGTTTCAAATTTTGCTTTCACATTTGCATTTCAGACTGAGAACTAGAAACTGGGCTTTGCAGATTTTCTCATTATTTCTTCTGCATAGCTGCCACCCTGAGGCTATTTCTGCTTTCTTCAACCTTGTGTTTCAATCTTTGTCTTATTTAGAGCTGGAGCATGTTGAGTCTTTCCATTCTGAGGTTTAGAGGGTCCTGTACAGCCCTGGGCATTTTGCCTGTACTATCTCATTAGTTCTGAAGACAGCCTTAGAAAGAGGCAGTCCTGTCCCCATTTTGTAGATGTAAACCAAGACATAGAAAGGTATAATGACTGAGAAATTAGAGAAAATCCTCTTATGGAGGATATTCCTCTATTAGAATGTTTGGTGCTCAAGGAAACATCTAAAAGTTCCTTTTCTTTTTCTATCTTTTCTGAAAACTAGAATGTCAAGTTTGGACAATAAGTAGCATGAAACTTAGGGTACAATTTACTTTTTCCACCACATTAATAAAATCACAATTTCATAACTGTCTAAGTGATTTGTTATAAATTGTGCCTGTTTAAGGATTTATTTTGAAAAGCATTGTATATCAAATGATTTTTAAGATATTAAGGGATAAATTCTCTTCATGCCTTATCAAAAAAGATAAACTAGAGATATTCATAGGAACATGGATGGAGCTGGAAGGGATTATGCTCAGTGAAATAAGTCAGAAGGCAAAAGAAAAATACTGGATGGTTTCCCCCCTAGGAGGAATATAAGGGAACCAAATAAGGATCAAGGAAAAGAATAATAACAACAACAACAATAATAATATAAACACAACAAAAACAAAAAGACAAGGACAAATTGGGGACACTTGGTGGGGAGAGGAGAGGAAGAGGGTTGAGGGCAGATAAGACACAAGGGACTGAGGTGATGGTGCACTGGTGAGATGGTGATGGGGAATTACACGGGGATGTGATGTCAAATATCTATAAATGAAAAAAAAAATCTTTTCATGCCTTATTAAAAGTATACCAGACTTTTAGAGATATTACATCCACAATTACTGAAACATTTGCATCAGTTCTTTCATATTTGAGGGAAAAGATTATTTTAAAAAGGCAAAAGAGCCATAGCCTTTCACTTTGTTCAGTTGTTGTGAAGATTTAGTTCAACTCCTAGAATGTTGAAGAACCTACCCCATGCCTCTTGCCAGCCTGTAAATTGTCTTACAGGGGCTGGCTGAGGAGCCTCTCTATTGCTACAAGCCCCTCCGTCCACTCTTCTGTATGCGTGGTTACCCAACAGACTCTAGGTTCTTACTTTGTGTCTGGGAGATTGCAGCCACTAGATGTCCCCAGGCTTAATGTAATAATTAAGGATAGAGTGTCATTCCCCTTTGTTACCTCCATTTTTTAATATTGCTCTGTCCTCATTTAACGGAGAAAGAAAATATGCTATACTGAATGGAATGTTACTCAGCTATTAAAAAAGATGAATTCTTACCTTTTGTGATGGTATGGATAAAACTTGAGGTGATTAGACTAGAGAAAGTGATTAGACTAGTCAGAAAGTAAAAACACAATGACCACCAAATGATTTCACTCATCTATTTAAATTTGTAGAATTTAAATAGAAAAAAAGAAAAACCTGGCAAACACAACAAAATAACTTTTGGGCTCAGTGGAAAATGCAGTGGTTGCCAGAGGGAGAGGGAAAATGTGATAACTCTAGAACTTTGCGATGGAGGCTGTGAGGTATATACACATAATACACAGATGTGAAACTGTGCTTCTAAAATATAGATAGTATTATAAATCAATGGTAAGTCAATAAAACTGTTAAAAAATAAAATTAAAAGATGTATATATATGAGTTCACTCCTCCAGCCTGAAAACTAGCCAAAGGTAAAGATCTGATGTGAGTCCTAATCAGTGCTATTCAGCCCTATCTGCTATCTGTGTGGTGCCTGTGAGTCTCTGAATAATGAGGGGACCTTTTTAAAGCAAACTTGCTTTTCTCATATTTGACCCAGCCCTGCCTGCTCTGAGCTTGCAGAATTTGTTCTAACCAAGCAGAGTCCCTATAAGCAGGGCCACTGAAACAGCCACCTCAGGCCCGTCTTCCATGCTGGAAAGTGTGGGCTGTGGTGAGAGGGGGAGACATTTTGCTGGTGGCCTGGCAAGCACACATCATGGTGGCCCCGGGCCAGGCCTGGGGTTAATAGGCTAACACAGCACCAGTCACTGGGTTCTCAGCCTCAGACTAAGCAGATGCCCAGGCTTTCAACATCACAGCCCTGCAAATAGCACTTGGATTTGGCAGATGTTGAAAGCACTGAGAGTTGTTTGAGTTGCATAGGCAATAATTTATGTCATGTGATGAACCAACATTGACTGTCAGTCCTTTCCAGGACACAGCGATCTGGTGAGGCAGGAAGGTCCTGAGATTGCAGGAGAAAAGAACAGTCTCCCCATCCTCAGCTTGTTGAACATCAAGTAGGAAATCTAAAGGGACAGGACAAATATATTGCAGTTTTGGTGCATGTTATTTTAAGTTATCCATCATTTGCACTCTGTAGGCTAAGGCTGGGTCTAAGTGCCATGTGTGCTCAATTGAAACACAGTTTCTTCCATATTATTTTGGTTACTCTGTAGTCTTTGGAAGTCCCAGATGATGACCTTGCCAACACATCCAGAAGCAAGATGTGAGTTGTTAGAATGGAGGAATTCTTTGAAGGCCATCCAAGGGGAAAAACATTATAGGAAAACCAGAATATCGGTATTCATGAAACATTAGGGCAAAAATGTGTCTGGTCAGCTAGCACACTAATGCTGTGAAACAAGCCAGGCACTGGGAGGCACGTTTCCCTGCCCCACTAACATGCAGTGTGACCTCAGCCAAAGAAACCCTTGGCCTGTGCGTGCTCCTATTCCTTGTCTCTCAGACTGGGGATAACAGTATCCAGTTTCTTGGAAGTCTCTGTGCAAGTCAACAGCGTATAAAGTGAACTATAAAGTAATTACAGATTCCACAATTTGGTTTCTTCTAAGTCAGTTTTACATTCCTCAGAGCAGCCACCAGGGAAACCATATGATTATTTAGATGGTGTTGTCATGGCTCCAAACATTTGGGAGCTGCTTTGGGAGATGATCTTCAAAGACTATAGCACATTATTTTTAATAAACCCAACTCATGAGGAACAATTTTATTTTTTTTAATTCTCCCCAATCATTTGGATTCCAATCAGATTAAAAAGATGGTAGTCAGAATGAATAACTTGTGGTCTGAGTCAAAGGGGAAAAGACAGGAACTGGTTCTGAAGCCAATTTGCAAAGAGAATATCAATGAGATGAATGTCTCTCTTTATAACATGATGAATTAAAATTACCACTTCACTGGGCATGAAAGTATGCTTGCTCTCTGAAGGTCTTATTTGTATCCACTTTGAAACCTTTGAAATCTCTACTGCAGTGTGCAAGTACTAATCATCTTTTAATGACTTAATTGTGTTATTTTTTTGTCTTATTAGAATAAAACTGACTCACTTAGAATAACTGGAGAAACAATAAATGTTAGTCATTATATAGCCTAAAATTCGGATGAAAACATTTAAAGGAACTTAGAATTTGTTTTCAAGCACATGAACTAGCACGCTGATAGCAAACACCATAGGTTGTAGGACTGAGGGCCAAGGATCCTTGTGCCAAATGAGGCTGCTCTTATTAGTAAGGTACTGACTTCAATTTCCAACATGTAAGAGCCCCCTCCCCCTCCAACCAAGCAGTTCTCTAATATCATCTGGGTTTCCTACAGTTCAGTTCTTACGTTGGCATTATCTGCCTGGAGATATAACCATGGGTTAAAGGGCTTGGTCCTACAAGATTGCCCCCCCCTCCCTTTAGATTCCCATCATAAGTCTAGGTTGTCGTCTATGCTTCTGACTGACTAGCTGTAAGATCAGAGGTTCCAATGACCCCCCTTCAAGGTTTTGATTAATTATTTGCTAGAGTTGCTCACAGAAATCCAAGAAATGTTTCACCTACTAAATCACTGGTTTTTTATAAAAGGATGTAACTCTGGAATAGCCAGATGGAAGTGAGATGTAGGGCAAGGCATGGGGAAGGACCACAGAGCTTCCGTGTTCTCTCCAAGTTTGTCACTCTCCCCAAATTGCCATGTGTTTACCCACACAGAAGCTCTCCAGACCCTGTCCTTTTTTTTTTTTTTTTCATTCATAGGCATGATTGATTAAAGCATTGACTATTGGTGTTTGAACTTGATCTTCAGTTCCTGTCCCTCTCTCTGGTGGTCAAAGGGTGGGACTAAAATTCCAGCTCTAATCACAGGATTTGGTTCTCTAAGCAACCCACTCCCATCCTGAGAAGCTTTCCAAAAGTCACCTTGTTAACTTAACAAAAGACAGCTTTGCTGCTATTGTGGCTCAAGAAATTCCAAGGGTTTTAGAAACTCTGTGTTAGAAAAGAGGACTATGACCTAATATATATTTCTTAGAATGGCAATTTGAAGTCATTTCTGCTGTCATAAAGTAGAAAGGGAAGGAAAAAGAAGAAGTTGGGGAAGGGGATCAATTCCATAGTTGAAAATTCCTGCCCCCTTTAGGGAATTCTTTTATTACCTGCTTTCAGTGAATAGATAAGTGTGTATAAATTTGGAGATGTTGTAGATTCTTTAGTATTGCAAAAAATGTTTTCTTATTTGCTTAACAAAACTTTTACCTTAAGTATGATATATTTCATCCCATTTTCAATTCAACTAGTTAATGGAATTAGGGAACTGAGTAGCAGGACTATTCGAGGTCATCTTGCTTTGTTCCCAATATGACTAGTAAGGATAGGAGACCAAGCTATTTGAAGGGAGATAATCACCAAATGATAGCTGATGTGCTACTTAAAAATACACTGTGGAGATGCACTAAGTATAAAAATCCTGTCCATCATGCTCAGTAGAAAGGAAAAAGATCTTCTAGGATTTTATCTTAATTTTTTAATAATTTTAACCATCAACTCAAAGGAGTTTAATGATCACCACCTTTTTGCTTTTTATCTTTCCTGCATTTGTCTGACTTAAATGCCAACAACTTCCTCATAGATTATATTTAGCTGAAATGGTCTCATGTTCACAAAATAACCTTTCACAGATTATAATATGCAAGTACCTTTTATATCAAGTCACACCTAGTTGAACTATAAAGTAGGTTAGGTAAGACTCTCAGTTAATTAGATTCTTGTTTTGTATATAGTTTTCCCCTGATGAAAACTGAAGTAATAACTTGAAAAATGGATTTATAGAGAATAGTTTCTGCACTGGGAAGGTCAACTGGAACTGGAAAGATCACATTCATTTGAAGGAAAATAACAGGATTTAGAATACAGGAAGAGAAACAGTCTTAAAGATCATCATTTACCTGTAGTTGAAAGGTTTGATAAGAGATTGTCAATGTTTGGTAGTTTAAAAATTTTAAACCCATGTCTACTACATTCCTGAAAATAAATACTATCCAACTTTTGTCATGAAATGTTCTTTCATCAAGTGACCAGAAGGGGTCATTAGAAGATGTTTTTCTCTCGGGACAGATTTTGTTTTCTGGTTGTTGTTTATTTTTTTTAAAGAACAGTTATGGTTTTATTATATTGCCTTTATAATTCGATGAAAATGCACTATTAGATATTTCATGTGCTTTGTTTGCAAAATATTCATTTCTTGTCACTGAAACTATAAGCAACACCTCCTAGTTCTACCTATGGAGAGACCTTAGAGGCCTGCTACTTTCAGAGGGCAGAACAAGTGGAACAAAACTTCTACAGCAAAGAACTTATTTCTTGAGGCCTCCCTGGTGGTGCAGGGGTCAAAGTCTCAGTACTCTCAGGCTATTGCCAGGCACTGCAGCCACTGCAGTGTGAGTTTAATCCCCGGCCAAGGGGGTGACCCACATGGCACAGAGCTCTCCTGTCTCGCCTGCTGCTCCTCTCAGCAGTGTGTTTCAGTAGATCTGCCTGTTCTTCTCCCCACTCTGTCTCTAGTGAATCATCTCACTCTGCCTCCCCACCTCTGGCTTACATCCTAGCTCTTGTATGTATAAATAAATAAAAGTAAATCTAATAAAAAAATTATTTCTTTCAGGAAAGAGATGTTTGAAGCTATATAACAAAAAAGCTTGCTGCTTTCTGGGAACAGTTTCTTTGATAGCTCTGTGCTCTCAGCTGAAGGGGAAAATGAGCGGTCTCATATGAGTAGGATGATAAGTCTACTATCAGCCTTGCCTTTCATCTGCTTTAAAATCTTTGGGTCATCTTAGAAAAGAGACTCCTATATTACTTTTCCAGACATACTTTTCTTCAAAATAAATGAAATTCAAGAAGATTAAAATGAGATCATTGTGGTTATTATTTTCCAAAGAATTCTAACTTAATCTAAATTATGGTCCTGTTATAAGTAAGAGTTTTGTGCTGAACTCTTTTCTGGTTGGCTTGTTTTCCCATAGATTAGCACTGTTGAAGAAGAGTGGTGAGGAAGATTGGAAAAACAGACTTAGCAGAAAGCAGGAGTTTGGCAAAGCGTCTGTTACCAGCAGCCTGCACATGCAAGAAGTAGAACAGTCACTCAAGAAGAAGGTAATGTCCTCCATGCTTGGAAAGAGCACTCAGACTAACATCACCTTGGAAGTGCATCAAATAGACAGCATGCATGATTTAACTAACTACTACTCTGTGAAGTCACGGGCACTTTCTTGGTGTGAGGATACACACTTAGTCTATATCACACAGCTGCTTACACTGATGAGAAGGTAAAGTCTTGAAATGTTGTAGAACTAGTAACAGCACTGCAGACATTATGCATCAGCAAGCAAGTTCCTAAATTTTGAAGTGTGCACTTTTACTTTGGTTTAAAGCCTTAAGTCTGACTTCACAATGGTATTAAAGTCTTTACAATGAAAAACTTTTGACTGCTAACATTTTACAAGTCGCATATAAAATATGGACTTGAATTTCTCATGCTAAGATTTAAAACCTAAGTATACAAAGCAAGGAGTTAATTGTGGTCAGTGAATGCTCTTTATAGGAAATGCACAGCAATATGTTACTACACTGTTCATGAATACTCGCAAGCATTTCATATGCAATAGTATTGATGAGTTGTTAGGTTATTGGTATAACAATAATCAGGGGTGTACCAGTTAGTACACCCCTGCAAAACTGATGGGGATTTCCTGCCGCTTGGCCCTACTTCAATGCACACTTGCTGACTGGAGGCAAGGTGGACACCGCAGAGAGTTCGCAAGCCAACTTCTGAGATCCAAAGTCTTTAAATAGAAAAGAGAAAAATGTATTTCCAACTATATGATCTTCTGGACCCCTTCTAATTCAGAAACCAATTAAGCATCTGTGGGAAAGAGAAATTATCACCTTTCTACCCACTAAGAAACATTAAATGGAGCAGTACATGTGGGATTGTGAGCAAGAGGTCTGACACTGTTGTCAGATATCAGTACTGCTGAGATAGTAGGAGATGATGGGTACTTCTGTGTTTTCACAGGATAAATTGCAAAAGCAATTTTAACTCTGTTTTTTGAGATGTGCTTTTAGAAAGCAATGATTATAGACACAATTCTCACCCATTTGTAAAGTTCTCAAAAATTAAAAGCATATGTGTAAAATTTGGATTTCAAGAATGAGATCCTAGAGTGAAAGAAAACTGAGTCCCTCAAATAGTGTACCCCCATTGCCACTGGCTTTATTTTAAAGGTCGTGAAGTTATTGGTTCAAAAATAACTTACCTCTTGTGGGTCATTTTAGAAACAATGAAGCCTTAGAGACTGGTTGTCCTTATGGCTGGGTGAAAATTAAAATAAAGCAAAAAGTACAAAACTGTTGTAGATCACTCGTGAATAGGGTGCTCCCTATTACCTAAGAAAACAGAATAGAAATTGAGTCTGAAGCACAGTAACACTGGACAAGGTTTTTGGAAAGCAAGAGGTGCAAGAAGTTCCCTGCAGTTAGAATGTCCTGGGGTAGAAACCCCAGTGACTGGGAACACTGGGCTCCTGGCAGGCTGGACTCAACTGTGAAGTGATGTCTCTGGGCTAATGGATGCTGAGGATTCTGCAGTAATAGAGAACTCACTATTCCTACTCCTCAGTGACCCAGATCAATGTGCCCTGAGACAGTAAGCTCTTTGAAGTTAAAATAAGCTGATCTATTTTAGGCTTCTGTAGCAGACACTGGGAAATCTCAAGTTCTGTTGAGGTCAAGTGCTTTTTGTATGACCTTTGATAAGCCCTTGACTTTATTTCTCTCAAGGTGGCAGTATATTTCACACCTTAGCTGTGCTCAGAGTTGGTATGTGGTAGATCCAAACCTGCCAACTCTGTGCTGCTAAGGAGAGCAAGTTCTAGAGCCTCTATATTTTCTAGTGAAGATGGAATGAAGCTAGATCACTCTGATCACAACTTCTGAACTCACCGAGTGGCACATATTAGTTACCAGACACTTATAGTTTCCCCTTCTCAAGCTTTTGTGTGAGATGAGCATAGTCTCCTGATTTTTGCAGCCTATGGAAAAAGCCTAGGAGGCAAATGAGTAAAGGTCTCTATACATCATTTACACTGCCACTGTGAAAATCCATGCCGACCTATAAATAAAATACTGTGAGTCACATAAATTTAGGTTCTCAAGTGGCTACACTTAAAAAATATAAAAGAATGCTTTGGAAATCTATAACTGTTTTTGTTTCTGTCAAAGTATTTTACCCCAAACAAAACATAATTGTTGTATTATAGCCAGCATCATTTTTGGGTCCTGCATGGTAAGAATATATTCCTCTGGCCCAGGTCCCATAGACTTGGAGAGAACTAAAGAGTTTTTATTTTCCTAATAAAAGAGCAATATGTCTCAGAGAATGTGTAACTTAAAAGCAGTTCCCTTTTTCCAAATTTGTCCCCCCAAATCAGGACTGATGATTTGGAGCTTAAGAGAATAATTGTTTATCTAGTTGATTCTATCATTTCCTTTCTCCTCTTACTCTCCTCTTTCTTTTTCTCTCCCACCTTCTTTTCTCCAGTTTCCCTTTCTCCTGTTCCTGGTTTAGTGTAGGGTAGTATTAACCTGTTGTAAGCATTTTTGCTTTTGCAGCATACATTATTTATTCTAAGATGGTAAAGCCATTCGGTCTGTAGATTTGGCCTGGTCCACGCTGTTGGAATGTGTGCATTTGAGCATGATCAGTAGACAATTTCCTCCAGAGTAGCTCATTCCATGGGAAATGAAACAGCAAATTTTCTTTAAAAAGTGATTTGGCAGGAGTTCCTTTATTATAACTAAATTGCATTTATTTATTTTCACCAAGTGATTATTTTAAAATCTACCCCCAATATGACATACTGGATATTAAGGCTTGTATAGTGACTCCTTTGCCCTTTTGTTAAGATAATCATCCAGTATACCAGACTTTTTCCAGAAAATAAAGTCCCTTTATAGAGTTTGCCCTCCTTAGTGTTGTGTCTGTGTCTGAGTCCTAGGTTAGGATTTACTATCCAGCTGTACTTCTGTAGTATCAGCTAGGATCTGTGGTGCCTCCAGAAACAGCCCTTGAAAATTCAAGGAAGGTAATTCCTGTTTTAATGGCTTGCTATTGTTGCAGTTCTAAATCGCTCAGGAGAATGAAACCAGTTTAAAGAGCAAGGATAGGAGGGGGAGAAAGGTGATGGTTTGACCTCCAAATTAAAGATTGTCCTCCCACCCTCCCGACAGGGGATGAGCTTACTTGGTGCGTGCGCCACCTGACCGTGTGAGCATGTGCATGCTTCCGCTGAGCCCACGCACAAAGCACTTGAAAATGAGTGTGATGCCTTAAATAGACCTGCTCTTCCAACGGTCTGCAATGTTTCCTATTTGTTTTAACCTGTAGGAAGAAGGAGGATTTACAGATGATAATGCCATTTCTAATCTGCTTTGGGTAAGCCTGACTCTAACCTAGGTGTCCTTTAGATTCTAGCCAGAGTTGTTCCTCACCATGTGTGGTTCTGGTCACTGATGTTCCCTTTACGCCCTCCCTGTTTGGTTTCCTTACCTCAAGGTGACATATACCTTTATCCAGAGCAAAGAGCTGTCCTGTTTCCTTAATTTCTTTATACATGTAATGAAACTCTTTATGGAAGATTTTTCATGTTATATGTTAAAACATTTTATGTAAGTCATGGCTCTCTCCCAATTCCCCCACCCCCATTACTAAATATCTTATATAAATTGCAGTAATCTTGTCATTAACTCATTTGCTTATTGCACAAAACAGACTTAGATGTATTTAATGTATTTATGTGGATTTAATGTAGTATTCTAAAAAAAAAGGAGCAGGAAGGACTCTCTTGAAAGGACAACTGAAATTGCAATGAGTAAATTAACATTCTGTTAGAAAAATCATGATTTTTTTTTTCTCTCCCCTTCCCCACCCCACTCTGATAAATCTTCTCTTTTCACCTCTAATCCTCTTGCTTTGCTCTGTAGGAACCAGTATATGCTTCTACTTATTCTCCTGCTATACCTGCTGCCCATAAATACCTGTCTTTTGTATCTATTAATCAGGTGAGGAAAAGCCTACAGCCATTAAGCCTCATTGCAATTTCTAAGCAGTAGTGAAGAATTTGTTACATTTGGGGAAGTAACTCCTTTCCTGCATTTCACTCTGTATGTGTATGTGTGCGGGTGTGTGGGTGTGTGCACACGCGCGTGCTGTGCTTGTGTATTTAAGGTGTATTTAATCAGTAATTCATTTATTTTGGGTCAGTTGCACACATCCCATCTTTGCTTCAGACTGTCAGGTAGACCTGATCATATTAACTCACGTCATGAAATTGGTTTAAGAGGAAGTTTTCCCCTTTTAATTTCCAAGCTTTTTATCCTAAATTGAGTCAGGAGCCCAAGAGATAGAGCAAAGTGTTCCTTGTTCCAGCTGCATAACAACATTGTCTTACTCAGCCTAGCAAGGAGAATTCAGTGGAGAGTGGAAAAGGCAAGGAGAATAATAGAGCAAGGAACAGACCTTAGATGTGAGCTGGCTGCAGTGGCACTACTGAAATGAGAACCATAGACCTCCTTCTCCTGGCCCCCTATCTCACTGCACCCCATCTGAATGCCACCCCAGAGGGGAGACCTGACCTGGGTTGAAGAACTCTGTTGGTTCATAATACACAATCATTTTTAAAGTTAAAAGTGTTAATGATCTTTTAAAAATTTCCCTTGGGATGTCTCTTGTGTCCACATAGCTATGAAAGATGGCTACATAAAGCTTCCTGTTAATCCCAGGTTCTAGTCTCCCTTTCTATGGAAATTTGCTTCCTCTAAGTGCCTCTGTGTCCTCATCAGATTTGGAACTTTATATCTCTACGTAGTCTCTAACTGTAGGATCAGAATAGGTTGTTGAGTGAGGATTTCAATTAGGAAATCCATAAAATGCTGCCTGAGAGGGGTGTCTGGTGGGGCCTGCTGTCTTCATCTTGTATATTTACCAGTGGAAACTCCCCATTTCTTCTCCCTGAAATGGCCTCAATCTCCATGGTTCCTTTCCTTTAAAATTCAAAATGCTGGTTTGTGAGAGTCTAGACACCTATGGCCAGCCAGTATCCAGCCCAGAATAGAAGCTACTCTGATTTTTACAGCAGTTTAAGATTCCCAGCAAAACTGAGCAGGAAGCACAAAGAATTCCATATATACTCTGTCCCTCCATACACACCTCCTTCACACTGGAAACTTGAAACTCAAAAAGTTGTATTATCTCAGGGCTCACATCCTCTCAAGAGTCCAAGGGGAAACTGAGTGCTGTGAGAAATAAAGTTGCTGATTAGGGGATACCATCTCTCTGAATCATCAACCACACCCCACTACCTCAAGATTTTGGAGATGTGTTACTGACTTTGCTCAACAAGTGATGCCTAGGTCTTTAGAGAAGCAAACTTTCCTGGCAGTTTATATGTTTTTTCAAAATATTTTAAGCCATACTGATTTGATTTAAATTCACTCCTAAAAATTTATTTTCAAGAAAACTTATTCTTGTATTTAAATTTGGATGAATTCTTCCTGACAAGCCAGCCTCATAGTTTATTTAATAACAGTATATGACTCAGGGAATTAATTTGGAATTAGGGTCATTTTGCCAATTGTGAGTGGGAAAGTAAAAGTATTTTTTATTTTGGGGGGTAACTTTTTATTTTGATAAAATGTGAAACGTATAGAAATTTGTCTTAACAGAGAAGGGATGTTTGTATTCCCTTTACCAGATGCACCAACTGTTATATTCATAATTAACTCCCTCTTCACCTTGTCTCTTCTCAATCCCACACTCATTGCCAATTTTTCCCTTTCCCCTTATTTCTATTAAATAAATATATAAACACAATACACGTATAGTTTTCTGTTATTACCCAAAACTAGAATGTTCTTATTTGGGTTTGCTATGCCATTAATTTATATGGGAAAATTTTTTAATGTTTTCAGATCCAAAAAAATAACTTATCAGTTCATACTAAATTAGCAGATTTGGTTTCTGGTACAGATGTGATTCCTGGTTCTTCACCATCGTCTGCTCCCTGTGTCCTTCCATGGCAAAAAGGACAGAGGAAGGAGCTCTCTGGAACTGCTGTTATAAGGGCACTATTCCTATTCTTGAAAGCTTCATCCTCATGACCTTATCACCTCTGAAAGGCCTCACCTCCTAATACCATCACTTTAGGGTCTAGTATCAATATATGAACTTGGGGGGCTATAGATAGTACAGAGCAGATTTCATAACCACAATACAGTGACCAAGTTGAGGACATTTAATACTGGCACAATGTTTAACTGACCCACAGTCCATAATTTTATGGACATTTTAAATCAATGTCCCCCAGTAATGTCCTTGTAGTTCCCAGCTCCTCACTACATGTAGGGTCCAAGCCAGAATCATGCATTGTGTTGTCATGTCTCTTCAGAAAAAGATTTTTTAGTGTATTTTTTAAATTAGAGTCTGGTTTTTTTAATTGAAGTACCATTGTTTTCCATCTGTATTAGCATTTTGACAGGATAGCATTTTCCCCCCTCACGTGTTGTCATTATAGCTCTCCCACCACCAAAACACCCAGAGTCCTCCACCACAGTCCTCTGTGCACTATATAGCCATCCTGTTCTCACCTCTCCCCCTGCCCTTCTGGATATCTCAGATCTGTGGTCAGCTGTCAAGGGTTGGTTTTAATGTTTGTCTTTGACCCTTTGGTTTCTGTATATTCCACATGTAAGTGACACCATCCAGTATTTATCTTTCTTCTCCCGGCTTATTTTGCTTAGCATAATCCCTTACAACCAAATTTTGGGTTTTATTTAACATTGACTGTACAAGTACTCTAGTACTACTACCACATATTTACAACCCAATAGTGTATTTTTTTTACTTTATTATATGGAAAGAGGTATTTAAAGTGTGTATTTAAAAAATGTACTAACTATGTATCATTATTTTACAGAAAAAGTTTTTTAACCCAATTGAGATTACCCAGGATCTCAAAATTAGTTATAGCTATCATTGGTTTTAGAAAAAATCTTGTAAAATTGGCATTTATAAACTAGATGGTGGAGAAGTCCATATACATGGCTTACGCTGAATTTTACAGGCACATATGCTTTGATGCTGCTAGAAGGAAAGAAAAGACCCCTCTCCTACATCATCCTCGATTCCAGGGCCTTAAGAAAATGAACTGTGACAACCTCTACTTTCTTCCTTCATCTGGTAGTCAGGGAAGCTTGTGCCATAGCTGGATAGACAACAGTGGAAGAAGAGAATCCTCAACCATCTCCCACCCCACCCAATATATTTCAGCTTGGGACTCTTCCACTTCATCAGTAGAAGGTCTTAAGATCCCTTTGATCTGTGTTAAATTCTCATTCAAGTAAAAACTCCTTATGGGAGAGAACAGCTGGGGAAACTTCCACGGGCGTTCAGGGAAGGCTCAGCTGTAGTTTAAAGCAAATATCCTATCAATGGCATTCTCACCTCTACAACACAGACCCCACGCCACCCTTTGTGGAAATGACTCATGGTGGATGGCCAAGGGAAGCTCCTTCTGTGTCGGAGAGGGTATTTTTTCTTCTTCAATACCACCTCCCATAACACCTACCCTTCCCTGCCATTCTCACTTATCTCACTCATCTTTGCCCCACAAGGAACACTTTTGCAGGGAAAGGAAGGATGGTATGAAGAGAGAAGGGAAAACAAATTCTTCACTACCTTGTTTATCATCCAGCCACTGTCATGCATGCTAACTTGTGGAGCCTCAGCTGGTGTACAGGGCCTTGAGCTCTGTTCTACCTTCTCTTGCCCCTTATCCTTCATCTGAGCCCAACCCCAGGCATGTTCTGAGTGCCTCCTTTCCTCAACCCCTCAAGTCCCCCTACAGTGTCTGCCTTTTAGGTTAAGTGTCACCAATCGGTTGTTTTAGTGTAAATGTTTTAAGATATTCACACACACATATGTATGTATGAGTATATTGAAAGAATCTATAGCACATTTCATCTTCACTGTTACATAGATTATGACTGAGAAGTTGCTTCCATGGGCTGACCTGGTTGCTTAAATTGCCCATATAACACACTTGCTCTAGGAAGAAACATGCTGAGTTCTAGAAAACCTTCTGATAGCACATCTTGTTCCTAATTCACTCCCTCAACTTTATAGTTGACCATGTGCCTCATGAACTTCAGTGGATAAAATTTCTTAGATTAGCATGTTCTTTGTGAGCATGTATGGATAAACTTCCTAATCAACTCATTTTAACTAGATAAGTAAGACAGAGCAATTTTAAAGCCCTTTAAAGTCTGTGCTATAAAGACAGCCTATATTCTTTGTTTACATTTACAAAGTATTATTTTGGTGTTTCAGTGCTCCAAACAAATAAAGGAAGAAAAACCAAAGTTTAGTTTTAAGTTTCTTTTTTTTTTTTTATGGTGATCTCTAGCACAAGCTGGAAATAAGGAATCCAAACCATTTCAGACAGAAAAGGTGTGGACAATGTAGTATACTCCTCTGCCTGCTTTTCAATTAGTAAAATCCTATATGTGGAAAATCACGCTTCTATCATTTTTCTCTCTTCTTCTTTGCACATTTATAAACAGCGGGTGACAGAAAGCCGAGAGAGCCAAATGACTATTGAGGAGAGGAAGCACCTCATCACTGTGAGAGAAGAAGCCTGGAAAACAAAGGGCAAAGGAGCAGCCAATGACTCCACCCAGTTTACAGTGGCGGGCAGAATGGTGAAGAAAGGTGAGTGTGGAGGTGTCTGAGGGTGTGTGGCTGCCGCTTGCTCATCCCTGGGGGGAGGTGTGGCATGTGACAGCTGGATTGAAAGAATCGGGCCTGTGGCCCTGGCCCTTTTTAGTTTAACTGAAGTTGTAGAAACATTTTTAGGGTAGATTTTGTGAGATGATCTTACTGACAACCTTATCTTTAAAAGTAATGTCATCTGAAATGTAAGGAGCGTAATTCAGTGACATTTCAAAACTTAGCCATTTGGAAATTCAGCACAGGTTTCCAAAGCAATTGTGAAACTGCTAGCAACTCTTCGTCATTTCCCATAATCACTTTTGTGTTATTTCTATTTTCTTACCATCTGGCCATCAGGTAAGCCAAGTAAGTCTCAATGAAGGAATTTATTATCTATTCTCTCTTTTAGGGTAATTCCTAGGTCTCTTTCCAGTAAGCTAGAGTTGTCTGGTGTACAGAGTCTAATTTCCAGATGCATTTTAATAGACGTCTGAGATATGTATCTAATTCCAAGGAAGTGGGATTTCCCTGCAGATGGCCATTTCTCTGCAGCTAAGCTCTTGAAACTAATTGAAACCTGCCTCTAAAGATTTGCAAGATTGGCTGACATAACACATGGTCAGGAAAGTCACCAGGGAAAGTCACCAGAGAACTTTCAGACTCCCTGTCTTATAGTAAATGGCTAACGTTTGGGTTCTTTGCCACCTAGCTGCACGTATATTCATCTCTGTTATTTAAAACCAGGTTTTATAATTTGGCAATAAATGTTTTCATATTCACTTACAGTTAACTCACATTGTCATCAGATCCTAAGTTTGTTAACCTTTTCTCAAAACCTGTCAGGAGCTTTGCTCATGAATAATGGAACTCATAGTAGGCTCTCGTTAAACAGTTGTAGGAGGAGGGAAACCCCTAAATTATGGTTAACTCAGATCTTGTGGAGAAATCCTTTCTAACAAACCTATTCTTAACTAATCTTGGAAATTTCAAACGATGGCAGAAGATAGTTTATCTCCCAGAATGAGGTAGTGCTTGACTATTCATCCAATCACAGAACTGCATGATGATGATGATTAAACTATTTTAACATGAGCTTCATCCCTGTGTTAACAAAATTAGGCCTGCAAATCTATATTGGGTAAGAACTCAAGCTGAAAACTTGGACCAGAACTCAAATCTTTCAACTTATAACCTGAACTTTTTATTTAAATGACTTTTTACTTTGATATCTTTTTTTCCCTTCTATCTTAAAACTTATCTAATGTATTTGTGAGTGGATCCTTGCTACCAAATACCATTGCCTTTGTCCATAGTGCTGTCAGAGATTTGCTCTTACTGAGGTTTAAAGAATTATGTCAGAGAAGCACCTACCCTTTAGTGGGTGATTTTGCATTCACTTTTCCCTAAATAAATCAGGAATATTTACTTAACAGGTGCTATATCATTTGCTCAGGAAATAATTTTCCTGTACTTTTAATTTAATGAAAAACTATGCCTTATTTTTCTAGTATTTATTACTACCTACTGGGTTATATGTTTCACTTGAGTCATAAACAGTTTTGATTTGTAGTAATTTGACATCCAGTTTACACTTGCTGCAGAATAAAATACCCTCCACTACAGCCTGGGAGCCTTCTCATCTCATCAGGTTGCCCTGGTCTGCTCACAGCAGGCATTAGTGTAGATCAGCAAGTTGCCAAGAGGCAAGCTGTGCCCTCATTTTCATTCCCTCACCCCAGAAAATGCTATTCTCTCCTACCTTCATTGGGACTTTTGTCCTTTTTGATAAACCTAGATTCTATGTAAAAATGAGTACTTTGGGTTACCCTGGGATAAAAGTACACCTTTGAATAAGAGAAATGAAATGTCCCCAAGTTAGTAAGTGACTGGATATTACATATAGAAGTCATTGGAAATTTATTTGGGAGTGTTTTGTTTTAATTTTGTGCAATTTAAATCTATAGCCCAAAAATTAAATAAACAAACAAACAACCCCCCCCCCTCTAGCTGGACCACCTGTGGCTCACCACCAAGAGCTCTCCCTCGTGCTGCTGCTTAGATGGGCAGCAGGGGGCGCCCTGACTATGCAGAGGCCAATTTCCTAGTTGCTCTCTGAGTCTGGCTGGTTTCCTAGCTCAAGTGTTAATGATCCCTGTGCCAGTGATCTCTTCCAAAGTTTCTTAAGCATCCTTCTGAGAGGTAATGATTTACTTCACCAACCTGGGGTACCAATTTTTTTTTATTCTCTTTCAAAAAAGCTCAGTTTCTTACTGCTACAAGCCTTTTGCAGATTTCATAATTGAAACATTTTTTTAATATTCTATTGACATCATCAAGCAAAGATGTACACATTGAGAAGTACTTCTAGAATTCCACTTAAAATTTAGTTCCAAGGCACATTTTACTTTCTTTCCCCTTACGATCTTTATCTATAATACGTATCTCTCTCAATTCAAGGGAAAGGAGCAGAACCTTTTTGTTGTTGTTGTTCATTTTTCTTTGTGTGTGATAGGGGTTTCCATAATATCAGATGTTGTTCTTTGAGGGATGCTTACCGTGGCAGTGTCAGCTAAGGTTTCATATTTATTACAAACACAAATAACATTAACATCTCATTTTGTTCCTGTAAATGCACTAATTAATTCCCTTTCCAATTCCTTCTACTTTGGAAAAATATATTCATCTTTATCTTCATTAAGGTTTTTTTTTTTTATCCAACCAGCTAACTTTTCTATGCTGAAGTTCCTTTCTTTTCTTTTCATATGTCCCTTAGACTTGTTTTAAAGTTTCCCCCCTCTGCTTCTTGATAAACATATGTAAAATGGCATCTTCGGTTCTTGGCAATATATGAGATGGAGCCAACCCTCCAGTAATCAAAAATCTTTCTGTGGCTTTTTTATAAAAGGCTTGCACTCCTTGTTTTGCGATTGCTCAGTAGAGCTCCAGTCAGCAGGATGTTCCCAAAGGTCAGACAATCCTTGCCTCATCCTCAGCCTGGAAGAACACTCCAGTGCTGGGACCACCTACCAGCTAGTGTGGTCTAGTGCTTTCTCTGTGTCCCATGGGAGATGGTGTAAATATGCTTTCTTTTCCACCACTTTGCCAAAGGGCCTTCAAAGCACACAACCCCATTTGTTCATGAATCTGATTGCTTATGCTGGCTCTCATTCCACTTACATGTCATTGATGCATTTTCCCACATGGCTTCATTGTTCATTTTGGAATGAGGGTTTGTCCTTTAGAAATAATAAAATCCCCTCTATAGCTGTCCTACATGGTCGTGGCGCCTGCTGAATGCATATGTTTGTGTACACAAGTATGTGTGTGTGTGAGTTCCATAAATTGTAAAGTCTGCATTAGGAGATCCATCAGTGATTTCCAGAAGTAATCCTGAAATGCTAATTAGCTCCTTTGTTTGCTCTACAGGTTTGGCATCCCCTACGGCCATAACCCCTGTAGCATCCGCTCTTTGCAGCAAAACGAGAGGCACAACGCCAGTCTCCAAACCCACGGAAGGTGCGTCGCCAAGGGACACAGTATGCCAGTGGATCTATAATCGGAAGAACCCTCAGTGGCAGTCTCTCATTGATGCCTTTTCTTTGCCTAGATATTGAAGCAAGACCAGACATGCAGTTAGAGTCAGACTTGAAGCTGGACAGGCTGGAAACCTTCCTAAGAAGGCTGAATAATAAAGGTATGTCCCAGAAGCTAGGGGAAGCTTTGGCTTCCATCATTGTAGCATATTGTGAGTAGTTGAGGAAACCTTAAAATTACCTGCTCCTCTCTCAAACCCTGAATCCCTGTTCTGATTGCTCAGTTATTTTTTTTCTCAACTCAGTTGTCTTCTTTCTGTTTGACTTCAGTTCATATTATGTCAGGGTTATCTTTATTGTCATCTTTATAAAAATAGTTATTGGTCATGACTGGTTAGAATTCTAAGCTGTCATTTACTTGACAATGTACTAATATGGGTACGCCCTGTTGACATTTGTCTTTGTATTAGATGCCATCCAGTTAGTATAGTGAACTTAATAATTTGATTTTTAACCACAGATCCTGGATCTGATGAACTTCGAATCATTTTTTTAATCAGTTTCCAATAAGGTCGCAGCTAATATTAGATCGTATAATCACAAGTGACTTTTAAAAGAAAATCCTGGTAAACAAACATTGGAATAAATACTTCAATAAAAGCCCAATGAGGGACCTCCCTGGTGGCGCAAGGGGTTAAGCACTGCACTATAAAGCATCTGCCTCCACTGCAGCACAAGTTCAATCCTCAAGCAGGGAGGGGTCCACATGGTGCAGCAGACCTACCCTGTCTTGCCCACTGCTCCCATCAGCAGTGTATTTCAGTATATTTGCTTGTTCTGTTCCCCACTCTGTCTCTGGTGAATGCTGTCACCCCCACACCTCTGGCCTCTACCCCAGTTATTTATTTGTATGCACAAATAAATAAATCTTTTAAAAAGCCAATTAAATGTATAAGAGAATAATATCCAAAAGAGCCTTATCAGTTAATAAAGATGTTCAGTACTTAAAGCATCAAATAGTGTCTGAAGTCCCAACTATTAGACTATTGACATAACTCCCTAATAGTTTGAAGTAATACAGATAAACCCTTTAGACCATAAATATAAAAGTGTCATATATTAACTGAACTGGTAAGACAAGGAATATAAACAGTTTAAAGTTGGTTGCATGTGTGTAATATATAGGCAGTTTAGCCCAAGGGTCCGAAAACTAATCTAGCTCTCCTCTTACTTTCATAAGTAAAGTTTTATTGGAATGCAATCATGTCCATTTGTTAATGTTTTGTCAGTTAATATTTTGCACTATAACAGCAGAGTTGAGTAGTTGTAACACAGGCCAGATACCTCCAATGCAAAATCTAAAATATTTACCACATGGCGCTTTGCATGAAAATTTTATAAATCCCTGGTCTTGAATGAGACCAAGTCTAGCTCTGCCACCAGTAGAAAGAGGAACGAGGTCAGAAATGGTCGGTGGGCTTGTGTGCAGCCAGGAGAGGCTCCCTCTCTCCCACCACAGCACTATGCAGGCATTTTTCAAATGGTTAAGTCCTTCCATGAGAAGACAAGTAAAGTCTTGGAAGCATCCACAGAATCCTGGAGGTCACTATTATGTTTTCTCTACTCCTGGAACTTATAGGAAAAGTAATTTTTAAGATGTTAAGGGCTATAGTTGGAGTAATTTTTTTTATACAGCTCTAATGCTATTTATTTGCTTACTTGTTGATAGTAGGTGGGATGCAAGAAACCATACTCACCGTTACTGGTAAATCTGTTAAAGAAGTGATGAAGTTGGATGATGACGAAACCTTTGCCAAATTTTACCGCAGCATGGATTATACTATGCCACGAAGTCCAGTGGAGCTAGATGAGGACTTTGATGTCATTTTCGATCCTTACGCGCCCAAGTGAGTTACTCAGTTTCCATCTTTCACCTTCTGTAAAGGGATTCCTCCATTGACCTCCACCCAATACTTTCATGAAGATCTTCTCTCGCTGTGTCATCTCCTTCTGTGATAAAACCTCATTATGCCAAGTTGGGATTCTCTAGAGCCAGACTCAGAGTGCCCAGGAGCAGATAAAGCTTGCAGGCTCCAGAGCAGATGCGCACACCCAGCGTATTCACCAGATGTTTGTCTCCTTCTATAAAAATACCGTCACTGGATTTTTGACATAACTCAGACATTATTTTGCAGGTCTTTGGATTGACATCGTTTGGTAGAGGTTCTATCTCTCTTTCCTTTGACATAATGAATTCTTACTCAATTTTGAAAAATATCTGGATCACATAAGCTCAAATTAATACAACAAAAATATCAGTACAATAAAGTATGTCCCCCAACTAACAATAATTTATGGAATCAATAGATCAAAGTCTCTCTCCACACAGGGTCATGAATAAGCTATCTAAGGAAAGTGGCTATGGTTATGAGAAGTTCTTCTACGGCAAGTGCAGATAAAAAATTTTGACTTCAGCAAAAGACAGTTGTGAGGAAAGTGAACTTTCATTGAAAAGTGCAGTGAGAACTCATGTTTCTAGAGACTCATCAACATGTGGTTTCTCTCAGCAGTTTTCCTCTGTGTTATTTGACTCCCAGTTGGAGTCACCATGTGGTTGAAGATGGCTGCCCCACCACAGGAAGCTTCTCTGCCTCTGGTTCCAGCAAGAGTTCTTGGCTTGATTTTCATGGGTCTGAATCTCTCCCAGTCAGTCATTTTTTCTGGAGTAATCATTGTGGCCAAGGGAATGGAAGATTCCCATTGACTAAGCTGGTCTCTGGATCTTCTCCAAAGCCAGAGTTGGGGATGAGAAGGGGAGTGATGTGGTTCTCCTAAAGGAAAACTTAAAGTACTCTTCCCAGAGGCAGAGGGTATATTCTGGACAGCCCGTGCACCATATATACCTACTTCATGCAAAATTATCAGTGCATAATTTCCTAAAGTCTGCATAGTTATCATAAATTTTTCCTTAGGCTGCACCTAGTACATTTTTTTTTGCATGTTTCATTTTTTTTAGTTTTTTTTCAGTTTGCAACCTTTAACATGTAGGTATTTGCACATATGGTTACTAAATCATTTCTTGATCTTCCCTCCACTCAAATGCCATAGCTTCAAACATGTATATCATTTAAACATACCTTTGTATATTTACACACACAGAGGACAATGTTATTACCCAGAGAGGACTATGTGGCACAGAGACGCGCAGTTAGCAGTTAAGAGCAGCAGCTGGAATCTGTCTGGAGTCATGACTGGGTCTATCTTCTTGCCCATATCTGGTGTCTGCCCCAGTGTGTGGCTGTCATAGTTGGTTTTGTGGGCCTATTTTGTTTCATTACATTCAACAAAATAATGTTTTTATTCAGAGGGGACAGTGGGTTAAGAGGAGGCTAGTTACAGCAGAGCTAATGAAAAACTGCCATGTAAAAAGAAAGGTTAGTCTGGAGGGAAGAGGATTAAAGTGAAAAGCAATGACTATAAATTCTTGAAGGCTAACTAGTTGTCAAAGAAGCAGCTGTGTGACACGTGTTATTCCAGAGGGAGACGTGTACATGGATGTGATGAGGATAGGGGACAATGCTGTGCCTTTCAGAGCTTCCCGTGGTAGAACAAGTTGCCTCATTAGGTACCAGATGCTTCTCTGGGCAGAGCTCACAGTTTGATATGAGTGGGATTCGGGGATTGATGCAACTCTTGAACTAAATGAGCTTGACTCTCCCTTCTAGCTCTAAGATACTATGATCCCACGTCAGTGGTGTGGTGGGAGGAAGGAGGACTTAAAAGATTTATAATGAAATCAGGAAGCCAAATTGCAGAGCACATGACTTCAGGTGAGAGGCCTGCGAGTAAGTCAGGTGTTGCAGACTGAGACCTGCTCTGCTCGGCCCCTCAGGTTGACATCTTCAGTGGCTGAGCACAAGCGCGCTGTTAGGCCCAAGCGCCGTGTTCAAGCATCCAAGAACCCCCTGAAAATGCTGGCAGCACGAGAAGATCTCCTTCAGGAATACACTGAGCAGAGATTAAACGTTGCCTTCATGGAATCAAAGCGGATGAAAGTAGAAAAGAGTGAGTATTTGGAGCTGCTATACCCTGTGCTTGGGAACTGGCCACTAGGTGATTTTAATCATCCCCCTTTTCTGTCTTACAAAGGTCAGCGGTGTTCAAAAGACACTCATTAACTAAAAATGAGTCTGTTTGCGCACACACACATGCATACCTACAGAAAATGAGCTGGAATTTAAAGGTTTTTCACAGAAATACAGTACAGAGCATCTCTTGGCTTGGTTAATTAAAATTATCCAGTTTTACTAAGATTTTCTTTAAATTCTCAGTTTCTGGATGTTTCTGGCTTTGTAATTCAACCAGTACCCAGTTCTGCAAGCTCACCACAGTAATTCTCCACCTAATGCTATTCAAGGGCCAATCATTTATCTGTCATGAGAAAACATCTCAAATCTCTGCTGCTTCTAACCCTAGATTCTTAATATTATTAATTAATGCATAAGTCAGTGCTTTTTAAATTGTGTTTGACAGAACTCCCAGGCACCTCTGAGTTGGATGTAGTTGGGCACAGTAATATGAGCTGGGGTGTGACAGTGAGTAGAAAGTGAGGAGGTGACATTCAGATTAAGCTGTCCTGTTTTTGTAGGTCCAAGAATAGGGGGTTCATTGTTCTAAAAGATTGATTTTCTCAGTGGCAAAAATGGCATGCCCAATCATGCTGTTTTAAGTATTCTTACTATAATTTTTATTTTCTTATGATACTCACATACCTATTTCCTACAGTTTCTCATAGGAATAGAATGAGTCTTTTCTTTGTAACCAATTCACTAAGAAAGAGTTCTTCAAAGTCACTATGCTCTGTGAATTTTCAGGTAGTGTTATATTTCTTTAGCATTAGACCCTAATCCCAGAAAAAATAATTTTCTGAATTCTTTTTAACATTTGTATTTTTAAAGCAATGAAGTCAAGAAATAAAGTTTTATTGACACCAGTTTCAGACACTTTTTTCCCTACCTCTACTTTTCAGTGACTCAGAGGACGACAGCTTTGTGATGACATAGGCATTTAGGGTTGCTGCTCCACCCTGAAAACCCAGGATCCTATTACAGTCCTGAATCTGAAAGCTAAGGATCTCAGGAGATCATCTAGTTCATCTCTGCCTTCAGGAAAAGATTAGAACTAAATAATTTCTTACAGAGTATAAAGACCTTTGGCAAAAGGAATCTAACAGTCTTCTCTGGGGAAATGCATTATAAACATCTAAGCATTGTTAGGTAGATAGCAGTTCTCAGTGGAATTGCAATAAATGAACTTAGCTTCTGATTTTATACTAAAGCAACTCTTGTCTTTTGCATGATAAGATGTGACGTGGGGACCTCTCCTGCCTCACCTGCTGCTCCCTTCAGCAGTGTGCTTCTGTCAGTATGCTCCCCACTCTGTGAATCCTTTCTGGTGAATCCTCTCACCTCCGCAACTCTGGCCTGTACTCCAGCGCTCATATGCATAGATAAATAAATCTTTAAAAAAAAAAAATGTGACATGTGCCAACAAGTAGTTTATATTTTTAATATTGTGTTTCATTTTTAATATAGTGTTAAGCATTGCACTGCATAGCTAATCAAACTTGAGTATGTTGTCCCCCTCAGAATTAACCCTAAAGAAAAAGGTAGTCGATAATGAATAATTTCTGGTTGCAAATATGGTCATCTCTGGACATCTCCCCACTCCCCTCACCGTGTTGTGTTCCCTTATTCAACCTGCCCAGTGTCCTCCAACTCCAACTTCTCAGAAGTTACCCTGGCAGGTTTAGCCAGTAAAGAAAACTTCAGCAACGTCAGTCTGCGGAGCGTCAACCTGACAGAGCAGAATTCCAACAACAGCGCTGTGCCCTACAAGAAGCTGATGCTGTTACAGATTAAAGGTATTTAAGAGCAGTAGAAAAATCACACCTTGACGAGGGGCATTAGTTTGGAGTCCTGATTGCCCTTTTCTTGCACTAAAGGATTTTGAGAGCTTTCTGTGTGCCAGGTGTTCTACCTTGTTTCACATAAGCTTCGCAGAATCCTGTGAAGTAGAAAATGTGATGCCCCCTGAGACTTGGAGAGGTTATGAATATGTCTGAAAGCACAGCCACTGCTGAATGGTGAGCTGGAACTGAGCCAGGTCTCTTCCCCTTACCTGTGACCCCACCATACCACCATCATGCAGTCCCTGGAGCCCCTCAAGTCTTCCTACTGGTTCTCTCCACTCAGTTCTCCTCACTGAGACAAACAGGACTCAGTGCTGGCCAGCAGAAGAGACATACATTCTTAGAGACAGAATCAAGGGAGAGGACAGACAAATGAATCCCCTCCAGCATTTTTCTGTCTATTGCAAGGGATACAACCAAAGCAGCTTTAGGCTATGAAGAGACACTTAACAGTCTGCAAGTAGCAATGACTTTGCTGCATTTTTTCTCACCTATCACCATCCATTAGACTCCCTCCACTTTTGCTCCCATCCCCTACCCACTTCCTCTCTAGTAACTTCACTTCTTTTGTCATAGTCCACAAGTTTATTCTTATTTTGTTTTGTCCATCTGCTTTCCTCATATTGCACAGGTAGGCAAAATCACCTGATGTTTATCTTTCTCCTTCCAACTTATTTTGCTTTACATAATACCTCAAGTTACTTCCATTTCACGGCCAATGACATAACCTTACCTTTTTTCAGAGTTGAAAAGTATTCTACTGTGTATATATACCACAACTTTACCGGATCACCTGTCATTATAAAGCCCCATCTATACCACTCCAGATAAGGCTTTTTAGGATTTTCAGCCAGGGATGCCAGGGGCCAGGGCTGAGAGGGGGGTTCCTGGTCCTTCCTGTGGCTGAGAGTTCTTCTTCTCAGGAAGACATGACTCTTCGCCTTGTGTTTAGGAAGAAGACATGTGCAGACACGACTGGTTGAGCCTCGAGCTTCGTCACTCAACAGTGGGGACTGCTTCCTGCTGCTGTCTCCCCACTATTGCTTCCTGTGGGTAGGAGAGTTTGCAAATGTCATAGAAAAGGCGAAGGTTGGTATCTGAACGAAGTGCTGAGTTTAGTTTTTCTCCTTGTAAACTCACTTCAAAGTTCTTTACCCTAGGTACCTATGAAATTCTGCTACAGACCTAGTGAATGAGAATCTCACAGGGAACAGCTCAGAGAATGGGCATTTTCTAAAAGCTTCACAAGTGATCGGTTCAATTTGAAGATAACTGTTGCTCCAAAGAACTGCTGTTATCCTTAGATTATATTTTCTTGACTTCACTGAAAATACCCAGTGCCCTCCAACCCCTGAGCTCACAAGATTTTCCTTTCAAATATGCCTTTTCTCTTCTTCGACTTAAATGTGCCACCCAGCCAAGGGGGCTTGTCTAC
Organism: Galemys pyrenaicus; assembly: GCA_019455555.1. Taxonomy (NCBI): domain Eukaryota; kingdom Metazoa; phylum Chordata; class Mammalia; order Eulipotyphla; family Talpidae; genus Galemys; species Galemys pyrenaicus. The sequence continues at coordinate 8,947,579 of JAGFMF010011673.1, read as the reverse complement.
CCAGGTAAATGTGTTCCTCCCTTTTTTAGGCCTCAGAACTTGCAACCTTAATTCAGACAAAGAGGGAACTTGGTTGTAGAGCTACTTATATCCAGACTATAGAAGAAGGAATTAATACACACACTCATGCAGCCAAAGACTTCTGGAAGCTTCTTGGCGGCCAAACCAGTTACCAATGTAAGCCTTTACTGCATTTCAGAGAATGAAAAGCCACTTTTAAGCAAGCCTCTTTTCAGTGTAAAATAGAACACCCTTTTATTATTTCTATCCCAAAGCTGCTGGAGACCCAAAAGAGGATGAACTGTATGAAACAGCCATAATAGAAACAAACTGCATTTACCGTCTGATGGATGACAAACTTGTTCCTGATGACGACTACTGGGGGAAAATCCCAAAGTGCTCCCTTCTGCAATCAAAAGAGGTACCGTGAATGGTTTCTACCCTACACAGGGAAACACTTTGCTCAGGGCTGCCCCATAAGTAGATAGTAACTGCAGTGTTAGTACCCATCTCAAAAGACTGATATTTTTTGAAAAGATGTTTACTCGTGATATCAAACTTTATTGTCATCTTAAATATTGATATAGAATCCAGAATATTGTTCAAAAGAGGTTCAATGAGTCTTTGAACGCTTTTTCTGTTTTAGGTAAACTGTCTATGTATTTTTCTTTTAGTGTGTGTTTTTCCCTTTTTTGTATTTTTATGAGATGATAGATGTTAATTAAATGTACAGTAATCATGTCACAATATGCTTACAGTTAACCAATTCTTTTTTGCCATTTTCCCAGGTGTTGGTGTTTGATTTCGGTAGTGAAGTTTATGTGTGGCATGGAAAAGAAGTCACATTGGCACAACGGAAAGTAGCATTTCAGCTAGCAAAGCACTTATGGAATGGAACCTTTGACTATGAGAATTGTGACATCAACCCATTGGATCCTGGTGAATGCAACCCACTTATTCCCAGGTACTCAGATGGAGAACACTGTGGTATGCAGGTTCTCTCAGATCTAACCAAAAGTCATCGGCTAGGGTTCTTCTTAGGCTTTCATCCCCATAAACAATGGTGAGCAGTTCCATCAATATTCGCAAAAGACATTTCTTTACTCTTTACCTAACACAGAAGCAGAGTTGTTCTGGAAGATGTTTGCATTATATTTAATTTCCTGTAGTGAACAAATTGTTCCCACCTGCAGCATTGCAGGTGCTGTTATAGCAAATGAGAACATGTCATTGTTTAAACAAATTACATGCTGATCTAAAAAGCTTCCTGGGGTCTGGAATTTGCTATTTATGTAAAGGTGCAGAAGGAATGCATTTCCTTCTACTGTCTCACCTTCCCAGCATAGCACTAGAATTGCAGGATTTGTCATTTATTTGGCAGTAGATAACCTCTGTCACATTTAAGGGACATGGGGGTGAAGGTGGGAGGAAGTATATGGTATCGAAACTTTGGTTGCCTTTCTAATATTTCCTATAGTGTTCTGGTTGTTTAAGTAATTTAGGCAACTCAGAATATGTACAAACACTAAAAATATGATGAGAAAAAGCATCTTTATGAGCAAAGAGTTACTATTGTGGGAAAATTTGGGGGGCATGAAGTACTTTTAAATTAGGTGTGTCAGATAACAAATTGAAAATAGCTGGCCACCAAACAGCATAGAATTGCATTTTAATGGTTTCCATTAAATTAGTATACAAATTTCAACTGTTCTACCCAGTTTCATGTTTTAAAATCAAATTAATGTTTTATATTAAATATTATTTTAGAAAGTTAAAATTTATGTTACTATAGGTGAAAAGGTTTTAAATCCTTTTTTTTTTTTTTTTGCTTGTATTTTACATTATAGAGGGCAGGTTTATTAGGAAAAGGAGAAAGGAAAGGAAAGATACCTGCACAATCACAGGTGGGGAGGATAGTTGCTTAAATCCTTTTTAAACAAAGGCATGTCATAAGATTAGTATTCTAGTGTTTTACAGACAGAAGCTAAGGCTAAAAAGATTATTTAATAGTAAAAGAAAAAAATAGTATTGTAAAAGTATAGTGTAATAGAGTAGAGCAGCATAGTATACAGTAAAATAAAAATGATGCTAAGGCATAAATCTGTGGGAAGGACAGTTTAATTTAGTAGTAACATAATCACAGATCAACTGAAGTTCTGGGGGAGAGTGAGCTGGGAGATGTATCTGTGTGCAGTAATCCCCCTTGTCCACTGTCCAGAAAAGTTACTACAATAAGATATTTTGAGAGTAGGAAGGGCCACATTCATACAACTTTTATTATAGTTGTTCTATTTTATTTTTAGTTGTTAATCTCTTACCATGCATAATTTTTAAGTTAAACTTCATCATCTGTATGTATGTATAGGTGCAAGCGCAGTATATATGGGGCTCTGGACCATCCACAGCTTCAGAGCATTGGAGGCCTGGAAACATATATCCACAGATAAAGGGGGGAGCTACTGTACTGTGCTTTATCCTTCAGTCTTCTTTGAAACAGGCAGATTCCTTGATGTGCATGCTTTAGCTGTGATGTCAGAAAGTGTAGTCTCAACCAAAGAGGCGGTGATGAAACAGGATCAGCTAAGCAATGCGCCTTGGTTGATGTTATGTAGGCATCTACCCAGTCCCAATTCACAACCAAGGGTTCATGAAAGAATAAGAATACCTGCATTTCATCCCCAGGACTGAACCCTTTTCACCATGGATTCCCTTAATCTTTACTTTTTTCCTAAGTTACCTGTGTTGTAAATACAATGTCTAATTCTGATATCCTTACGCAGTCTCTGGTGGGCGTGAGCCATTTCCTTTCTTGTGTCATTGTGCTCTCTCTGCCTGCTGTCATGTCCAGTGACCTGGAGATAAACAAAACTTCATGACAGGTGAAAGTTCATTCATTTTAGTAATAGAGGAAGACTCTCCATCTGCTGGAGAGTCTCTTGTAACATGACTACGGTGGTAGAGAGCTGAGGCTACACTCCATCTTGCTCCTGACCCTAAATATCAACATTAGTTAGAATGTAAGAAAAGCTTATGGTTCCTGTCACATTCAGGCATGTCAACTCCATGCACACAAAGTCTGCAAGGCTTAGGCTTAAATAATAAAATATCAGTTATTTGATTAAGTAAATGAAAACAAACTTTTCATTCTATATACTGCTTACATATTCTGTTGTTTTTGTTTTTTTTTTTCAATAACCACATGTGTTTGTTTTAGATTCCTTTATTTTAGCATAACTTAATCTTGGTTCTTTTTTGTCTACTCCTCTCACCCATCCACCCCACAGAAAAGGACAGGGGCGACCTGACTGGGCAATATTTGGGAGACTCACAGAGCACAATGAGACTATTTTGTTCAAAGAGAAATTTCTTGATTGGACCGAATTGAAGAGACCTAATGAGAAGAATGTCAGTGAACTTGCCCAGCAGAAGGTATTCTGCTTAACTGAGCCTTACGTCTCTGAATTTGTTTGGGGCCCAGCAAAAGTGGCCTTGAAGCTAAAATTCTTCCCAGGACTTACTGGCAGAACAGTAAACAGTTTTCCAATTGGATTGTAACTCTAGGAGGTGGAAATAACCCTGTTTGTGCTCCTGAGTCTATAGGCATGGTATTCTCTATTGGGAGATGAGCATCCGCCCTCTAGAGGCTTCCCCACAAATGTGTCTTTCCCTACCTGCAATTAAAGGCCCTGAGAAGGGGCAAGCACACCTGTCCATTGCCCCATTCATAGTAAACTGACACTAAGGATGACAAGAAATGGCTACCGAAGCAGAGGCAATTCAGCTAACATTTGTATGTTCTTTTAGGAAGATCCGAGGGCTGAGGTCAAGCCTTACGACATAACGCAGATGGTGTCGGTGCCCCAGACGACAGCTAGCACTGTGCTGGATGGGGTGAACGTTGGCCGAGGCTACGGCCTGGTGGAAGGGGATGACCGCAGGCAATTTGAGATTGCCAGTGTGTCTGTAGATGTCTGGCATATACTCGAGTTCGACTACAGCAGGCTCCCCAAGCAGAGCATCGGGCAGTTCCACGAAGGGGATGCCTATGTGGTCAAGTGGAAGTTCATGGTGAGCACCGCAGGTTAGTGAGCGTTATGTTCTCTTCAAGCGGAGACAGGCCCAGCCTGTGGGAGCTGGGTGTTGCCCTCGGCTGCATAGACACAAAGTGCCGTCTAGTCATCTGCCTTGAGAACTGCTTAGTAAATCTTATGGATGAATTCCTAATGACCTAGCATTGCTAACTTCTGTGATGTTTCCTGATAAAAATTAAACTTGCATGTTCCAGTTTCCCTCCTCTCCTCCCTACATCCTGTTCACAGAGGTTTTCTAAGAAAAGTGGTGATTTGCCTTCAAATGATATTTACCACGTGGCTATAAACTGCTTAAAGTCCCTAAGTGAAGCGTATCAGGATGATTTAGGACTAAAACCAAATGATGTAGTAATGTTATAGTAAATACATGCAATGGAAGATTTATTAAAAATAAAGGAAGCTATTTCCTCTGAGAGAGCACGAACAGTGTTTTGTGCGTCTGGTAGCATAAATACATAGTCAAACTCTTTATGGTTTCTGTCAGTGAAATACTCTGTGTAGCAAAACCCTCCAGTGTATGCTTTGCTCTGAGGCACTGCAGGAGAAAAGTGAGTGAACATGCAAGAGTTAATCTCTTTTCCTTGCCAAGGAGCCATTATCCAAGTTATCTATAGCATCCCTCACTCCCACCCATTTAGAAGAAAGTTTATGTCACTGATCTGATTCTAGATTGAACTACAACTCCGAGAGTTAGTTGAAGAAGAGAGTCTCTTCTCTGCACAGCCCCTCAGCATTCAGGTGTGGGCTACCTCTGGGGCCACAGGGAGCAGTTTGCTGATCAACTACCTGCATACTTACAATCATTCCTTCCTCATTTATCAGAAATAATCTAATAATCAACTGACAGCATTCATTGAGCACCTTCTTTTTGTGTAAGCCTTAAGAATCATATGGCACAATTGAGACTGTGGTAGGGAAAGGCAACTACTTCATGCTATTAGAGGAGCCCTTGATTCCCTGAGGTTGGATCTGGAGCAGTTGGCCCAGCAGACCAAAATTGGGTGGCCAGTGGATGCATGTCCAAGGTGGGGCAAGAAGGTTTCATGGGGAGGTGGTGTATCCAGAGCTGCCCCACTGGGCTGCAGACCTAGAGACCCACTCCAGCCTCATGAGGCCCAGCAATGGGACTCTGGAACCCACTCCAGCAGAGTCCTTCCCCACGGGTCCATGTGATGTGTTCTGTCTTGCCTTAAAGCTAATTCCTTAGATGAGGACACAAAGATTAAGAGACCCACCCGGAGTCACACAACTAAGAAGAGTGCAGAGCTGGACATTAAAATGCAGGCCTGCCCCTACTCAAAATCCACTTGTGGTGGGTTTTAAGCACCCTGTAAGCAGGGAGTCTGAATTGGTCAGAGCATAGGACAGGGATCCCCAAGTTACCTACAAGGAGGGACCCACAAGCCCAATCAACAGACCCATGGAGAAGGTCAGAGTAGAACCAGTGATAAGGTTTGGCATCTGAACATATCACAGCTCTGGGGCTTCTCAAATAACCATGAGCAAAGATGGGCTCTTTCAGGGCCTGGAGAAAGCTGGTGGCTCCAGCTTCAACTTGCAGAGTTGTGGGGTGTTTGGCAAGGAACTCAGGAGGAACCAAATTCCTATGTTTCTCATCTTAATTCTTTATGAATGATGGGAACAACCCCTGTCCCTTTCATAAATAGGCTGTATCTCACGGAAGAAAGGCCACAGATCTTGGGGCTATATAGCTGGTAATTGAATCTTCCTTCAGGCCCTTCCTTCAGCCATGCGTGGAGGGAATTGTTACTTGTCCTGTCTAAGTCTTTCTCCGCATAAAATAGAGGTTCTCATACCCAGCTCACAGTCCAGTCTAATCTGGTGAGTGTAGTGGTTAGCATAGTGCTGGCAATTGTTCACAGGAAACAGTTGTCACTGACATTCTCTGCAGCAACAGCTTAATTACTGTATTTAACTTGACAGTGAGATGATGTAGATCTATGCAAAAATAATACTACTTCCCGAAGAGTCTTTATTGTATTATAGGTTTAAGTTCCTTTAATCTGATGCAGGTCAGGTAAACTGAAATAGTAATCTGTGCTGCTGATTGTTAAAGACAATAATTTGGAATTTAGTTGAGGGAGTTCTACTAACCCTTGCTGTTATAGAAGTAGAAACTTCAGAAAACAACCTTTGAAGGCATCTGTGATTCTCTTTCTTTTTTTTTTTATTATTAATTATATTTGACATCATTTGTAGTCCCCAGGGAGTACCCACCACCATTTCACCGGTGCACTTGAAACACATTCCTGAGGTGATTCTCTTTCTTACTACAGAACTTGTTTTACACAAGGCATCACAGTGTGAAATTTAGTCATTTCCTTTTCTTAGTTATAAAAAAAAAAGAATGAATAGTAAGTAAAGGAAGACAGTGATATGTAAATGAATTTTTAACAGAAATCTAAAATTTGGGGCCTCCCTGGTGGCACAAGGGGTTAAGCACCACACTATGGTGCTTAACAGCCCCTGCAGCACAAGTTTGATCCCCAGCCATGGCAGGGACCCACATGGCACAGCAGATCTCTCGGCAGTGTATTTCAGTCGATCTGCCTGTTGTGCTCCCCACTTTGTCTCGGGTGAATCCTCTCCCATGACTCTGACCTGTACCCCAGTTCTTGTATGCATAAATAAATAAATCTAAAAAAAAAGAAATCTAAGATTCTAAGATTTCCAAGGCCTTCTTAATCTATGTTTTTGGATACCCCTAAGAAATTATTTGACCCAGGCAAATACTTAATGTATTTCTTCCCAATAAACACACTGTGCATCTCAGAGTCAGATTCAGCAGCATCTTTATGAGCAGAGTTACAACTTCGAGGAAGTCCAGCTGCAAAGAATTAAATTAGAGCAGGGAATGTTCAGATCCCAGACCTGCCTTCTGGGAGCAGAAAAGCACAGCTTGATGGCATCTGCAGTCACTGCACGGCCGTTGCAGCAGCACTGGCCTCTGGGTGGCTGTTAGTCCCGCTCTCCATCACTCATACCCTCAAGGGCCGCACCTGCTAAGTGACTGCACTCAGAGCTCGGGACCCTCCTCCAGGACAGGATTGCAGAAAGCAGCTGTAGAAACAGGACAGCCAACTTCTCAGTAAACACGGGTCATCTGGCAGGCACACAGAGAAGCAAGTTCCTTGGGAAGGAGGCCTCATGGGTCATTGTCCAGCCCCAGTGACCCTCTCAGGTGCCGAAGGGCCTGGCCCAGGCCCCTGAAAGGTCAGGAGACAAGTAGTCCTGGGGACACCACCCAATGACACTGGGCCAGGGCACACCAAAGAGGGATAAGGTCAATTTCCTATAAATAGGTAGTGAGCAGATGGGTCTCATATATAAGACCACTTGCCTCTGAGCAGTTCATAGTTCAGCTTTCTACTACTCCTAAACACAGCTGCTGGTAAAAAAGTTACTTTTAGTAATTTTAGTGGTTTGATGACTCAAGATGTTAGAAGTCTGTGATTACCACTATAAAGATTGTAGTCGAGAAGTTCTTACTAATAAATGTTTAATCTTCATTTTGCCAAATTGAAAATAAGTAAATGATGAGAAGTTAGTTGCATATAAAATTGTATTTGGGTATATTGAAGAAATTGCAAGAAAAATCAGTGACATGTCTATCTTGTGAATTGCTTTTGAAGAAATACAACTATTTTATATATGTACATTCAAGTTCATTTCAGTGTTGAAATGTAAACATTGAATATTTAAGTGTGAAAATCTGTTTACACAATGTATTTCAGTGCTGATATATTCCAAGATATGTTTTAACTGTTGTGATCTATTTTAAGCATTTTTTTTACCCAATTAATACTACTAATTTTCATTGCTTTGGAGAATGGATTTTTAACCAAAGTAAACTTTTAGCTCCAATCTAAAATACTAGAAATTTCAATTGAGTGGCTTCCACATTAATTGTAAATATTTATAAACTGCTGATTAAACTTGGTCCTGTAGTTGGCGCTAAAGGCTGTGCTTAGTCAAAAAAGCTAAAGAAGTTATTATAATCATTTATGAAAATTGGTGCAGGGTCCTTTGCTAAAGAGCCAAAAATCAAAATATATGACACCTGAACTTCAAAGGTTTTTTCTTTACCTTCAAATCTCAAAAGAAGTGTAATTTAGTAAGTGAATTAGAGCTGAGAAAAATTGTTATTACGTAGAACCAGAAATTCAGTTATTAGACCGAACATTAGTTTTAAGGTACATTGGGTATTGCAGCTACCTGCCTCCTCCCACCGCCCCTTAGTGAAACCACCAGCATTTGAACACTAACTTGGTCCCCTCGCCCACACTCATTCTAGAAGGCTCTGCCTCCAGGCGATTGTCATTGAGCCTCTGCACGCATACACACACACACACACTCAATTTCCTTCACACACAGAAATGTATTCCCTCAACAGGCAATCCCACCGGCACCTCACCATTTTCCATGGCTGTTTTCTTCATAGTACTGCCATCACCTTAAATTATCTTGCTCATCAGCGTGTTGATTACAAAGAAAACAGAGTGATGATCTGTCTTGCTTGTTATTCTAGCCCCAGTATCCTGAAGAGTCCCTGGCACTCAGTATTTGCTTGTTGAAATATTTTTGAATAATATATTATGAATATTTTTGAATATAGTTGAAATATTTTTGAATGAGTAAGGAGGGGAATATGGAGTGAGCTGTGTCCCTGAAAGAGTGATTTTGATGTCCAAAATGACTACTTGGCCAATGAGCTTCCATAGCTGCTCTCAGGAGACTCCTGCTCTTGTGCTGTTAACATTGCTCATTTATCAGCTACCTTTGAGGTGCCAGATAATTCAGACAACCCGCCCTGAATCCTGGCTACAGCCCTGGTGACAGATGTTATTTAAATCACCGATTATTTTATGAAAGTGATATGTCAGCAATTTATCCCTTCCATTTCTGAAACAAATTCAAAGTGTTCTTTTTACAAGAATAGTTTTAACAGACCAAAAGCTTTTCGTTGTGCTTAAAGCTGGCCCAGCTGCTGTTTCCATATCTTTTTTCTACCAGCTAATCTTCTGCCAAAGAACGACATAATGTGGAAAATACATTTGCACCTTTGGAAGCCATTGGTCCCCCTAGGCAGTCACCAGCTTTCTGAGTCACATACTTGGAGTCATCTGCCACCTTCCTCTCAGATGACAGGTGTTTTTCCTAGGGTATCAAGAGGGTATTGAGATCATTTTTCTCCAGTTTGAGGGCTTAGGATCAGCTAGCTAACAGAAAAGTGGTTTTCTCTTGTCTTTTGAGATAATTTACATTACATTATTGTAATTTCTCCTCCACAGGCCTCAAAGCTATTTCTTTACTGCTTCTCCTCACAGGTCTTGGAGAAGTGAGCCATGTGTTTTTGCTCTTCTATTTGGTTTATGATCGCTTACCTGGCCCTCTGCTGTTCTGTGTTTGCAGTGGGAAGTCGACAAAAGGGAGAGCATTCTGTCAGAGTGACTGGCAAGGAGAAGTGTGTCTACTTCTTCTGGCAAGGCCGGCACTCGACTGTGAGTGAGAAGGGCACATCAGCTCTGATGACAGTGGAGCTGGATGAAGAACGGGGAGCCCAGGTAAGTCCTGGAAAGCCTCTGTGTGAGATGACAGAGATGTCCTCTCACAGAGACGCAGGAGGCGAACAGCAAATGCCATAACATTCTTGACCAGCTCCTGCTCCCCCAGTTTCAGACTGTCCTGGCATTTCCTCTCCCCACTACTCAGCCAGAATGCCCTCCCTCTCACTGTGATTATGATCCACTAATGCGGGTATATCCACAAAACAATACAAATGGCCAATGAATTTTTTTTTTCGGTTTCCCCTTAACTAATATCAAGGAATTATAAATACAACAAGGGCTATTTTCTGCTTCCATTGGGTAGCTTTTGTAAAAGAATGGGTCCAGACATGGCAAGGACTCATTTGAAGGGTATAGGTGTCTGTTTACAGTCACCTTAAAATTGTCATAAGCATTAATCAGTTATTTCTCTTACACAAATATATTCCAAGGAGCTATCAGATGAGCATATACTTGTTTTGTTTACTTATTTACTAGCCTCTTTCCCCAGCAGCCTGAAAAATACTATGTCTGTCCTGCTTACCATGACAGCGCAGGGCCTGCAGAGTGCCTCTCTGGTTCCTCTACCCAAATCCAAGGTTTTGCGAACATGACTTTTAATGTTTGAATTATCTATGCCTCACATACCAGTGATCAAGAATTGACTCAACAGTTTTGGAAGTCTTGACTCCACATCCATATGTTTTTACTGCCTTAGGTAATAGCAATGTCATGAAGGAAGAAAGCAGGGAATTTTTCTCTAAAAATAAACACTCAACTTTTCAAATTCCTAAGACCCACTCTTTTTTTTTTTTTTAAAGATTTATTTATTTATGCATACAAGCACTGGGGTACAGTCCAGAGGTGTAGGGGGGTGAGAGGATCACCACAGAGAGCAGG
>JAGFMF010011673.1:8837434-8936946 GCA_019455555.1 Galemys pyrenaicus | reverse complement strand
CCCCTCCCTGGCCGGCAACAGGGATCGAACTCGTGCTGCAGTGGCTGCGGTTTGCTTCATAGTGCGTTGCTTAACCCACTGCGCCACCAGGGAGGCCCCCTAAGACCCACTCTTCCCTAAAAAGTGCTTAATGCATGTTTTCTGCTTTTAACTTTATTTTACAAGTAGTTGTTAATGACCATTGCATTTTAATTCATTCCTAATAGTGAAAATTTTTCAACTGTCTTTTTTTTTTTGGTAAAGCCTATGAATGAATGTTTTAATACACAATTTATAAATGAAGCATTTTAATACACAATTTATAAATGAAGCATTTAATACACAATTTATAAATGAAGGTATTTTTATAGGTGTAGTGGTCTAAAGTAAGTCTCTCTTCATTGAACTACAGCTTTACCACTTAGAAATAAGCATCCTTAGAGTTTTGTGTCTTAACCTCTATAGTTTGAGCATTTCTCTTCTTTTTATCAAATCAACAGATATAAAATGACTTGAGACATAAGCTTAGCCTTAGAATGGCACTTACTTATTTATGCAAAATGGGCCCTGAGATTGCTAAATTAATTCATGTTGAGAAACGCTCCTGCCTTTCACCATAGCCAGATTCAGTCAGCAAACTCCTCTTCACAGGAAACTACTTCCTGGGTGAAAGTAAGTTGACTCAGCCCGAGTTATGATGGTGCAGGAAGAAGACAGAGAGAGCGGGTTGTGCCCTGGAGGCACATCATCCTTGAGTAAACTAGCAGGAAGTTTCAAAAGTGACGATTCTTTCCCTAGACTTTGTCGGTGAACAGTCATTCTTGCTGAGAAGTACACTTTGTTAAAAATTTGTTTAAATCAGTCATGTTACATCTATTCAATTAGAATACTACTAAATATCAAAATTCATGTTTAAAAGAATATTCAGTGACAGAAAGTGTTAAGAAAATCGAGAATGCAAAGGCGCATAAAACAACAATCCTACTTGGGTAAAATAGATATACCCAAAAAATACTTTGAAAAGAAAGCTGTCTGCTAGAATTTTCATAGTGGTTATTATCAGATAACAAGACTCTTACTGGTTTTTGTTTGTGTTTCTTGATAGTTTTCAGATTTTCTCTAATAGCTGTGTATTATTTTTATGACTTTGTCAAACAGGATGTGTCACTTATTTTATTGTGTTTCAATTGGAAGGTCCAGGTTCTTCAGGGGAAGGAGCCCCCCTGTTTTCTGCAGTGTTTCCAGGGGGGGATGGTGGTACACTCTGGAAGACGGGAAGAGGAGGAAGAAAATGCACAAAGTAAGTCACTTTTACTGTGGGAATTAGGGTTGGTTTGTTTTTATTTCCTTTCCTGGAAGGTATTTTTATAGGTGTAGTGGTCTAAAGTAAGTCTCTCTTCATTGAACTACAGCTTTACCACTGAAAACCCCCCTGATGTTTGCCTTATAAATCAGCTAAGGGAACTCATAAGCTGCCCCCTCCCATGGAGTTGACCTCAGAATCCAACTTTGCCTTGAGGAAGTTTCCTTCATCTTAAGCTAAAACCTCACAATGACTCTGTCTCTTTTTAGAAGGGGGAGAAAAAAAATCTATGATCTTCGTTTATAAATTGTGAGATTTTTGTTGGCCACCATCCAAAAAAAATATTATCTTAGCTTTAGAGCCTTTTAAAATATGCCTGTTATGTGACATACATAGGTATTTATAAATTTTGTTAAATTGGTTGTTCTACATTGTAAACTTTGGGCAACCTGCTTCTAACTCCAAAAAGAATTGCTTTGTGGGCTGTCAGTACAGACAGGCCTGCAACTTTGGCACCAACTCAGCCTCCATTATGCCCATGAAGTCAGAGATCCTGGTGTGTGCAGTTGGCTTCCTCACAGTGTCCCAGAAGGGTGAGTGCCCTGGCCGAACAAACATCACAATTCTGTGCTACTCTCGCCCCCTGCAGGTGAGTGGAGGCTGTATTGTGTGCGAGGAGAAGTGCCCATGGAAGGAAACTTGCTGGAAGTGGCCTGTCATTGTAGTAGCCTGAGGTCCAGAACGTCCATGGTTGTCCTGAACATAAATAAGGCCCTCATTTACCTGTGGCACGGATGCAAAGCCCAAGCCCACACAAAGGAAGTTGGAAGAACTGCCGCAAATAAAATCAAAGAACAGTGAGTGTTGTGTATGTGAGGACCTCCCCCGGAGTGACTTCCCCGGGGGAAGGTGGGAAGAATCCCATTTGACACCTGGTGTGCTTTAACTGACTTCCACAAGGGAGAGTTATGAATGTTTTCAGGAGCCTTTGAAGTTCAAGTAGATAGGACACAATTTTCAGCCAAAACCTCCGATTTGAGGGCTCCCCTACTTTTTGAGGATTTATCTCAGCTTAATCCTTACTGCCTCAGTAAAAAAAAACAGTGATGATTAAGTTTCTTTGAAGTTGAGGTTCAGCTTTTGAATTATACACCTAGAGTCCTTTGTTATTTAAAAAGAGCAAATTTCAAATATATTTGAGGGGTTCAGAGTTTTAACTTTCTCAGAGTAGCAGAGTAGCGGAATGTTCCACAGTATTATGTAAAGGACAGTTGGGAAATCTGCATCAGAATCTAAGTGATCCCATTTTAAGGAGCAGCTGTATTTCTACATCCTCCCAGGCTGCACTGAAGTCGCTTCCTGGGGCAGTGCTGGGCACAGCACACCAGGTATCTGGTCTGCTCCTCTTCCCTGCAGCACCTGAAGTTGGCTACTTACAAAAGAAAGTGCACTGTGGTTCAGTATTAAGGGCTGATCTCAGGAAAGACGTCAAACCCTGAGTCAAAGAGGAAAGAAAGCATATGAGGGAGACGCCGTGATGATGGGTCACCTCTCCAGAGGTGGTGCCATTGGCAACTCTGTGCTCCCCAGCAGTGCATAATAGCACCCGAGCTGCCAGGGAAACCCCAGGGTCACGTAGTTGTTCAGACTGATGCTAAGCATTTCCTCAGTCTGATCGGGAACTTTTGGTGACTTCCAGACAGTGAAAATGTAGTTTCGCAGGATCACAACGTACTACCAAAGTGCAGCTTGGCAAGACCTGTGCTCTGAGCACCAGAAGAGTGCAGGTGTGCATGCTTCCCTCTGTCCAAAGCCCAGCACCTGTGCACACGATGGGAGGAGCACAAGGCGGCAGCAGCACTTTAGGGGCAGACAGCTGTGAAGTTAGGTATTTTAGACTAACGTTCTGGGTCTGGGAGGGGGGAAGAATGACAGATGACATCCTATGATCATCCACATTCATTCATGCTCATCAGATTTTTCTCTTGGGCCACTGAAAAAAACAATAAAGAAAACCTCCTTCACTCATTCAAAAATATTGCTACTTGGTAGTAAGCACAATTTAGGAACTTGGTAGGGATTTGTGTTCTAACAGGAGGGAAGGGCAAGGAAAAGTAAATATGTGTGTTATATATAAATATGTATATAACTTTCATGACATCTTATGTGTCAATATTCACTCCTCTATCCATTCATTGGCCAAGTCAGTCCCACCACATTCTCTCTCTCTCTCTCTCTCTCTCTCTCTCTCTCTCTCTCTCTCTCTCTCTCACACACACACACACACACTTTGAAACTATAGAACATGTTTTCATTTTGCAAGTTTTGTAGGTTTGGTAAGAATTGTTTCAATTAGAAAACAGAAGATGGTAAACTGTTCTGTAGGTCAGCCTTGAATAATTTTGTGCTGCCACTTCCAAAGCTTATTAAAAAAAAGTGTTGGACTTTTTCCCGTACAGGTGTCCCCTGGAGGCAGGACTACACAGTAGCAGCAAAGTGACAATTCACGAGTGTGAGGAAGGAGCTGAGCCCCTGGGATTCTGGGATGCACTGGGAAGAAGAGACAGGAAGGCCTATGACTGCATGCTTCAAGGTAATACGGCTTCATTGCCTTTTGCCGTTAGTCAATATTTATTGAGTACATACTGCATTCAGCACTCCAAAATCAAGCATAGGATAGCCTTTCAAGGCTCACAACTCAATAAGGAGACTAAATAATGTATCTAACTAAAATAATACAGATACGAAGCTTATGTCATTAAAAGAAGAACAGGTGAAGGAACTTAATAATATGGAAAAGAAGTTTGCTTCTACCAGGAAAAATCACACAGTGCTCCACAGAAGACACAGCATTTATACAATGCCTCGAGGTTAGGTATACTTTAAGAGAAGGGAAGAAGAGAAGAAAATTCCAGGATACCAGGTGAACAATGTAAACCTATGAGACAAGATGCCCTTAGTTTGGTTAGCACACAGAGTGGAGGTAAGTAGTGGAAAGTCAAATTAAATGTACGTCTGTTTTATTTAAACACAAAATAAAGATTAACTTACATACACGATATAAAAAGAAGAGCTAACAGTTATTAATCTGTTGATATAGTAGTAATAAACGGAGACAGTTATTTTTTAAATAAATGATCAGAATTTTATTACTATATAATAGAGAAAAATTGGGAAAAACTAAACACTTAGTATATGTGAACTCATTTAACCCTCACAATAAAACACTCAAGCTTTTGTTACCAAAGAGGAAGTTGAAGCACAGAGAAGTTAATCATTTTGCCCAGAGTTGAACAGCACTGGCGTGTATACATAAGTATTCTATTGTGCAGACTTTTGATTTTTGTAGCTTTATTGTTTTTTTTGATAATGTATATTGAACATAGAAAATATTTGAAAGTACAGATCTTCCTCAACTTATATAGACGTATGTCCCAATAAATCCATTGTAAGTTGAAAATACCATAGGCTGAGAAATACTTTTAAGACACTTTACCTGTTGACAGTGTAGCTTAGCCTCACCTAGCTTAAATGTGTTCAGAACACTAATATCAGCCTATGGTTGAGCAGGCTAAAAGCCGATTTTAAGATAAAATGTGGATGGGCATTTTATTTATAGGATGAGATGCTCAGAACACAAGATCCAAAAAACACTTAACACTACAATATAAGAATGGGGCGTTTCCCCTTGTGGTCCTGTGACTGACTGGGAATCCTTTGTCCAGCACCAGCAGAGAGTGTTATTCCACATTGCTAGCACAGGGAGATTAAAATTCAACTTACAGGTCTGACCGAATGCATGCCACTTTCACACCATTGCAAAGTCAAGAAGTTGTCACTTTAGACCATAGTTAAATCAGCAACTGTCTATACAAAGAAGTTAAAAAAGAAAATGTCACATATCAACACCACTCAAAAATAACCAGAAATAAACTTTCTCTATGTTATATATGTTCTGTTTTTTTTAAAAAATAAAATTTGGATAGAATTATACATAATGTTTTATAACCAACTTTTTCTCTTCGTTATGAACAATTTCCTAAGTTGTTAATGACTTCTAATGGCTATGAGGTATCAAGTAATATTCTAGCATATATACCATTCTCTACTTAGCCTACCTCCTATAGATTTTTCCAATTTTCTTCTATCAGGTGGGAATAGAGTTATGAATCATTTTTAAAATATTATCTGCATTCATTCCTAGTTAAGGTGAATGCCAATATATGGAAATGCTATATTAAAGTTCTAAAAGTCCTATAGTTATAAAGCTGTAAGACTTTTAAAGTCACATAAAGTCATACAGCAATAAAAGTCTTATAATGCAAATATATCAACAGAAGACTCACACCAAATTTGAATCTCATCTGCAACATATAGAAGTGTCCATTTCCCTTCACAATCAATACCCTTCTCCCCTGCCAAAGTTGATGGAGGAAAACTGCTATCCTAAGCACTGTTTTACTGTAATGTTTTAAATTAGAGGTACAATAAAACTTTCTATATGTGTTTCCTAGCCATTTGTATTTCTACTTTAGTGAATGTTTTGTGTGTGCCTTTGGCATGTTTTTATTGAAATGTTTCTTTTTATTCTATTCCTTTACATAGTAAAGGATGTTAACAAGTTTCCATAGTTCTCATTATGTTACTTTCCCTTCCATTTTATGGTTTGCAATGTAGTTTTTCATTATGTTGTCAATGGAGAAGCCTCTTCCTCTTGATTGCTTTTTTTTACTATTATGGTTAAAAAGGCCTTGCTGAGATGAACCCTGCCTATTTTTATATGACTTCTTTGACTATTTCATATTTTATACTAATTCTTCGATCTGTCTAGAATTTATGTTGGTACAGATTTTATCTTTGACTTGGTTTTCTTTTCTTTCAAAGATCCTGGAAATTTTAACTTCACGCCCCGCCTGTTCATCCTTAGCAGCTCCTCTGGAGATTTTTCAGCCACGGAATTCATGTATCCTGCCCGCGAGCCCTCTTTGGTCAATTCCATGCCCTTCCTGCAGGAAGACCTGTACAGTGCCCCGCAGCCAGGTACAGCCCATGGCAGAGGGACAGGCGTCAAATAGCAGAAGATACCCCTCCCAAAAGCTTTTTCATTTTATCTTCATCTTTATTTTATTTGCCAAGTATACAGCCAGATATAATTATCTTATTTATTTTTACCCTAAAAGGAAGGTGACATCGGTCACATATTATAGTAAAGAAACTGATGCTCTGTTAGTTAACTCACCCACACATCAGCTAAGAACAGGTTGCACACAGCACTGTCATGGCTGGCCTCTCTGCTGCTCTCCCAGCCTTTCCTCACATTTGTTGCTTTATGGTCCCCAGATGGCTGCCCTGTTCCACCATTGCATTTTTATGACATAAATAAAGAAACATGATGGCCATATCTCACCCTTTATCAGCTAAAGGAAAATCTTTCCCAGAAACCACCCAGCAGCCTCCTATTTATATCCCCTTAGCCAGAGTTCTATGGGCTGGCCACCCCCAGCAGCAAGGGAGTAGGGGACTGAGGGTTTTGCTGAATTAGCCAAGGAATAGCTCCCACCATGCCAAGATGGCACAGCAGGGCTCTTGCTGTCTTCTGCTCCCAGGGTTAGAGCTGTTTCCACTGCCAGCCCACTCAACACAGAACTTCTGTGCTCTCAATCTGTGTGGGACAGTCACAGTCACCAGAGACGTGTCTGTAGAGATCTTGCCACCCTTCTTTCAGTCTAAGGTCACTATCCTTGCACTTGGGGCTTCGCCCCTCACTTTATGGCAGCCTGGAGCTGCATCCAGTACCTGAGCCTACACAGGCAGCCGAGGCCACCACCTAGCAAGCTTTGCATATGTCTAACTGTGGGCAATATTGGTGAGTGTCTGAAAAAGACATGCTGCCACCCACCCTCCATCCTATAACTCGGGATGGGTTGCCAGCCTCCACTGGGCTCTTAAAGTGTGCGCTTCGCAGACGGCTGGAATGTGTGCTAGGAAGGAATCAGGGCCAGCTGCGCTAGCAAGCGAGAGAAACCTCTTGCCACACAGAATCAGCAGCAATCTGAGAGTGTGATGAGGAGAAGAAAGGCAGGAGAAGAGGCCAAAAGCTTATTTTTAAAGTTCGTTGCTTTCTCAAAGCCAGAGTCTTATAGCACCTGCAAAGACGTCCATGGAGCATAAATGTCAGTGCCAAGAAGGGCATGCATGGCAGTTTTTATAGGCTCTTGGGAGATCCTGGTGTTCACAACCACCTTGAGGGGCGTGTGCATTCGCCATTCCTCCCCACTACCTTGCCAGTACCCAAGAGGGCCAGCACAGTGGAACAGGGGCAAAGGGAAAAGGAACTGGCGGAGAGGTGAGGAGAATGGAGAAAAGATGTGCATGTCAGTCATACCACCTCTCCCAGCCTAGAGGCCTTTCCTGATTTAACACTGAGCTGAGTTGTCATGGAGCTCCACCCTTTGTCCCTGAATATAAATGCCAGAGAGATCTCCTTACACCCCATCCTACACACAATCACACATAGAGGCAACAGGGAAGGAGGGCGGCTTCCCTGAGGTTTGGGGGAGATGCTGGACAGTCCTATGCAGAGCCCCTGACTGCCTCTGTCCTCACCCTCACAGCGCTGTTCCTTGTTGACAATCACCATGAGGTGTACCTGTGGCAAGGCTGGTGGCCCATCGAGAACAAGATCACAGGCTCTGCCCGCATCCGCTGGGCCTCAGACAGAAAGAGCGCCATGGAGACCGTGCTCCAGTACTGCAAAGGTGAGGCGTGGGCAGGAGAGGGCTGGGGCTACGAGCCGAGCCAGGTCCCCGCAGGCACAGCGACGAGCTTCTGTCCAAAGCTGGTGCTGCTGGTTCCTGCAGACATAAGCAGAATCTTCTCGGTGTGGCAGCCAGCCTCTGGAACGCAGACAGCCGTGAGACTATTGTCCCTTTCATTTTTTGAGGCTTATTAATTTTGAGATTAGTATACTCCTGGCTGCCAGCATGAATGAGAATTTGAGTTTCCATTTTGTACTATGAGGCACCTAACCAGTCACCCTCAAGATCAAGGCAGTGTGTGGTGCGCTCTGGACTGGGTCAGCTCTTTTGTCCTCGGGATTAATCATGTGTGAAACGAGTTAGGCCCAGAGCATTGTCCACAGGCAGTGCCCCTGAGAGTAGGGAGCCCCCCAGGGGCTGGAAACCTTATTAGGTTTCCATTTTTTTTTCCATATTATAGCTAAAAAGTAAAGTCTGTAGTCAATTTATTGTTTTTTACTACCCTGCCCATGTAAAACTTCTTATTTCTAAAAAATGAAGATACCAGTAATTCATTTCTTACTGAATGTTTAGACTTTCCTAATTGGCCTGGTATCGCTGAGTATGCAAAATGATTCTCTTCTGGAGAAGCTCTTTAGTCATAAATGACTTATTTACACAAAATGTTTAAGTTAAAGTGACTTTTAAAATGCTGTCATTCACTGTTCAACTCGCATTGAACTAAATGCTACATTGAGCAGGTAGATTTACCTTTCCTGCAAGTGCAGGAGGAAAATGTCCCACTGGAGGCCACAGAGAGAGGCATTCCCCCCGTCCAGAGTCCAGAGCATTTTCTTCGGCTCAGGAAGTATAGTCAGATCAATTGCACATTACTACTATAGTCATAGACATAAAATTAACATTTTATGCAAATAACCATTCGTGTATTGTTATGAACTACTCATAACCTGTTTTATGCAAAGAAGAAAAGAACTCAAGGGCAAAGCAGAAAAAGACCGGGCCTTTGGACCCACCCAGAGCCACTGACTTGCCTTCCATGCACCCACAGGAAAAAGTATCAAGAAGCCACCCCCCAAGTCTTACCTTATCCATGCTGGTCTGGAGCCCCTGACTTTCACCAATATGTTTCCCAGCTGGGAGTACAAAGAAGACATTGCTGAGATCACAGAAATGGTGAGCCCTGACCTCGGAAGGTGGTTCCTGCCTTTTGGATGGGGATTGAGTTGCCTTTGGGGGGAAGTATCCAATTGCATTTTCAAAGTGAAAACATGTTTTTTTTCCCTTCACACTATATTAGCAAGTCTCCATGGCATTAACTTAGGAAAGGGAAAAGCCTAATGATCAGTTAAACATTTCTTGGTAATTTTCTACACATGGTGCTCAGATTTTAAAAACTTAGAGAATTTCATTACTTTGAAGAATAAATAAAAGCTTCTATTTCTTCACCCTGTTAGCTGAAACTCTGTTACTACTAGATTCTCAAAGTCGGTATCAGAGAACCAAATTCTGATGTTTTAGACATTGCCCTGTGTTAGAGGAGGCACAAAATACACCTGTCAGTGAACTCACAGTGAATGTGTTACGAGATACTGGTGAATCAGCAAAGCTCGTTTCTCAATGTCATCTTTTAAGGAGCCACCTCGTATAGCTACATGAGGCATTTGGCCTGACTTCTCTTTACCAAAGCATATTATTAGCCAGAATGTTGTAATATCCAACTGCACAGAACAAAAGGAAACTAAGCTAAGAAGAACTTCTTAATTTATGGATTAGCATTGCTAGCAGTAGTGAGTCTGTGGGACTTGGCGGTTGGTGGGAGAGAGGTTTGTGCAGGTTTGATTTTCTTACTTTGAAGGAGAGGGGCTTTTGGGAAGGAGATGACATGATCGAAGGAGGAGGTCTGAATGACACTAAAGCAAAATCAAATTCACTGTGACTTAACAACAGAGGAATGTTTTTGGCAGCACAAACAGCCCTGCTGATCCCCACCTCTCTTTAGCAGAGTGAACTTGCTCTCTCAAGGAGCGTTTCTCTGCCTTGCGCCATCTAAGTTAAAGGCATACATCGCTGCCATTTTCCCATATCCTCTAAGGTCCCTGGGCCCGGCATGGGCAATGATATGTCCCACGCGGATCTACTGGCCTTTGGCCGGTAACAGGCAGGCTTCCCACACCAGCGAGTTGTAATAATAATTGCTATTCACTGACAGCTCGCCCTGCACCATTTCACGTTTATTTTCACAAGTCCATTAGATTCATCTTATTATTATTCCCATTTACCAGTGAAGGAACTAAGTAAAGCTCATAAACACGAAGTCGCAGACCTAGGGTCTCTCCTGACACCAGTCTGTATACTACTCTGTATATTGCTGCATTTGGCAGCACATCAGGCATTCTTCCCCCTCGTCCCCATGCTCTCAAAAGACAGGTAGCCAATCTGGAATCCCCAGTATGAGTAGAGAAAGACCGTTTACCCAGAGTAACCTGTTTAGGTTACATTTGCACCATGGTTTTAAAAAAAAATGCATGATTCAATCCCAGTGTATTCCAAATATACTTTCTTTCCTTCTTTTCCTATTGTGAATCAAGAAATAAGGCTTGGATTTGAGGATGTTGTGATTTCTTTTAAGGTTATGCTTATATTTATTACTTTGAAATATTTTAAAATAAATTCCATCATTAAGAAGTTTCTGGTATTTAGACTTAAGTAATTTTAGGTCATAATTTACTCACCTTATGTCCCCTAAAACTTTTTCTCTGAGGCAGTGCTGAGACAGGATTTATTTGCAACGTTGTGGTGAGATGAGAGGACATCTAAAAGTCACGTTTGGGTTGATTCTTGTGTATTTCAGAGTCCTCTTTTCCCCTGAGCCTTCCAGGCTGGGGTGCAGGTTGGGTAGAGCTGTGATTTGCAAGTGTGCAATAAAGTGTGCAGGTGCAAGGCGAAGACCTCACCCCTCTGTCCCCCTCTCTTCTCTAGGACACAGAAGTTTCCAGCCAGATAACCCTGGTGGAAGATGTGTTAGCCAAGCTCTGTAAAACCATTTATCCCCTGGCTGATCTCCTGGCCAGGCCACTGCCTGAGGGAGTTGACCCTCTAAAGCTAGAGATTTACCTCACTGATGAGGACTTTGAGGTAAGTACTCCTTCAGGCAGGAAGGAAGCTGTAGGCCTGGCTTCTCAGAGGCCCTCTACTCAGCCACTGAGCGTTTCTCATGATTCTTCCAGTGTGCCCTTGATATGTCAAGAGAGGAATACAACGCGCTGCCCGCCTGGAAACAGGTGAACCTGAAGAAAGCGAAAGGTCTGTTCTGAGTAGGAGAGATGCCGGAGGAACCATCGCCGTCACTCTGAATATCATTGGACCAGGAAAAGGAATATTTTTTTGGACTGGTATTTTAAAAAAATATTTTTCAATCAGAAATTTCAAGGCCTGAAATTGTTAGCTCTATTGCTTCTCCTGGAGTTGTGTATTTTGTAAATGTTGAAGAGAACTCTTTGGAAACTCTCTTTCTATAACTCAACAGGTAAGCTTGATGAAAGTATCTTATGTGCACTCAGGCAGCATCCTCAGCAGCTGCTGCAGCACTGCCCTCCCCTTCCAGCTGAGCAATGCCTACTTTTTGAAAGCAGTTCTCTTTATAAAGTATTATTTTGATAGTTTGTGGATTCTAAAGTATATATATATATACATATATATACACATATATATTTATATAAACACCATATAAATCAAATACATATTGAATGAAGCAAAATATGTATTCCTGCTCTTTTAAGATTTTTTTGGTTTTGGCATCAAAATAATATTAAAAGATAGATGGAGTTGCTTCTGTGGATTTAGCTCTGCCACCACTATGTATCCTCACACACGTTCAGAAGTGTCTCCTCCTTAGGTCTGACTTGTTCTGAGTGCTGCTTCGGTGCTAAAATGAACAAAGAATGTGTACTTACTGGCATGGGCTCTGAAGAATCTGTGCGAATCCACCTTTCTACCTTAATATCTCCCCTGAATGTATAGTGCCTTGTTTTTATGTACAGTTTATATACAGAAAAGTTTGCTCTGCATTTTTTGATGATGGTTTGGAGCATTATCTACAATTTTACTTTAAATAGTAGAAATAAAAACATCTCAATTTCTAATACTGGTTGTAAACAATAAACATGTCATTTTGTGATATAAGACTCCAAAATAAAAGCTTCAGAATAAACACGATAATTATTGGTTCATACTGAATTCCAAGCATGTTCCTTCCTGAACAAAAAAATTTTAAACTTAACTAGTACCAATATTAATTGCTGTAACTTTAGTTTAGGCCCAAATTTTACTTAAGATCTTAAAACTAAGCAGTTACTTGACCCATAAAACTAGTTTTAAGTACTATGTTGAAGATGTAACTTTTCAAATCATCATTGACTGTTTTCTCTGCAACTATATATGCATCTCAAATTCAAGACAGCAGGGCATTTTTTAAAAATACTGAATATATATTGTATTTAGAGAACTCTTCATAAGCTCTTATATTCTTAGAATCTCAAATGCATAGTTTCCATATACCTAATGTGAGTTGTTACCTATGTCCCACATTTCCCTAAGTTAACATATCAGAGAAGAGTGCTTCTGCCTTAAACTTGGTCACTTAAGCATGTGCCCCCCCCACCCCACCCAGGACTGCTCCAGGGTCAGGAGCCAGTTACCCATCCTAAACCCACCGCTCTGTGTGATATCAAGCTCTCACTGAACTCCCCTGCCTCAGTTTCCTCTTCCTTATAAAGGAGTCAAGACTGCCTGTCCTGTCCACATCACAGGATTGAGCCCAGGTGAGGAAGAGCCAGAGCTCTTTAAATATTGTTAAGTTGTAGCATTAATATTACCATCACAGTAGCTAGGGTAGCAGGAGTGTTAAAGTTAATGCAATCACACACCTAGAAATTACAGATTAAACCAAAGTGAGTACAACATTCCAAAAAAATAAAGTAGAAAAAGAGGGGTTCAGAGTAAGTTGTAGAGAGAATACAGGGGTTCTTGGAGAGCATGCAGAGAGGAGCAGAGAAGGCATCCTAGAGCTGTAGGATGATGGGGTAGGGTGAGGGGTTGGGGGGTCATGTCAAGAGAGACAGGGCTGTCTGTATAGGTTGGAGAGGTTGTCTGAATCCTAATGGTCCAGAATGGAATTCAGGCTTCTCTGACAACTTCAGTGAGATGCTGCTGCAGACAATACATCAGAGAGGTGTCCTCAGCAATACCCCTTACCACCAGCTTGCCCCACAGCGCTTTAAAATCACGCACACCTGCTTTGTATTAAATGTATCCCAGTGGTGTGCTGTCCATCTGCTTCGTCACTTGTCTGTAATAGGGTGCCCCGTCAGTGTGCCAATTCCACCTTTTTGCCTCTGTGCCTGGAAGTGGTTTCCTGCATCTCTTTCCTGCTGGCAGAACTTAATCCTTTTCTCTTTATATCTGCATATTGACCTTTGCACATTAAATACTCAATTGTAAAATCTGAACTCCTCAGACAAAAGAGCTGTCCCTGAGCTTTCTGAGATACTGAAAGCACACACCCCCACCCCAGCAAACTCTTGTTAAGTACAGCAGAGTCAAGTGATTATAGTTTCTTGAATTTGCTCCATTAGAGAGGTAGGGGTTTCAAGGACTGGGCTGTTCAAACAATCAAATTAACATCAGCCAGATTAGTGGGACAAAAGGACAGATTTAATTAATTACTTGAGACTACGTGGATGTGGATGCTAAATCATATGGGGTAAAATGAGGGTATTTTTGAGCTAAGGAAGGGGGTAGGGGTCTGGGATTTTAAGGAAGAGGAAGACATACTTGACAAAGACTACATGTTCTACACGCATTACCATATAGATGGATTTCTCCAATGAAAAGAATATTTTTTTAATATTTATGCATACAAGAGCAGGGGTATAAGCCAGAGGCAGGGGGTGAGAAGATTTACCAGAGACAGAACGGCGAGCAAAACAGGAAGATCGACTGAAGTACACTGCTGAGGGGAGCAGCAAGTGAGGTAGGAAGGGTCTGCTGCACCATGTGAGTCCCCTCCCTGGCCAGGGATGGAACTTGTGCTGCAGTGGCTGCGAAAGCTCCACAGTGCAGCGCTCAACCCCTTGCACCACCAGGGAGGCCCTGAAAAGAATATTTCTTACATAAATCTAATTCTGGGTAAGACCCTCTATTTTCATTTTAGGTATTAAGGGAGTGGCAAAAAATTCTCATGAACAAGCAGGGTCTCAGTTGACCTCCACTCAAACTAATCCACATGCCAAAGTGACATGTCTTGGGAAGATCTATACGGCTCTCTTGGGCAGTTCATCCTCAGCTGCTTTTGAATCCAAGGGCTTTTAAGAGGGGCACTGAAGATGATAGGTTGAGATTGATGTCAGAGCCTGATGTCAGTGGGATAATTGAGATAACGCATGTTCTGCAGCTTTGGATGAATGGCACAAATACAGTCCCTTGCCAGAGGAATAGGAATTTGTTCCTCTTGGGCTGTGCCCTGAGCCAGGATCAGGGAAAAACTGCTCAGGAACCCACTGCTTTCTCTCCTTGTTGTAAACCTTCAGCCCTACTCATGAGTTCCCATTTGGATAAAAGGAGTTATATTCCAGAAATAGTTTGAGAAACATTTTGGTTCTTAACCTTTCTTGTTTTCCTTTTATTCTGTTTATAAGAGTAACCCTTGTATCCACACAGACTTGTATGGGAATGTTCATAGAAGTATTGTTCACAGCACCCCAAATCTGTAAAAAAAAAAAAAAGAAGTGAATGAACAAAACGCAATACATCCAGACAAGGGATGTCCAGCCAAGGACAAACCACGTTTACACTGGCAGCGTGGAAAACTGCAACAACCGCAAGAACCAGGTGCAAAAGGCCACATGCTGTTCGATTACATTCATATGAAATGTTCAGAAAAGGCAAATCCATTCAGACAGGAAGCAGATCAGGCTGGGGAGTAAGGTCAGACTGCAAGTGAGCACAAGGGAACTTTTTGGTGTGATGGGGTTGTTCTAAAACTGCTTTGTGATGATTGCCACACAACTCTAAGAAGCACCAAAACGTCCCAAATCGTACACTTACACAGGTGTTTGTATGGTTTTTGTATTACACCACAAGGAAGCTATTATAAAAAAGAATAACATTTCACCTATGATGAAAATTCAGCTATTTAGAAGATCACATAATTGAGGAGCTGAAAATCATACATATTCTTACCATTAAAGATATAATTTCACTTATGGCAGACTTAGGAATATCACAGTAGGAATAGGTGAGGTTTTGTTGTAGGAGGGGGAATGAGCTCAATTCCAAATACAAGAAGGAAAAGTGAGCATTTATGGTCAGTGAACTGGGTATGGGCATTTGGTGGGTAGAGGTTACCAGAAGGAAACATGAAGGTAGTAAGGGGCATTCTGCTAAGCAGATGTGAGGGGACCCGGCTGAAGGCAGGGCACCCTGGCGACTGGCAAAGGATGAGAAACCTCATCAGATGATGACAGTGGCCAGATACCCAGTGGGGTGTGTGGCCAAACCACCTGACAACACTCTTGCTAAAAATGGGCTCTAGAACATGTCCCATGTCCCAGGACAAGGCCTGCTTGGGCTAGTGCAGCCTCTTAATGTTTGGAGAGCGTCTTTGTTCCCACTTCCCAAATTCAAGATTTCAGTAATTTGACTTATTTCTTCTATATTTTGTTTTATATCTACATAGATATGTGCTTTTGTTCTCCAACATCTTCATTTTTCTCTTAATAATAGGACTTAGACACTGGTCCTCAGATGTTTATTTGGGGGTGAGTAACGTGCTGAGGCTGAGTGGCGCACAGTGTGAAGGCCTGAATCTACCATGCGGGGGGCCCATTTCACATTCCTGCAGCATCAAGCTCAGCCCCAGACAGGGTTTGGGGATTTGCTGTCACAGGCCTTTCTTGATGTCAGATTCAGAGTAAAGGCTGGAGGCTCAGGCCTCTGTGCAAAGCTGAGCAGGAGTGCAGGAGTGACAAGCCAAAGTTCAAGGTAACAATTCAAATGCAAATACCTGAAAATTACCTGCTTTGCTATGGCTTCTGACCCAAGTGAAAATCCCTGCTTTGCTTTAAAATGTAAATGTGCCTTGGTCTTGGGTGTGGTAACATCTCTGAAGAGGTGTGAACTTGTACCTCAGAATCACATCTAGTGCTGTAAACCAATGTTGCCTCAATTAAAAGTAACAGAAAAAATTTTAAATGAAATTAAATGTAAAAAAAATAAAAAGCATCGCTTTTCATTGACTTTTCTGCATTAGCAAAAGGCCCTTAAGGCCTACTTCTCATTCCTATGCTAAATGTACTCCCAGGGCTAAATCAGAAAGATGGATTTGCGATTGGCAAACTTTTGAGGCTTTCTGTTCTTTCTGCTCCTGTGTCAGTACCTGGATTTGCTGGAGTGCTGAGTCTCTGGAGACATTCTGCAGTTCTCACCAACTGACTGCACTGCTTAGCATGTTGAGGACCCAAAGGCAAGAAAGATGAACAGCAGCATCCCCTGTTTCTAATAAGAAACCAGCCCTCCCCTGAGCTTTTATGTGCTGCTGAGACAAAAGAAAAACGCCTTAGGAACAAAATAAATCCAAATTATAGTCCTGGAAGGAAGTGCCCACAGTATCTCAGCTTCACATTTCTTTCTTTTAAAAAATTATTTATTATTTGTTTATAATGAAGGTAACACTGGGGTAGCCCCATCAGGTATCGCCAACAACTCACCCCAGACCAATCTGCTTCCTTCCCTCTGCGTTCTCCCCCTCCTCCCACTTGGAGCTTCAGTCTTACCATTCCTTCGGTCTGATCAGAGTGCGAGAAGGAATCCTGACCCCCAATGTCCAGCCCTGGATGTCTCTGAAAGAATAGATTAGAACTGACTTCTGTTACCCGGAAATTGACATAAATTGCCTGCTATTAAATCTCGCCGAACTATCAAGTCCTCTTCGTACCATCTGAACACCATTTGAGCACTCATTCTGAAATGGTTGTGCAGGATGTGTTACTTCCATAAAGGCAAAGAAATACTGAGACTGGACAAGGAGCGCTAACCCTATAAGGAAGCAAAAGTAGCAATGAAAACAGGGACGACAGATATGCGTAACTCGTGCTTTTTAATCAGTGGTGAAAGTCAATACACAGAAACCCTGTGGCTAAAGCCCAGGCAGGATAGTGGAGCAGCAGTCAGGACCTCAGGCTGTCACAAAGGTCCATAAAAGGGAAAAGAAAGTTGTAATAGAGAGAAATATTGGACGAAAACCAAAATCATTCACAGGTGCAAAGATGGGTCCAGGCATCACTCCTCTGACTCCAGGATGCACTGGGCCAACCTTTTCACTGCACCCAGTGCACCTGTGTTCAGAGCCCTATGGCCTCATCTTACCTGCTCACCTTGTGCTTCTCTCTTGTTCCTTTATATTCACGTAATTACGGTAGTCGAGTATGTCTATGAAGGTGGTTTAGAAATCCCTAGCAGACAGCATTGGACATGGGAATGCTGGGCGAGGGTTTTCTATACAATAGCACGATTTTATTTGCAGGTATCTAGTGACCACGAGGTAGTTCTGCCAAACGTTGCTTTAAACTTAACAAGTCATTCGTGAAGACCAGGCATTACTCTTTGCATTGAAAATATTAAGTTACTGAGTCTTACACTGGCATCGCTAATTTAAATTTAGATTGAAGTGCTTTTTAAACACACACCCATAAATGCAGTGAATAGCCCTATAAGATAGATCGGGGTTTGGAGGGCTGTAGTAGAAAAAAGACCCTGGCAGACCAGGGCTGAGACCTGGCAGCCTCAGACCAGGGCTGAGACGGCAGACCTATGGAAAGTGGTGCAGGCCCCATCTCTGCTGCACGTGAGTTTATCAAGAGCAGTGAAAGCCTGCATTGGCTCTTTCACTGGGAAGGACGTGGGGAAAAGGCGATTGATAGCAGCCTTGTCCTGGAGATGTCCTCACTCCCTGGAAAGCCGCCCTGGGAGGTGCTTGCTACCTGTACAGCGAGGCCCTCGGGGGTCAGGTTCCTTGTCTCCCACCTCTGCTAGCAAATGCTACAGGTTGAGTTTGTCTCTGATTCCCTCTATCCTGCAGCCTCCACAGGGCCCAAAGAAAGCGGGTAATAGCTCTATTTCTGGCCCAGTTTCACTCCATCAAGTATTAAAAATGATCTCCATGTGCCCTGTGACCCTCTGCCGTTTTTGTCGGCAGCTGAGGGACCACGGCAGACACAGTAACTGGGAAGGAGGAGCCCCCTGGAAAGGGAGCACAAGCTGTCTCTGGCTTCCTACCGCTCCCGCCACTTAGAGCTACTGAGTCTGAGCAAATTCCTCACACTTGTGGTGCCCCAGCTCTATTGACAAGTCTAAAATAGGTTGATAATACCAACGCCTTCCCCGGAAAGGCAGTATGGAGTAACAGAATATGTGCAAAGCGTGGTGCTGACACGCAGAAGTTGGCCAGTGTATAAAGTTATCATCTTGAGAATCTTTTGCCTGTGTCAGCCAGACAACTCACTGGCCATTCAGGCAGGTCCTCCTTGGCCGGTGGGTCTGTGCCAGCTACCGAACCTCAGAAACTGATCAGATCCAGGAGGCCTCCACCCGCCTCCTCCCATAGATAGACTAGACCCTGCTGGTCAGCAGGGGTGGGGAGAGACCCGCCTTCTGCTCTCCAGATTCCCAAATGCTGAAGGGTTGTGCCTCATTTAGAAACCCGAGAGCCCGGTCTCTTCCTGGGCTTCTCTGTGGACAGGGCACCTTAGGGTGTGCATGGTGGGTGGCTCTTGTTTGACTTCAGGCTAGGCAGCAGGGTGGGAAGCTGAGTCACCTGCTTTCTAGGAGAATGAACATGTAGGCTGGGGAGGACTTAAAACAAATTGTTCCCACCATTTTGGAGAACACATGGAGATTTTTTCTATCTCTGTTCACTGAAACTCTGTTTCACTCTGGGCGTAAAAGACCCAGTTCTGGCAGCTCCCCTTGAGACCCTGAGTGGTGGGAGCAGCAAGAACACCAAATACTTCCTGTGACTTAGTAACGCCCTGTTTTGTGGCTGCGCCATTCCCATGATGCCCATTGGTCCCAACCCCTCAGGCCATCCCCAAACAATAGCACAGCCCAAGCAAGGAAACAGTGCTTGCTGTGCAAACATGCAGCTTCTAGACGAGCTCCCCAACAACCCACCCAGTCCGAGAGCTTCCCCAAGTCCTTCACTGTGCACATTCTTCTGCTGCCACCAGGATGGTAAGATCTCATTGGGTAGGCAATCCAATCTTACAGTTTATTCATTAACATTAATTTTAAACCAGGGTGAAAGGTGGAGCATAAGATGTTTGCTGTTTATATAAGAATGGCCCCCGAAAGATTTATACTGAATTAAAAATAGCTCTCCAGCTTCATTCTTTCAGCTGGAGAAGTCAGGACTCAGAGCCGGAACTGCTTAGGGGAGGAAAATAGAAATTACAGAAGGCAACTAACTGTTGGCGGTTGATCCCTTCAGCAGTGCTTAGGGACGAGCCGTGGGGCCAGAAGGTGGCGCTGTTGCCCTTGAGCAAGAGCCGAGGAGCCGGCTGGATGCCGTTCCAGCCACCCCGAGTGGTGAGCTCCAAAGCAAGCCCAGTTCTTAGCCATGGCGGTGGGATAGGGCCTCTCGCAAG
This sequence comes from Galemys pyrenaicus, assembly GCA_019455555.1. NCBI lineage: Eukaryota > Metazoa > Chordata > Mammalia > Eulipotyphla > Talpidae > Galemys > Galemys pyrenaicus. Next base: position 8,917,207 of record JAGFMF010011673.1, on the reverse strand, counting down.
CCCCTTACTTGAATGTGTGTGGCCCCAGCTCGACTAGTTCATTTTTTCCCAGCTCAAAGAACTTGACTCCAGTGACCGGGAAGTTCCCACACTGCTGCAGTCTACCCACACCGGGGCTCTTGGAATGTTCCAGAAGCAAATTCACAGAGTTTCAGGGATAAAAGCAGTGAGAAATCAACTAAATGAAACAGCCCAAGCGTTGGGGTGTTCTCTGGGCCATGGATCTTCTTGTTTATAAGGCTCCCACCTCCTTTACACACATTTTGGGGTTTTTGTTTGTTTTTGCATCTTTAAATCTTTCCAGTGTCAGTTTTGCCGTCTATACAATGAAGGTGATAGCTTTTCTAGACTCAATTAGCTAATGTCAGGAAAGCTCTAAGCAAATGAAACTGCTAAATTCTATTTATGAAATACTTAATTAGCTGCACTGGGGATGATTCATAATCATCTATTCAACTTGCTGAATAACCAGAGAAAATGGTGTAATCAGAAAAATAAGTCTAAATACAGGTTTTCATAGAGTTTATACCTGTCAGGACTATGAGCGAATTTTCCAATTAGCATTCTCGTTCCTCACTCTCCCCCAGTGTTCTGAAGAAACACGCTTCTTTTCCCCTCAGACCATTAGTGGATGGTGCCACCCACCACCCCCCTCTGGCAGGACCTGGGCTTCTGTCCACTGGGCCACATCGGCAGCAGCTTCCAGGAGGCAGGTGTCCCAGTCCTCACTTCTTGCCCAAATTCCTCTCTGCCCCACCAAGTCACATGATCACTCTATTAGGGTCCATTCCCTCACATTCTGTCACATGCCTGCCCCCTCTCTGCTCTGGCAGGGACGCCATGAAGAAAAATTAGGTCGTGGGCAAACCATGAGCTCTTTCAAATAAAACATACCACACCAGCTCAGAGTTGAAGGTGACTCAAAGGCATTTTCAGTTGGCTTGAAGCAACATAACCCAATTTACCTTCAGCTCAGGCTCCACTCCAGCTATAATCACAATAGTGTACTTGCATACCAAGTCTCTAAAAGCAGAAGAGAATTTTCCTCATTTATTTATTCTGCAAATATTTGTTGAGCATCTGTCATCAAAGTAAACCTCTGCAAGACATGCGTGTTAAAATAGGCCAGACAACCATCTTGGTCTTTCCAGCAAAGCATACTTCTCAAAAACACTAAAAACCAAACCATCATGCAGATATGTGGTAAACACAGGTGAAGTTCTGCAGCTTCCAGGAAGCAGACACCAAGACAGAACTAGATATGCAAGATATTCATTGGGAAGAACATTTATTGGGGATTGGGAATGTGTGGATAGAGAGGAGGCAGGAAGATAAAGAGAGAGGTTACCTGGGAAAGGAGGAGGTGGGAAGGAGACAGGAGAAAGCTGCAGATAGAGAAATAGCTAGGAAAGGTATGGCCTGCCATGGGGAGCCCAGAGAAAAGGTTGCCCTTTCAAGGAAATGGACAGAACTGGCCATGTCCTGCTCCCCTGCAGGACTGGTGACTGGCCTAACCTTGACTTGAAGCCAGCGGTGTGGATCTGGAAGGCATCTAGAAGCTGCCAGCTGACTACACTCTTCAGTGCAGCTTCTCTAAGGTTTGCTGAGCAGCCCACTTCCAAGGCTGCCACCACAAGTACCACAAACTTATTTAAATCATTAAATGGTAAATGACAAAGCCAAAAGAATGGTAATAATAGTTCAGAAGGGCTAGAAGAAAAAATACCCATACACAGACACGTATAGCTTTATGCACAGAGAGGGATGATAATGGGGAAAGAGTGAGCAAATCAGATTTCAAATCTACTTTTAAAACTGGTACGTGTCCTAAAAGGTAATAAAACCATTAACATTTGCATTTAGTTTTCTCTGTTAGTCAGAAATCATTTGCATCTCCCTGGAAAAAATCACTTGTGATTTATCTGTTTCCATTAAGTTAACACATAACTTTAGAGTCTGGGCCCTAGTCCACAGCAAGCTCTGTGATGAGCCAACGTTCCTGAGAGTCAGGTACCACGAGCAGCATATTGGGCTACATGTGTCTAACACCCAGACTGGTCTTAGACAAGAAGTAATCTTTGTGTCTCCCAAGCATCAGGTAAATTGATGTCTTGGGGAGCTTACCTTCTAGCAGCAAAGAGATTCAGGAACTGCCCCCATCCTCAGGTTTTACATTCCAAGCCCCCCGTGGATGCCTGACACTGAGGTACTACCTAACCCTATATGTTCTGTGTTTTTTCCTGCCCACACATACCTGTGATGAAGCTTAATTTTAAATTAGGCACAATAAGAAATTAACAACAATAATAATGAAGTAGAACAATTACTACAATGTACTGTCATAAAAATTAGTGACTGTGGTCTCCTGTCCTCTCTCTCAGATATTACACCTAATATTTTCAGGTTGTAGTTGAGTAAGGGTGCCAGAACCCCCTAAAAGTGAAGCCATGGATAATAATTTTAATTATTATTAATATTTTATCATTATTATTTATATTATTATATTATTTATTTATATTTATATTTATTTACATTATATTATTATATATTATTTATATTATTATGTATTATTTATATTTATTTATATTATATTATCTATACAATATATAATTAATTATATTATTTATAATTATTATTAATAATTAATATTTTAATTATTATTAAAATAGTGTATGATAAATGCTGCAAGTCAACCCATAAAAGGGGCACTTAACTCAGACTAGGGGCAGGGGTCCAGGGTGTCCCCCAGGAAATGGCCCTCAACCTAAGCTGATGGGGTGGCTGAGTTCACCAGGCGCAGGGGGCAGGGAACAGGACAAAGGCAGCTGCAAAATGACTGAGAGCTTCAAATAATTTCAAAGGGCAGAGGGTGGCAGGGGACAGCCCTGGGCCTGGAGCAAGCATTGAGACTGGGGAGAACAGCAGTGAAATAGTGAACTCTCTTGTGTTCATGCTTGGGAACTGGGAATTTTCTAAGAAGTCTTTGAAGTATTTTCAGTGAGAAGAGGTAATAATGCTGTTGATCAAGGTCACTCTAGCTGAAGTGTGGAGAACATATTGAGAGGGGACTAAATTTAGAAGCAGGCAGAAGGGTCATGAGGCTGCTGTAAGCTCGGTAGGAGGGGACAGGCATGGTGACTATGGGGTACTACAGGTCATGTGGGACACTGGTGCATCTGCTTGCCACTGATGCAGTTTCCATGTCACTCATCAGAAGGCTGCAGGGTGAGCAGAAGGACATGCCAAGGCAAAGAGAGAAGCAGCTGGAGTGTTGAGTCCTGTGAGTTCTGGTGCCGCCAGCCGGCTGCAGCAATGGATCCAGTTTGCAGGCACCTAGACTCAAAACTAATTTGAATCCTTCATTTATTCAATTAATATTTACTTGAGCACCTGTTATGTTGAGGGCCCTATGTGAACTTCAGAGATACAGAGATGAACAAAGGCAACGCTCTCGGGGAACTTGCACACTGATAGGGAGGCGGAGATAGGGCCAGGCCATAAATGACAAACATAACAGGAGCTAGTTTCATGTCCTAGAGCAACCTGGATGGGTGGTTTGGTGTAAAACATTCATTTTGGAAACATCCCTCCCGTGATCATTTCAAATATGTGTTCTAATCAGTTTTCTTTCTCTTTTCCCTCAGGTACTCCAATTATGCATATGTTTCACCTTTTATAACCATCTCAGCTCATGGATGGTCTAGATTTTATTTTTCACTCAATTTTGGGAAGTTTCTAATTCAGGTCTAAGTTCTTGGAACTAAAGGAGGTCTCGTGTAACCAGAGCACAGGGAAAGGGAGGGAGGAGAGAAGCTGAGATTGGGTAGATGGTCCAGGGTCTCTATTCTCATGTAGAGGGAAGCCAGTAACCGAGGAAGCAATGTGATGTAACTTTTGCAAATGCTCCCCCAGCCAGGGAGTCCATGGTCCAGTTTGCCTAGTACAGTTCTGGTTTATACCTTTTGCCTGGTGTAATTATTTATGGTTCTTCCTTTTGTTTTCAAAAGTGTCCTGGTTCAGATGACAAGTCACAAGATCCCCATGACTGGTCTCAGTGAGGGGGCGGGCTGGAGCGCCATCATGGCAGCTTGCATTCCAGTTGGATGTGCGTGAAGTGAAGGGAGCAAACCATGAGGGGTCCTGGACAGGCTGGGGTGATGATGGCAGGAGGGACTGATCCCCTTGGGATGCATTATGCTGGGGAAACAGCGGACTACTCTGCATTGTTGTGAGTGCAGGGGATAGAGAGGAATCAGGGATTCAAGCAATCACATAACTTTCTCCCTGTCATCCAGGCTTGTGAATTCCCCTCTAGAAGTCTCCCAAATCTGGTGTTCCCACCCATTCCAACAGCCATCTCTTGGCCAAGTCTCTTTATCTCTCACCCAGATTCATGATCTCCCCTATGTTACCATGGCAATTGGTCCTCATTCCCCTAAACAGTGGACATAACTCAGGTCCCACAGCCTATACCAAAAACAGACCCCCCCACCAAGCTTAGCAAACATCCTTCAGATCACCTTCCCTCATTTCGCACATGGCGGGGTTACCCTTTGACTTCACCATCATGCAGTCAAATAGGAAGCTTGTCTCGGTGCCTCATTCAGAGCTAGGAACAAGATCCAGGCCAGGCAGAGCACCCCTAGCCTGCTGTGAGGGTAGCTGGGGCATTCCCGGGGTGCCCAGTCCCAGGAGTCATACTCTTTACCTGAGATCTCCCCACCTCTGTGTTCTTTGGGCAGTTCCCAAAGCTCTCTCTGTGTTTCATATTTCTTACCTACAAAGCAAAGGCAATAGTTAAGCTGACCAGGAGATTCTAGATTAGGCAGATTCCCCATAAGTCCTTTGCCGGAGTATTTCCAGCACATAACTAACTGGCCATAAGGTAATTTTGCCTTAAAAGATAAAATAACTTAGTTGACAGTTTGACTTTAAATGACACAATATTTCTATTTTTATATTGTATAAATCGTAGCCCTCATAATGGTGGGTCAAATGACAAGTAGATGGGAGATCTTTAAATTGTGGGTGATAACAAGTATTTATATGGAACTGGTAGAAAATATAGTGATAAAATTGCTAGAAGTGTGAAATAAGAGAGTGTAAAACTAGATAGCATCCTATCCCAGTAAAGGACTTAGTCCGCACAGCTCCTGTGAACAGTCATTCCTCCACCCAAGAAATCAGAACGTTTACCAAGCAACTGCAAGCATGAAAGAGGTGGCTAGAAATTCACAATGGTCTTCTAGGGCATCAGTTATTAAAGAACTCACATCCAACTGAATCTTTAATGATAGACTCTTATTTTGTGATTATTTTTCCTTCTTTTACTGCAGAATTGCCTTGTGGTCAATTAGTTTATGGTAGAAATGCTTGTGGCAAATACCTTGAGATGAAACTGTGGGGCAGCATGCTGACCAGGGTGGCTGGGAAGGTCACATGAGATCACGTGTGCTTAAACAGGTGTGGTTTGTAACGTACGTGCTATAAACGCGGTCATTTTCAGTCAAGGGGCCAGTGGAGCTGGACGCCACAGAGAACATGCTGAATGGACTTTCATTATTTTATTAAGTACTATTTATTGATAACTCTCGAATGAAAGGTTTGTGGGGAACAGTCACTGCTGGTGAGGATCTGAAATTGCTCCTCTGAAGAGCAATTTACCAAGAACCTTTAAAGCTTCATTTGCCAATCATAATGGAAATTCACAAAAAAATCAGAAAAGCTTACTTAAAAATGTTAGTCTCAGAATTATTTGTAACAGCAGAAAATTAGAATTGAGCAACGATTACATAATGTGGTGTTTAACAAAAGTTTGGCACAATATCAAGCAAAATGTGGTTACCAAAAGCATATTTATAAAGCTCTCTTAACAACTAGGGGGAGCTTTTATAAGGTTAAGTGAGAAAAGAAGGCTTCAGAAATTGTATGTAGTTGAGCATGATGATATAGAAAGCATGCAGGAAAAGGAGAGCGTGTAATGCAGCAAAGTGTTAATGTTGGCTTATCTCCAAGTCGTAATGGACAGTTCTGAATTTCCTTTTTTGACAGTTTCTAAAATACCAATGTACTATTTTTCTAATCAGAAAGAAAAATCACACTATTTTCAAAGACATTTGATAGGCTGCCATTCCAGAGTGAACCAGTGTTACATGTTTAGGAAGCCTCACAATACCTTCTGACATGTGTCACTTTGGACACATCACTGAACACACTGATTCCCCTCTCTGGACCTCAGTGGTTTCACCTGTGAGACGGGGACCCTATCCTGTCCTTGCCTGAAGTGAAGGTCAAATCACAAAGGTTAAATCACCCACATCAGGTGCTATTTGAAAGACTTTTCTAGCACCCGTGCCTTCTGGTCCCTGGTGACTTTCCAGGGGCCTCCTTGGTAACGTCTCTTCTCTCCAAGGAGGACGAGGCACTAGTTTCTCTTGAAGCTCTGTCCCAGGGCCAGTAGAGGACCCGGGCGCCCAGGTACATTCAACAAGATGGGCCGAGCAGGTGTGAAGTCCAGTGAACTAGGTCAGATCCCACACCCACGTCTTTGTGGCTGTGTGCCTAGGAAGTCACTCTATATGCTGCTTCTCCATTTGTAAAATGAGAGTCATGATGGCAGCTACCATGCAGGGGTGCTGTGAGGCTTAGAGGTGATCACCCATAGAAAGTGCTGTTACCCAGGCATCTGGCAGCCCTTGCTCTGAAGGGTTTAAGGGATTGCTAGTGATGTTTGCTATGAAGCTTTCCTTGGGCTCATCACTCCTGTGGGCAGTGAAAGGTTAAATCACAACCTTACCTCTGGCACGGTAGGGCTGTCCCCAGGAAACAGTTAAACAGCTAAGCAATGGGTGATTAAATGCAAAAGTGTCTGGGAGCCAGCAATGCTATTTATAATAGCAACATGCTGGAAGCAACCCAAATGCCCAGCAATCCTGGGATGACTAAGCAAACCTGAAGCGTTATGACTTGACAGCCCTCTGCAGAGTTGCTGGGAATGGCAGGCAGGCCACCTATGTCCATACATGGAAATGTGCCTCTGAAATAAATGTTTCCAGAAGGAAATCATAAGATGACACGTAGACGCTGTTGCCATGATGGGTAAATACATGTAAAGTCATCTGCGAGGGTCGAAAGGAATGTGGAGGGAATGGAAGTAATTTTAAGTTTAATGCCTGTCCGTTATTTTGTCCACAAGTTGCTTAAGCACCTGGCATTTTGAAAGAACAGAGCAACTAGAAAGTATTACAGGCCTTCAGAGAACGGGTGAGGTGTGGGGTACAGGGCTGAGGAAGACTTCATATAAAGGATGCTATTTGAGTGATTGTGAAAGCATTGTGGACTTGAATCAAAGACTGGAGTTTCTCCAATGGGACCACTTGGGTTCCCCTCCCTACCAGTCCCTGTGGCCAAATAAAGTGAGAAAAATGCAGTTCAGGGTTTGTCTCCCAAGTATCTCTTGCTGCTTATCCAAAGGATCACCGCCGCACCTGACAGAGCTCTACAAGTCCAAAATCGCAGTCTTCTCTGATCTTCCTGCTCTACATCCCCCCACAGTGTGACTTCTCTGAAAATTGCCTCTGCCACCACAACCCCAAATTGTGTGAAAGAAAATTCAGATTCTATCTCACCCAGCTGCTAACCCTACCTGAGCCGGGGAATGATGTCAGTTCATCCTCGAAGTGACACAAGCAAGACAAGTTATTCTTAGCATTTCCTGTATTCTCATCACCCCAACCAAACTGTCACCAAGCCCCAGCCAACCATTTTGTTTCCAAAATATCTCTAAATCCACCCCATTTACCACCTTGGTCCAGGTTGCCTTTATCTCTTGCTTAGATCATTGTGGTAGCTGCCTCTTTGGATCCAGTTGGATTTTTGTCCAATCTGATCCTCACACAGAGATCTGTGGCTACCTTTCCAAAATGCATATCTGATCCTAGCACTCCAGGGGCTTCCCATTGCTCTTAAAATAAAAGCCAATTCTCTAACAAGCCTACAAGGCCCCTATTCAAATGCCCCTTGTTCTCTGTGCTCTGGTCACACTGGCGTCTTTAATTCCTTTCAGGTCCCTGTGGCCCTCTTAAATAGGCCTTGGCACACACACTGTTCCTTCCATCCGGAATGATCAAATGCCACAACCATCACCCCTTCATCTAGCTTACTCCCTGCTGGGCTTTCGGATCTCTGCTCAAGAGTGATTTCACTGAAAACGTCCTCAGACTGCTCAGCCTAAGTGATTCCTTTATAACAAATTCCCTTTTAACCTTATTCTTTCTCTTCCTCAGAACACGCATCTCAGTTTGCAATTGGGGCTTATTAATCTGATTGAATTTTTTGCTTATGACTATATCCCAGCACTTTAAAACAGTGCTTAACTATTTCTTAACAAATGGATTAAATGAAAGATGAATGAATGAATGAATGAGTTAAAATATTAGGACCTTGCCTCATTCTTTGATAATACAAGATTTATAACATTGCAAGATAGGTCAAGGCCACCAGTTCCACATACCCACAGGGCTAAGTTCTTGTTAGAGGGGCAAGGTCTTGTAAAACAATAGGAATAATAAGCAGGAATGTCATCATCAAATGTGGGTTATTCAAAGTCACTCGCTGGCATCTAGAGGAGAGGTCACAGATTGAAAGAGGAGTCTGTCCAAGCTTTTGAGAATCAATCCAACTCTATTTGGAGAGTTAACCTCTAATTTCAGAATGGCTCCTGCAGTAGCTATAGCATTTTTGGTTATCACCAGACAAGAAAGCATCCACATTTGGTAGGCCAGGGAGACTAAAAATGCTTCAGTGTTGGGTCAATCTTATGCAACAAAGCTGTTTCTTGCTCTCATGCCAATAGCAGCTCTGTTGAGAAACAGGTGGAGGGGGCATAAAATAACTATAAAATCTCCTAAATAAGTCCCATGGTTATAAGGAATTGTGCTCTCGATACCATGAAAAGAGGCAATAGTAATTTGGTAAGGTACTGAGAAAAAGCAGTGGCACCAACAGCTGCTGCCCCTCCTGGGTTTACAAGTGCTGGTGCCAAAGCAGGTCTGGCATGGTCCAGACATGTGCACACACAAGCTGGACTATGGCTGGCAAAGGAGATGGCACTATCTGGTAGTCTTAAATGCGGATGGCCTCACCCTCTCTGCCTCACCCTCTACCTGGGGGAAACTTGGAGGCATTGGGCTGGGTCTCATGGAAGTATCCAGTGGGATAGAGGTCAATCACCAGCTTCAGCTCGCCAGGACATGCTGCTCTTTTATTTGTTCTTCAGGTACAAAATCCACTCTGAACATGAGAATCTAGGACTGTCCTCACTGCCCTATCTTGCATGGACAGTCAATTTAAGTAATTCTGCCAGGATCCTAGGCTATTTCACAGGCTAACCTGATGATTTCTAACTTAAAGTGTATTTTGAACCAAAATATATCCGTACACTTCCTATATATTCTTTCCAAGGAGAATTAGTCATAAACTATATTCTTTAGAAAATTCTCTGTGCCAACTGACCCTGTCTTCCTTTTCCCTGCTTCTCTTCCAGACCATCTGATCATAAAGAGAACTGCTGAGAAGGCTCTTAACACATGGTCTCCAGACTAGTAGAACCTTCTGGAATAGTATGGTTTGATAGAATATAGCTTTACATATCATATATGTTCTTTTAGTCCATATAAGCATTTTTCTCACTTAACTGGCTAATGTTCTTCAACAATCACATTGCCTCTTCTTCTGATGTTTACAATCGAATATTCAGAAAAGCACAAAGAGGAAAAATTGAAAATCATTCACTATCTCACCGTATGGAAATAATCATTGTTAATGAGCTGGTAATTCTTCTATCCCAAACATATACAGTATATCCTCTTTTATATTAAATTGAGGTCTTACAGCCTTCTCTAAAGTGGCTCTTTGCATGGAGAGATAGACGACATCACACTTCACAACTCCATTTGTGCGGCTGTCTAGCAAACAGTGCATGCCTCTCCTCATGCTTACTTAACCAATCAGCCCCTTGTACTGGACATTTGTAAGCACAAGGGATGCTGAGCCCAACTCTCCACTAACACGTTAGTTTAGAATAACTTCCTGGAAGTGAAATGGCAGGGTCAACGGACACAGGTTTTGCTTTGCCAAATGGCCCTTTCTAAGTCTCATGCCAGAGTGGCCCTTTGTGAGCAGTGTGTCTACGTGCATTTCCCCAGACACTTGCCATTAGTGAGAAATAGTTTCTTCTCAGGTCTTTGACTGTAAATGCAATGGGTCACGCTCAATACAGTGAAATCCATCTTCAGAATTCGTCAGCATCCCGGGCAGCCTACAGACGCACAAAAGACACCACTTTCTGAAACAAAGGGCATATTTAAATACAAATTATGCTGAAATAAGCTTTGTAAACTGAATAACAGAATTACACTATTCTGTTGAGACGTATGGATAAAAAGTTCTAGCACGGCCTTGCCTGTCCACTTAGAACAACCAGTTAGTTGGAGACAATATTCCCCTTGCTTGTCACTCTTCCCACCCAGTTTCTAGTGCACAGACCCTAAACTCTAGAGGTCCTGCATTCAAACATTACTCCAGGCTTTCATCTCTCACCGTCTCCTAGCTCCTGTAAGTTCCTTGCAGCTTTGCATGGCTTCCCTGGGCTGGGGAGGAAGGAGGAGGGGACATCAAGACCTTCCGGGGGAGTGGTATGGAGATTCTGCTGTCCATCAAGGTGAAGGGTGGTGGGCCTGGGCGTGTCTGCCACCTCCCAACACTGACTCAGGCCTGGGGTAAGTCATGGTATTTGGATACAGGAAAATGTGGGTGACTCATCTTCCTCTGAAAGAGCAGGCACTCTCCTGAGGCGAAGGTGCCTTATTTGAAATTCACGAAAAATTCTCAAGGTCTCAATCGGTTCCTTCCTTCTGTAAAGTTGGATAAGAATTGTCACATTTGGCTATTCACATTTGATCACAGCAAGTTCCAGTTCTGGAATTTAATCATCATATTGAACAACTAATTTCTAAATTGGGCTCATGATCATGACTGTTCTATGGGAATATTAATTGTTTGAAGTTTGCAGCCAGAAAATCCATGGCAGTCTAAATTTTATGGCTTGTTCTAGGTAATAGTGACACATTACTGAGAAATGCATCTGCTTCCAACTCCATAAATTGGATGTTGTTTATAATAATGTAGCTAGAGCACTAACACTCTATCATAAGAGCTACTGTCCCCATGGAAAATCATTTTTCAGTGTATGCTTGATAAATTGCATCTCATTCACAGACACAAGAGAAATTGATGTGGCCCATTTTATTTACGGGCAACGGGCAATATGTTATCTTCTTATGAGACTGCTGTTTTCCTACCAGGAGGATTATGTTGCCTCAGGTGTGCGGCTCAGAGAATCTTGTTAATGTCATTAGTCTTCAAAGGCTTTATGCTAAGGACATAGGAATGACCCTTATAAAAGAATGCTTCTCAGTAGAGTACCTTGGAAGAGATTTTCAGATACGGATTTAATCTCTCACCTCCCAAATGCAAAAACAAAAAGGAAATGATGAATGTCGATGAGTAACTTTGTTCCCCAAAGCTGGCCAAACCATGATAGGCAAGCCTCAGTGACTTCATCCGCCCTTAAATACAGAATGACGCTGGTTAACTGTGGCTCACGAGATGGTGTGCGATTGAGGCCAGCCTTCCATCATCACAGACATGTGTCGGCACAGGGACTTGCCAAGCTCTCCCTGAAGCTCAAAACCTCAATAGAAGAAGCTCCCGCGCTCTGTTGCACCCCGGCACGCTGGCAGTCCATCACCTGGGCCCTATCCGCGCTTCTGCTGGAGGGAAGTGGCCTGGGTGCTGGCGCTGACTCTGTTGCCAGCTGCACGAGCTCGTGCACAGCGCTGTGCCCACACGCACAGGTGCCAGCTGTGCTCTGAGCTCAGCCGTGAGGCCAGGCCTGGGTTAGGAGTCGTCCTCACTCACAGGATCTCAGCCTCCTCTGGGGCCAGAGACTCTTCCTGGTTTCTCGTGCTTTCCAAGTTTCCAGTGATTCGGCTTTTGGACCACACAATAGCCGAAGTTTTTCAGCCTCTCCCAGCGCACGGGAAGAGTTCACCTTGAGCCCACCTGCCAGTGCTCACTGGTGTCAACTGCTTGCCCGACACCGTGCCGGTGGAGGAGGTGGCATGGAGTGGTTACACTGAGTGTGACAGAGTCACAACAGACAGCGTCTGAGGTTGTCAAGCGCCTTTTCAAACACTGTTCTGAGGCAAGGTGACCAGTGACCAGTGATTCGAGTGTGAGCTGAGAAGTCCCAGTTCTGCCAGGCATGGGCGCCCTGGGTTGCTCCCAAAGTGGTCTCCGCCTCTGCTTTCTCTTCTGGAAAGTTTGACCACACCTGTGCTCCAGTGCTTGGGCTTCTACAGGGATCAAGTGAGAGTGTGGGTAATCAGCATCCCTTTGATGTCGGCCATTAGCCACACTGCGTCCTGCTTCACAGAAAGACGGAAATGGTCAGAAGAATGTAGAGAGCAGAATATAAATAGTATTGAGTTTTATCTGCTTTCACACATATCAACACAGTTGATTTTTTCACAACCTTCTTCTTTCTTAGGTGAGGAGACTGCAGGTGGGCTGGGCTTCTATTTGTCACTACTGGTGTGTGGGTCTGGGGCACCTGTTGCTATGAGGGGCAGTCCTGTGCCTCGGAGGAGAGTGAGCAGACTCTCTGGTCTTCAGCCAACAGAGACCATGAACACGGCCCCTGTTGTGAAATGAAAAATGTCTCCACACATTGCCAAGAGCCCCCATTTGAGCTCCACAGAGGTGGGGTAACTTGTCAGAGGGCAAGCGAGTAGCATGTAGCCAGGACTGGAGTCCGAGGGACCCACACCCACAGGTGACCGGTTCCCAAGCTCCTGTCCTCAAAGGGTTTATGACAGAGTTGCATAAACTAAATTTCTAGCAACTTCTATCTGATACTCAGATGCTCTAGGAGTTCAGAAAAGTGGGCACACGTGGTAAGGTTCTGATTAGACCAGAACAGATGAAGTAGACAGGATGTGGCCTGGGTGCTGCCGGCTGAAGGGAAGACCATGTGAGGTGTGGCTACTGAGGGAACAAGAGGCAAAGGCCAAGAGGGGGCCTGAGTGGGGCACAGCCCCACAAGGGGAGGAAGGAAGGAGGAGGCAGGAGGTTGGGTAAAGAGAGCACAGGCCTTAGCAGTGTTCAGAGTTTGGACTTGAAGCTGGAAGAAGTCAGCCTTCAAGAGCAGGGCAGGGCATTGGTGCTGGGTGCAGTGTTGAAGAGTGCACAGGCAGGAACAGGACTCCTCATGATATAAAGGGGAGGCTTTCCCTGGCTACCACCTGTAGTTCTGCCAACTAGCCTGACATAACTGACCACAAATTAGCCAGGTCATGAGAGAAAGGTGCTCTGTATGAAAACCTCACAGAGGACTAGGTGGGCAGTGGGGCACCATATACCCAGCTCTGGCCTGGCCACTCAGCGATCTGAGCCTCTTTCTGCTCAGAGGTTGTAGCTAATGACTTTCCTGTAAGACAGATCAATTACCACAGAAGCCATTGTGCTTTTCCCCAGCCTTCCAAAGACAACAGGCGAAAGGGCCTTTGATTAGACTTCCCTGATTCTGAGGGGGAGGGTACAGAGGTGTTTGCTCTAACCACCATCTGGGGAGTCAGGATTTCCTGAGGCCAGTGGCAAATGCTGGGGGCTTTTGCACTCCTACTCCTCAGGAAATCCTCCCGAGAGACAACCAGAAAAATAAATAAAAAGCAGGTCACTGGTCTATTTTTAATCTAACTTGTTTGCATGTCTTCACCACTGCCTACCTATGAGAATTTCAATGTGATGTGTGTTCAGGAAGAGGAGTTTAGAATTTCCAGAATGTAAATTCCGGTGGGCTGTGAAGAGGCCACAGTGGTAGTTGGTGGTCTATACATGAGGTACCAGCTTGGACAACCGTGGGCAGAAACTGATGACTAACCCATCGGGCTTTAAGATAACAGGTCTTTTCTATTTTTCAACATCTCAGTAGATCAGATCTTTCTCCCACATAGCTGCAAACTACTCGCTGAGTCACTCAGTCTCATGCATTTATTCAGCAATATTTATAGTTGCTGTGTGCCCGGTTGCACGTTCAACGTGGGCTCTTCGGAAGAGCTCTGAAAGAAGAAACACACACGGAAAATCGACCTACAGTGCAAGGATCACTGGGTGTCTTGGGGAGCTGCACCCTGTGCCCTGGAGGGAAAGAATGCATCTCAACCGTGCCCCACAACACGGGCAACCACAGCGTTGAGGGTTCAGCCTAGGAAACAGGTGTTACCAAGTGTGGACCAATTCAGCCACAATTCCCATCATCAGTTAAAGTGCCAAGAAAAGTATCGGTCAACTTTCTGAGTTTACTCCTCCGACTCCAGACGTCCTAATGGGCGCACCTCCCCAGGCCTCCCGCCGTTGCCATGCAGGCCAGCTGTCGGCAGAGGGCGCCGCAGGCTCGCCCAGGGCCGGTGCTGCGTGTGCCGCCAGCCCATCACTGGATGAAGTAGATCAGAAAGCTGTTTGGCTCAGTCCCCACTGGCGGAACTGACGGAGCCTTACGTCCTCGATGAAGTCATATACAATGGAAAGTGCCTGGCAATTAACAGAGATCACAAAAGCAGAGGAAGGAAACTGCAGGCCAGGAGGGGGTGGGTGTGGGGACCAGGAAGCCCTGCTTTTTCCTCAGCGCCAGCATCAGGCAGTGCCAGGGCTCGCGGGGTGATGCCGCCTTTGGAAGTCCCCACCTGGGTGTTTTCTTTGTATGGGGCTGCCCACCGAGCGTCCTCAGAATGCAATTGTACATTGAAGAAAGGGGGTGGAGGGTCTCGGGAGCAGTTGGTGAGAGGGCTGGCCGTCCTCCTTTTGACTCACCTGGCTATGTTGAGGATGTCAGGAGCTGGAGCCATTTGACACGTGGAAGGGGATCCATGAGGGCTTAGAGCTCCTTCTCCAGGGAGCAGAGTCTTTCAAAGGTGACGTGATAAAGAAAATTGAATGTGACTAAATCACTGTGGTCATTAGCTGGTGGGCAACCTGTGGCTTCCACTGCCCTAGGGTCTAGGGATGGTGTCCAGGGGGACAGCAGGACAAGAAAATGCTGTTATGGACCCCATGAAGGAAGGTGCCTGACCATCCATTTGCCACACAGTAAGGCAGGCTCTTATTACTCCTAACTCAACTCAGACGAGGCCTGCAGACCGACAGACACAGGCTAGGAGGACCTGCTGGAGAAATAGGTGCTTGAACACAGACTTTGGTTTCCTCCCCCCAGTCACTTCTGGGTGCCCCTGCCTGGGGACCTGCCCTTCCTCAGAGCATGTGGGGAGGGTGGGCAGGGCATGATGTCCCCCAGGAAAGTACCTCACCCCACAATGCAGGTTGGACAGACCACAAGACCTGGCCACCTGAGTTCACAACGTTCCTGCGCCTGAATTCCCAGCCACCCTGGAGCACAAAACAGCAGCTGCACCCGCCCCTCCCACCTCGCAGGCTGGTTCTTCAGTCACTGCCGGTCAGGCCTTTTCTGCCAAAGTCACATTATACAGATGATAATCGTTCATTCACCAGCCACACGAATGAGCTGTGACCCGAGAACCAGAACTGGACTGGTGAGCAGCGCCCAGGCTTTCCCTCCGCACGCTGGTCCATGATGGGGCTTGGGGTTCAGGTGTATTTCGTTTGTTGGCATTGGGGTGTTGAGGGTTGCCTGGCCTTCTGCCTTCTGGACATCCCCTCCTCCTCCTTGGGATGGGCCATGCCTGCAGCCCAAGTCTCCCCCAGCTGCGTGGTCTGGTTTCCTGCTTCTCTTTCCAAGTCTGCTTGAGTTGCTATTGATATTTTCACACCTGCTTCTCCATTTCTTTATATATAATCCTGGTCTTTTAAATAAACCTAAGCTGTCTTTGAGGTATTTACAAGTAAATGAAAGTCAGGATGAAGGGAAGGAGTCACTCTTCTTGAGTCTTGTTCGTATTTACTCTCTTTAAAGACCTCTACCATTTGTTCCCTGGCTGCCCAGGGCATGATTGTCATGGGCACGAGGTGAAACATGGCAGCGGTCTTTTTCTCTTTCCCTTCCTTCCACTTGTCAGCACCTCTGGACATCTGTCTAGAGGAATATAGTCTGTCTATAAACTCCCAATATCACACCCTTCCAGGGGGAATTTGAACATCATAGGAGACCAGACGGCCCAGCTCCAACAAATGTCAGCATTTCAGGAACGGAGAGCAGCAAGGGGGTGTTTCCTGGGTCCTTTACATCACAGTGTTTGCAACAGCACCTGGAGGCCTCTGTTCTGGCCCACTGGCAGTGCCTTCCCTGCTCTCCTTCCTTCCAGGTTCTTCTGTCAGCCCCTCCCTGTCAGTGCTGCCAGCACTGCCGCCTCCCTCCTTTCCAGTCCAGCTGGAAGGCAGAGTCCCCTGCACTCACCTCAGTCCCGGGCTCTAATTTCCTTCATGCACTGGCTAGAGAAAGTCCTAGATCCCAGGTAACAGTTAAGAGCCTGCACTGGGAGAGAAGTGCCCTCTGCCTTCTATGCCACAAGACTAGTGTTAAGGCTCCTGCTGTATCTCTCAGATCTGGGGCCCCTTACCCAAATCCTCTGGGCTTGGAAGGAAGTTTGGGGGTCTTTGGGCAATTCCACCTCACCATGCTGAAGCAGAGGTCTCTGACTGGAGAGCTGGGACAGCTAACAAAGCAGCAGCAGAGGTAGTGCAGGGTGGTCTGTGTGCTAGATATATTCAAATATTTGCACTCATTGGGAAATACCAGTATTTACCCACCATTTAACGCTGGCCAGCACACATGTGCCTGGGGGAGGTCTCTGGAAGGGCATTTCTGCAGCACAGAGGCAGAATGTCTTGAATGGGCAGCAGGACCAGCACTGATTGGGTCCTGAACCATGCCCAGCCCTGGACTGAGACTTCTCACACATGTGCTCTCGCTCACACTCCCGGAGGCCCCAGGAACTAGGATGCTGTAGCTGTTTAGCCAGAGGTGGAAACAAAATGAATCAGGGTGGGAATTTGCCTTCCATCTGCTGTAGTTTAGTTTCCTTTTATAGTCTCGCTTCCAGCAGACTTTGTGGGTGCGCTCCGTGCAGCTCTCTGAGGGAGGCTCAAGGGAAACATGACATCCAGCCGTGAAAGGCTCTAAGTGTCTGCCTGCTGTTTTCTGGCTCTTCTGACGCCTTGTCCCTGCCACCCCCGCCCCCCACCCATGTGCACAGAGGACTCTTCTTTGCCAGGCCCGCTGAGAGGAGGGGCTTAGCTTTCTTGGGGTCTCATGAAGTCCCTCCCAAGAGAATGGGAATTTCACGTCTCCCCACATTGTTTAATAGGTTCAGGGGGTGGGGGGAGAGTCTGTGTCATTTTGGGTTTTGTTTCCCCAAACCTAGACGCAAACATGGACAGGAACATGGAGACCTCAGCATACCTGCCAAGAACAATAAACAAGTGAGCCATCCCATCGTGTCTCTCCCTCTGCGCCCCTGCGTTCACTGCATGAGGTAAATGGAGACGCAGTCTTCTGCTACCCGAGTCGGCCTCTCTGCCCACACATGCTCCCAGCTTCCTTCAAAGTCAGAAAGGAAAAGCTAAAAAAAAAAAAAAAGTGCAAAAATTAGAGCTTTGGGTTCAGGAAATCCCAACTCCTGGAACTAATGGGTTAATATGAGGCCTGCTGATCAGTTCCAGCTGTTCCAGTGTGTGCTGCGCGCTACGTGTTCCACATTCCTGCTGGAGGCCGTGTAATCAGTGCTGGAATGGACAAAAAGGATAATATCTTGAGCTGTTTAATTTTTATGCCTGCTTCCCAGTGGGCCTATGTTGAAATTTCAGCAACTTTCCTTAGCTTGGATGGGCTAGTGTAAAGTTACTTTCCAAAGAAACCAGAAGAACATTTCGTGTGAAGAAGGTGTGGGGCAGAGGGCCCATATTTAAGAGAGAACAAGTTTCCATTTGGGCTGGGCCTGCGAGCTCCAGGCCTGAGTGGAATGAATCCCAGCTGTGCAGCTTCTGGCCGCCTCCTGCCCACTCTGGGGGAAGGACTCCTCCCCTCCTTCATGGGGCATCTGGGAAACAGGCTGGAGAACAGGTGGGTCACAGCCAGATGCAGACTGTGCACCAAGAGGGCCCAGCCAAGTCCAGCCTGCATGGTGTGGCTCAGCGTAGCCTCTGCACACTGGGGAGAAAGCCGCCCCTAAAGCTGGCGTGAGTCCGAGGAGCCACTGTGGAGAGAGGGCTGGGAATGGTCTGGGCTTCAAGACCCTGATCAAGCCATTAACTTCTCTGTCTCCTCTAGAGATCACTCCAAGTCCCTTTTATAAAATTCCTAAGGAGAAATGAATCTGATTGCACTCCTGGACAGGCCTCTCAGCGCTTGCTCTGCATCCTGTGCCTCAGTGTCCTCACAGATGAAGACGTTGAAGTGAACGACCTCAGAAGTCCCTTTCAGTTGCCTTTTTCTAAGACTCTCCAAATGTGGCTGTGTAGTCAAATCCTTGACTACAGCTTTCTACAGAGATGCACTGACACATAATAACTCTCCCTTAGCTAGCACTCGGCTCGCTGGTGTCCTCAGAAATGATGGAGTTGGAGACCAACGAATAAACTACTATGAACACTATTTGTAATGATAGTACATAGATAAACAAATGTGTGATCAGAATTGAGGGAATTTTGTTTGGATAATTTCTAAGCAATTTCTTATAAACAATCAACAAAGATACAACAGAATACTTAAGTCCCTCATTTAACTCTGAAACTTTCTAAGCAATGCCCTGCAAAGAATCACTATTTTAAATACAAACCTGAATCTCTTGGAGGGCTCATTCAAGCTCTAGGAGGCCACAGCTGAGCATGAAAGAATTTCCACCTGAATCCTCAGGGCCTGAATCCAATTTGCTGAAGATACTATGCAAGAAGAAACCCATGATCCCGAGTTAGCAAGGATGGGTCCAAGAAACCAAACCCACCCCTCACTTCATCACTAATGGAAAGTGATGAGCCTGAGGATTTGAGGGGGTGGACAGCTGCTCGGGCATTTAAGAGAAATTTAAGGTGTCCTATTGAGGTTCTGAAAAGCCATAGAGTTCTTTGATGGCTGGTCTTGGCTGTACATGGAAGATTTTAGAATTCCAGGATAGAATTTCTTGAGCATGCTCTGTGACATAGCTTACTATTAAAATCATTTTTTTCTTTCATTTATTCTAAACATTCATCAGATACTTGTCACTCATCTGGCAATGTTCTAGCCAGTCGCATCACTAACGAACAAGTCAGATAGAGCTCCTTGTAGGGTCAGAGAACAATCAGGTCTTTCCACCCTCCCACCACTGATGATGGACACCTGCAGTGCTGCGAGCATTCCAGGGTGGGCATGCGCAAGTGGGCGCACCTGAGTTGGACACGGGCTTAAATGGGTGGCGTCATAGGACGCCAGAACCAACAGAACCAACAGGACCGACCGACAGTACAGACCAACGAGCAGCAGCAGAGAGAGAGAGAGAAGAAGCAGCCGAGAGGGTGAGATGCGCCGAGGGTTGGGAGGCCTGTCAGCCTCCCGACCCCCCAGCACCCCTGCCTGCCATGTACCTGATGCCACCTCTGACAATAAAAAGCATAAAAGCCACCGAGGGCTCCAAGACTCCACTCCCCTCACCCGTTTGCCTGAATCATGGAAAACTTGCTCCAGTGCCACCTTTCCTGCTGCTACAATTGGCATTAGTCGGCAGGATGGTTTGATGCAGATGGGTGCAGAGCCCTAAGAAGATTGCAAGAGGGACTGAGAGGTGGCAGGCCATGAACATGTAATGTTGGCGGAGCAATGGCAGCACAGGAGGTAGCTGAAGACCAGGATGCTGAGGGAAGAGCCAGAGGTGCCACAGGAGCGCAGGAGGTGGGCTGGTCCGGGAGCTGCGGGACAGGACCTCGAGTGGAGGAGGAGACGCCCACGAGGACCAGCCCACAACCCGAGGGCTCCAAGACTCCCTTTCCTTGACCCGTCTGCCCAGAACCGTCCCGAACTTGCTCCATACGCCCTTCTTGCTGCTACACTCCTGCTGTCACCTACTAGGGGACAAGGCTGTGAGTGGGACTCCAGGTGACATGGGGAAGAACCCAGATTGTTACATGGTTGCAGGTGGGGCAATTCATTGTCTAGAGCTGGGACTCGGAACCACACTGAGAAAACAGCCACTGAGTATTCCCTGAGGTCACCAGACATAAGGCTCACTGAGGGCAGGGCTTGGGGACTGGACAAGGTTCAGAGCATGAGGGGTTCAAGGACTAGAGGGTGAGGTAGATGCTTCTAGTGGAACTGCACAGCTGGAGAAGATAGGGCCAAATCACTGACTTAGCATCCCAAGATATGGACTGAAATGCCAGGGCTTGTAGAGGGAGTGAGGCACCAGTGGAGACAGGTGAAAGCCAGCTATGGTGCCGGCAGTTTTATGACTCATGTGGCATCACTGTCCTGTGATGAGAAGTCAGCAGGGTCCCCAGGGAGGACCCAATCCCCTTATTTCTGGCATTTCCAGAGTGTGGGTCTCAGTGATTCATGCTGATCCTCTGAGTTACCTCCAACCCTTCCATGAAATCCCTTTTCTGTTGAAACTCACCAGAATCGGTCTCTGTGTTTGAAATCCAGACCCCTAGTTGGCACAGAAATTGGATAGTCCATTAAATGCTACAAACATTTAAAAAGACTTGAGGGCATGTAGCAAGTGGCTCTCATCATGGAGTTGAGTCATAAAAATGTGATATCACTTGCAGTAGCCTTGATGGTCAGAACCATCTCCCCTGCTGGGTTTTAATTGGGTCAAAGTTCTGATGACACCTCCCATGGGCCTAAGTGTCAGTATACCCGGTGGTGGACACAGACGTGGCTAACCATAGCTCCCTTCAAGTGCCATATACTCCAGGGAATGAAAAATATTTATACATATGAAACTGGAGAGCACAATCAGTCATCACATAACCAAGTGTGAGTCACAGGAGGGCGGGTCCCCTTTTTAGACGCTGAAGTATGGTACTCAGGATCTCTTTTATATGTCTGCTTTTCAGGACTGGTTATATTATGTAGAAGTGATCTCACATGTGCCAAAACTTGGATTCTTAGGTCTGGAAAGAACTGGAACTCATTTAGTCAAAAAATAATTCATTCTATCTTAAAGAAGAAGATGACTATAAATAAATACAAAAAAGAGTAAGTCATTCAGCGTGTTTACTATCTGCTGTCCCAGAAGACAGTGCCAAGCATGATGAGGTTGGGGAGTTGGCAGGCAGTGAGAGGGGGGAAAAGACAAGCAGGACATAGTCTCATAGGAAATATGACATAGGCCCCAAATAATGTGAGGGTCCTGTGGAAAATGAGCCATGAGGAACAATGACAAAGGCAGGGCTTGGGCCTCCCTGGTGGTGCAGTGGGTTAAGCAACGCACTGTGAAGCAAACCACAGCCACTGCAGCACAAGTTCAATCCCTGCCTCTGGCCAGGGAGGGGACCCACAAGGCACAGCAGACCTCTCCTGCCTCACCCGCTGCTCCCCTCAGCAGTGTGTTTCAGTCAGTCTGCCTGTTCTGCTCCCCACTCTGTCTCCAGTGAATCTTCTCACCTCCCTGGACTCTGGCCTATATCCCAGCTCTTGTATGCATAAATAAATAAATCTTTAAAAAAAGAAAGGCAGGACTTCAGAAGATAAGAGAGTTGGGGTGTTCAAGATGATGTCATTTTGATATGAAGGTGAGCCACAGAGGGATGATTTAGAGAAGTTCTCACTGCCTAAGGGAACCATGCCCATGCTGAATGGCCCCGGGTGACCCCAAGTTCTTCCCCATCAGTATGTGCAGTTTGGAGGAAATGCTTTCTTTGGTCACCTACAGCCTTCCCAGGTCCTGCTGCGGCCAATGCAAGCACTAACATAAACAAGAGACAGGAATTCGGAAGAGATGGAAAGTGTTCAAACCCCAGGGGGCACACAAAGTACAGAGTCTATAGTTTTTTGAGGTTTCAGTCATCCTCACATCACAAGGGGGCTCATCCCTCCATGGCCCAAGCCGTCCCAATAGCTGTGGAGAAGAATGTGAATTCAAGTCCCCATGTGCTCGTGAGCGCCAGGCGGGCACTGGGACCCCAGACTCAGAGGGTGGCTGGGCATCCTCAAAGGGGAGGGAGTCAGAGCCCCGCACATCCTGGCAGGCAGCTGGGGAAGGTTCAGGGAGGCTTCAGTTATGGTTTTCACCCTGCTCAAACCAACTCCGGTAAAAATTTCTCCATTGTTTGTAAGTAGCTCCCACTTAAGGGAGCATGAGCCCCACCCAGGACCGGGGATACTTACCTGGCACAGAGTTCTCACTATGAGGACTTTAAATCCCCTGAATTAAAGCTACAATCAGAAATTCCTTCAAAGGACTTACCCTTTGAAGCTTAAGATGGTGGCTTTTGGTTCTACGTGCTGTTGTTACATTAAGACATTTTTAAAAAAGATAGTGATTGTTTTTCTTCTTTGTAATCAGAGGTAAGAAGGACAATTTCATTCCCATTATCATGGGGCCATATTTCCACGCTATCAGCAAGGTCTCCTTGACCTCCTGCCAATGCAAACCCAGTCTGGTTTGGTTTATTTTGCTGACCACCCAGGGAAGGCCTCCCGCTCACTCCCCGCATCCTGGGGAGCCCGTGTGCACCCAGTTATCTCAGGAAAGAAATGACTGTGGATAAGCAGTTTTCATCTCTGCTCTCAAATATTCTCAGATTCAGCAATCCTCAGCAAAGGGGCTTTTCCTGAAGTTCCAAATGACCGACAAGAAGTTTTATTTTGTTTTTTGATAATTACTAAAAAAAAAAATCTGTGTAAAAGCAGAAATCCCTATTCCCTGACACACATGCAAACCACACCGAATCAAACATGCACTTTCCAAGGCATGGCACACCCCGCACCAGAGCTGCAAAGAGTCCAGAGCCGGGGTAATTGACCTGTTGGCCATTATCCTCCACTTTGTTCAATCCCCCATGCCTGTTCCTCATTGAATAAACTTGCTCATGAATTAAGGTCTTGAAATTAAAATATATAGGTCCCAAAGGGCAACTTTCAAGTTACCTAGTCAGAATTACACAACTACTGGTTTTCAACAGTCAAACCAAGGTTGCTTAACACCATCCCTGGATTATTAGTGTGGCTCAGGCTGTAAAGGGAGGGGTACGCCCGGGGTGCCCTTAACAGGTACCTTACATCCCCTGATTGTTGTTAACAATAATTACTTACAGTCCAGGGACAGCATGGGGAAAGGACTCATTTAAAAACTCTCAGATACATCATTAATTGTCTCTTATTGTAAAAATTCATGGCATTTTTGATGTTTGAGGTTTCCCTAATTTTCTAGCAATAAATTTCCCTTCCAAATCACACCTGAAAAATCACTTCTCATGGAAGTATCTAGCGTTACAAAAATAGTTTTACAAAATATATAATGTGCCATTGCAGAAATCTAATACGTGCTGATGATACCTGGGTACTGAATAACAGGTCCAAGTGGACAGCTGGAGATGAGGTTCAGAAACTCATGACTTAGTGAGGAGAGGGGAGTATCTCAGGTCGTCAAGTCACTTATTTTACCTCCAGGCTTTGAACAGCCAAGGGGAATACCCTGTCCTCAGGTCAGTTCAGAGATGGACGGAGATGGGGCAGGTTTCTGGGGGTGGAGAGAGGTTTGCGCTGTCAGCAGCCCACCTTGACGCATGCTCTGAAGCTGCCTTCCAGACGGGGGCTGAATGAACCAAAGGAGCAGAACCACAGCGAGCAGGCTGCTTCCTGAAGCCTTCCAGTGTATGTGGGGAGAGAGCCAGCCGCCCTTGACTCTAAAACTCATGCCACGTAGTCAAAGCACTTAGATGACATTTAAGGAAATTTGGCGTTTAAGCACTGAGTATTTCTAAGTCATATTTTCCCCTAAGATGATGGAGCGTTGGATGGAAAAGGAGACAAAGAGGAAAACTGTCTGAACTGAACTACAAAGAAAGCTATAAGAATATGATGGAGGAGCTACAAATTCTTCCAAACTTTTAAACAGACCAGCTGAGTGAGATGACAGCTCAAGATGGTATCAAAGGTTTTAAGTGAGACTGCAATCTTGCCACGTGCATCAACATAGATGGATATCGAAGAAGTTACGCTAAGTGAAGTAAGTCACATGGAGAAAGATAAACCCTGTGTGATCTCATTTACGTGTTGAATATAAAGAAACAAAACAAATGAATAAGCAAAACAAGACAAAAAACCCAGGCAGAGAGAACAGATTTGTGGGTGGTTACCAGAAAGGAAAGGAGGCAGAGGAGGTGGGCTAGGGGGGTTGAGTGAGGGGGGTGAACTGGGGTCAGTTGTGTGGTTACATATAGAATCTAGAATTTATGTGGTGGTCATCAAGTACCCTATACAGACAGTGTATTATATATAATGCTGCACACCTGAAACTCATGTAAGATTATAGACCGATGTCACTGCAAGAAAAATAAATTAAAAAATACTACTCAAACTTGTGTAAGCAGAAAATAAACTTATTGAGAGATTTTTTAAAATGCTAGATTTATTGAAGGCTGAACTGAAAAGCTTAAGAAAGACTCGGCTTGTAAATGATCTAACTTAAAAAAATCAAATATTCCTTTAAAACTATGGTCCAGCTGAGTCCTGCAAGGCCCTGTGACACTGTCATACCCACTAGGAACTGAAGGGGGTGGCAAGGAATACCCACCCCAACCCAAGTCAACTCAAGAGGCCTGAGAGGGACAGATGTTCTCGGAGTTCGCACCATGAGCTCCAGAGGAACCCAGGCTCCAGCTTCCCAGAAAGCACTCAGCTGGAGCCCGGGCCTAACTGCAAGCAGAGGATGTGCCAAGTTCACGGTCCCCAGGGAGGAGGAGGGGCTCTTATAAAGTTCTGTCCGCCCCTGCGGTAACTGGCGCCCTTCATCTTCCTGTCCCAGGCCCTGGAACTGATTAGCAGGACATGAGTAATTTAGCCATTAGACCACCTCAGAAGCAGGTGGGGTGGAGAAAGCAGTGGGCAGAGATAAATAAGAGGCTCCATTTTCCTTCTGTGAAGGCAGCACTTAGGCGAAATGACGGGGTTTTCTTAGCCTTCTTTGAAATGAAACCTGGGAGGACCGAACTTCAGCCTTTTTGTTGGCAAAGGAAAGGCTTGTGGCTGCTTTTGTGCTCCCATCCCTACAATTAGGGCAGAGGCCACGTTGCTTCCTGAAACCTGACCTACTCTTGCGCCATAGTTCTAGGCTGCCGCGCTTGCCCGCCCACGTGGCTGGAGCAACTGCACAGCCCACCGAGACAGCGCTTGAGGGCATGCGCAGCCGAGCCGTGGGCTGGACGCTGGCCCATCCAGCGCCCTGGGAAGGCCATCCAACAGTGTGGGCATGGGTGCAGGAAGGCATGGCTGGGGGGGGCGTCCGGCTGCTGTCACCAGGAGCACTGAGCAAGTCTGGGGTAGTTTATTCCTTCTTATAATGGGTATTCATACCCAGTTTGCAATAAAAAGATGGGTTTTCCAAAGTGTGCCCCATCTTTCCCTGGCTTCCTTCACCACCCTGATGATAGTTTTAGGGGAAGATGGAGCCTGTGTTGCCCCCTGGCCCATGCCACCCTCGCCCATGCACTCACCAGTGTCCAGCCACCACCTGCGCCTTTAATAATGTCCGGAGGGTCTGAATGTGACATCTGCTCCTGAAGTCTGATTTTAAGTACTTTCTCAGAAATGCGAATTGACTGACTCTACCTGGAACGTCATTTGGAAAATGCTTGACATTTCTATAGCAGGGCATTTGCTCATTTAGGAAAAAATTATGAAGAGAAACTAAGCCCCCAACTTCCCACCACCAGGAGAGCTCTCTGCCCCCCACTCTCTCCCCATGCCTTCTTTGTTGTCTTAGTTCTTGGCTGTCAGGTTTCTACAATGGGAAGCACAGCTCTGACTGGCAACTGGGTATTTGACAGCTCCGGCTTTGTCCCCAAAGGAACTCTAGTTCCAGGTTCTTAAATTGGCACATTTCACTTTGCTTTCTTTATAATAACTAACCTGCACAAGAGCAGTAAAATTTTTTATTATTTAACTGAAGGCAATTATGATTGTACGCAACATAATCCATTTGGTTCAGTTACTTAAGGAAGAGCTTAAAAAACAAATATTAGGTTTCTGGCAGACGTAGAGCAGAGAAAGGGAATTTCTGGAAGGGAAGTGAAAAAAAGCAACTGGGGACTCTTTTCTGCATACATGCATTCATCCTGCTCCACGGTGGAATTCACACGGGCCCTGAACTTAGAGGTTTGGTTTAATCATTATTTCAAAACTGTTTCTTGGAAGACAAGTAAACCTGCCTTTGGAAGAATAGTGGAGCAGAAAAAATTGGATGCAGTCATAGAGATACAACAAAAAACATAAGAGGAGCATGCAGAGATGGAAACTGCTTCCAGGGGGACCTGGGGCAGTCCCTTCCAGCTGTCATCCCCATCCCTGGGGTCACATGAGCATTGTGCCTCCTTCTCCCAACGACATGTGATTCCCTGGGGAAAGGGCTCGGGAACACACCCACTGAGAGCTGGAAAATCCACTTCTTCCAAGTCATTTCTCACAATCCGTCACTGCAGCCACACTCGCCACATGCTCCCCAGAGTGTGCTTCTTAAACCACTGCTGTTCCCCTTCCACAGGGTCCTTCCAGGTGTGACCTTCCCTGAGAGTCACAGCAGAGCCCATTCATTGGTGTCACCACCTCACAAGGGTGCCCTCCATAATGCCCACAGGAAGCGGGAATATGCAAGCAGTTCCTCTTCTGTTTGGTCATGTTTATCTCCCCATCTCCCACAGTGTTATCAATTTATCATCCCTTAGAGTCCAGCTTGGGTTTTCTAGGACTGAAGTGTTCACAGATTATTTGTAGGCCCCAAAATTAACCAACATTGTTTTCATTTGCGTTTTAACTAGACTATAAAGTGACCTTAAATGAAAAACCTTCATATCCAGCTAGTTTGTGATCCAAACCCAGAGCATCGTGGGTGAGTGTGAAAAAACTTGCTGCCATATTTAATCCACCACGGACCACCCTCAGACACAAATTACTCACATGTGTTCCACACACAGTATTCGCAGACCCCCAGAGGTCTCTTCCCATTAAAGCATCAGGCTCAGGTCCAGCATAGCATTCCCTAAAGTGAGTCTGATCTATCTGGGTGTTTCTTCAGGAGTAACTCCTCCAGTCTGTGTACTAGAGAAAGAACACCACGTACCCCACATATTCAAGAAACAATGATGACAGTGGGATAAGAGAACTCCATTTGACAAACTCCATCTAAAAGGGGAGAGGAGAAGGAGCCAGTGTCAGTAACTTGGCCCATAACAATTTGGAAATCCAGTCAAGTTCATGTCTCCAGTCCCCAGCTACAGTGAAATTCTGCTCTAAGGGCCATCTCCTAGTGGCTCTTAGTCGGGAGCTATTGTGGGCAATGCCCTTAATGTTCTTTAAAGTCCTATTGTTTAATTTAGAAAGTCTACAAGGATGCCTTTCAGACTCTCAAAGCCCTCCTAGGTATATCCTATGACCTTCCCAAGGTCTAAAGAGTAGTCTTACTGCCACAAGCTTGGAATTGTCCCCAAGGCCAATGCTGTATAAAGAGTACCCTGGATTTGATCTTTGTCTTCAAGTTATTTCCCACTGTGAGACACACAGACAGTCCAGGCCACTTGATATTTCCTCTGAGCTCTGCTCTGCATGTTAAAGTTCCTGCCTTATTCCAACTTTCTATTGTAGTTTGTCAGAGGCCGCTGGAAGAAGCCTGTAGCGTGTTCCATCTTCTGCCTGGAGTCTCCTCAGCTAGACCCATGACTTCATTGGGTACCTTTCTACGTTCCATGTTATGACATACGACAGTGTTGCCAAGTTTTCTGTCCAGCTTTTAATAACATTTTCCTCACTGTCCTCCAAGTTCTCATCAACAGTCTCTTTGAGGTCGGTCCAGCTTTTATTAACACTCTCCACAGATTCCTCCTAAGTTTTGCCCAGTGCCTCGACCCCAAGTTGAGCTCTTATGTTAGCCTTTGCTGTGGCAACAGCTCAAACATCGTTCCGGTTATCTAATGCTGCATAACAAATTACCCCAAAATGTAATAGTTTAAAACAACAGTAATTTCTATTGTATTTGACAATAGCATGGATCAGAAAGAGCTAGAGCTCTAGGTCACTTGGTGATATTTAGCAGGTGGTTGGCTGGTCGGCAGGGACCAACATGCTTTTGTTCATATACCTGGCTCTTTGGTGGGGATGGCTGAAAGGCTGGACTCAGCAGGGACGGGCACCCAGAGTCCTTCCACGTAACACTTCCAGACCAGTAGTCAGGATGGTCAGAGGTATTTTATGGCTCCGCTTCCAGTGAGAATGTTCCTAGAAATTGTAAAAGCTGTCATTGTCTTAAGATTTGGAGTCAGAAACATTACTCCTGCCACCTTCTAGTGGACAAAGTTGTCACTGATTTCAAAGGAGTGTATCCCCTCTTCTCAGTGAAGGAACTGTAAAGGATTTATGGCAAGAACTTTAATCCTCCATTCGCCTTCATCTTCATCTCTTCCTCTCTTGTTGCCTGGGATGATAGTGCAAAGGCTGGAGCTGTAGCAGTCATCTTGGACCATGAGAAGTTGTTGGAAGTAAAATATCAAAATATTTTGATGTCGATCAAAGCTGGAAACAATCAGGATCTCTGACAGCAAGGACATAATCCCTTGAATTTTCAGAATGTGAAGGAATATAATTGTTTTTAAGTCAGTCTGTCTTTTCTGTTGCATTCAGCCTAATACCTAGCAGTGGTCTGTAGCACAATGTATTCTCTGGTAGATCAGGGGTGCAGATTGAAAAGACTATTCTGTACACAAAATCCACCCTGTGCCTGATAGCCAGTTTCCTAAGACCCCCATCTCTTGGGGCTGGTAGAAACTCCTCTATGATCCGTCTATGGTGAGAGCCCAAGACTCACACTCCAAGCCTATTACTTTCTTCCAAATAAAACTTCTGTCAGAATAAACTTTAGCATTCAAGGTCATCACAGGTTGGCCTTGACCTTCCTCTCTAGTCTCACTGTCCACTCTCCTCCACATCCCACCTGGCAGGTGATCCCACTGTCTTAGGTGCGCTGTGCTCCCCTGCCTGTGGGCATTTATGCTTGAGCCCCTCCCTGTACCTACCTTCTGAATTCTATTGTGTTTTTAGAACAGAACTCACATTTTACTTCCTTGCTGAAGAATTTCCAAAATCACAAAGAAGGGCTTTCTCCCTTTCTTGGATTTATACAGGAATATTATTGAATCCCCTCATTAACGTCACATTCCACTGTCAATGGGGGAGTTTGTTGTTTTTCCCCTCTTCCCCCACATGCATACACCTTAACTCTTCGTGACTTAGACTATGAGTTGCCCAATAACAGCATCTTGTTTCACAGCTCATTGGGTCAATAGTGTTGAGTTAGCCATGGCCAGATTTGCTCCCAGAAGGTCTTGCATCTGACACAGATAGCCAACTACTGCCCAATATGGAAAAATGGGGACAAAAACAGTAGTCCATCAAGTACCTTGCACATGCCTTGGCACATGCATCGTTCTCGCTCTCACTAGACACGGTGGTGCAAGTCTACCCAAGGGAATTCACCCTCTTGCTGTAAACCCAGAGAACAGGGACCCAGGTTCCAGCCTGCTGGATTGACCACAGTCACTGGGCAACCTCAGCTGCCACTTGATGCATGGACTGACCCAGGGAAGACATCCTTGTTGCTTAGATTTTTGTTCTACATCAGTAGTTTGCCAGGCAGTCAAGAACAAAGATCAGGGAGGGCGTGGTACAAAAATGAGAATGTCTCAGATTTGCCTGGGGTCACTTGCATATAAAACTCCAGTATCCTCCCCACAATGCCCTGCAAGATTTCCCCTGCTACCTGGGTCCGCAGAGAAATAGGATAAACCCTGCTGATGTATCGGAGGGCTCAGGAATCAGGATGGACACTGAGGATGGCAAAGATTCTGAAATGGGGAACTTTGGCAAAACTCAGCACTGCTTTTCTTCAGAGCAAAAGTCTGACAATGAGCAGAACTGACACCTAAGGAGATTGCATTTAATGAGTTACCTGACAAGGGCTATTTCTGAAATTAATTATCAATCACTTCTAATTACTTTTAAGTGATATTTATTAGTATATGGGAAAGGCTATGTTGGCGTGTCCCCTCAGTTGCTTTCAGCACGCATGCTGAAAAGTATCCACAGGCTGGTCAAGGTTGGGTGTTACTGCTCCTGCCCGGCCGGGGGCACAGCCTTGGTCCAAGTGAGGATCCAGCACCCACTTGTCTTCCAAGAGCAGTGAGCCAGGAGAGGGATTCCTGGCTGAGTCCATCCTTTCCCTGCACCAAACTCCATGCTCTCCCTACGGGCCCAGCCCTGCCCTTAGTCCTGCTGATAATTCAGACCCATTTAATTCAACTCACCTGAAAACCTGGCATCCCCAGCACATCCTTACCTGTGGCAGAAGCTGGCCAGCCCTTCAGTCCAACCAAAAGGAGGAGCAAAGGGAGGAGCAGAAGGGGGTGCTAAAGTGGAGGACTTGGCCCATTGCCTTAGCACCCCTGGCTAGAGAGAGGGAGAGGGCTCTGTCTGCTGCTCCTGCCTTCTCAGAAAGGTCTCACCTACAAATATTTAAGTTCACGCTGGAAACACAGCTTGTCACACACATGGGAATCTAATCAAACTTCAGAACAAGCAGGGGCCCCCGGGCCTGAATCTCTGCCACCACACTTTCCTGAATGTCCAGCTCGCAGGAGGAACAGCTGTAAGTGGTTCCCCTGCCAGTCTTGCATCCCTGGAGCTCCCCTACCTCCTCCTCTCAGGGCTTGCTCTCCTTGCTCTCTCTGCCCAAATGCTCTTCATAAAGCACCCAGACCTCCATTGCATGGGGCATTTCCTGATGGGGCAGAAACAGCTTCCTTGTATATCCCAGGAGGGTGTTAATGGCTGCTCCCGGGTCTTGTGGTTCCCTCCCCAGCATGGTGCCCGTATGTGGCAGGTACTCAACATATGTTGGTCTCAAGGTGGCAGATGCCTCCAAAACTGCCTCTCGTGAGTCTTAACATATCTCACCATGGTGTTGGGGCTATGGTCTCGGCTCGCGTGGGACCATCATCAATGAGGTGGTGGAAGGAGCCAAAGTTTCCCAGCACGTGCCCACCTCTCTCTCAGTAGCTCTGTCGGCTCCAACTAGCAGAGGAGTTGCTTGGGCTCCATTTGTGAAAGTTGGGACACCACAGCAGAGGGACAGTGGCCAGGACTTGGAGGTTTTGCCCCAGACCAGGTGCTGATTCCCCCAGTCATACCAGCCACTTTGGAAAACAATCTTCCTGTGAAATAGGAAGAGCCAAACTGAACAGAAAACTTTGTAGAATCTCAGAAACCTAAAAAGTCTTGAAGCTGTTTCTTTATGTGGAAGTTTCACATTAGTATTTCAGCAAATGTTCAGCATCTTCCCAAAAAGGTCCACCCACCCACCCCCAACACCAAAGACAGCCTTATAGGACTGACAAAGAATTATCACATAAGCCAGCCTGGGAAGTGAGCTGGATATTGCTGCCTTGATGTTTGTGGGACCTTGGTGGGACAGGACTTACGAGTCTCTGGCTTCCTGGTGGGAGTTGGGGTCTCCTCCTTTTAGCAAAGGAGGTCATGAATGCTTCAGGGTTGACCTGGCACTCTTCTGAAAGAAGGCCCAGTGCAAGTGAAAAGTTGACAATTGCCTTGGAAAAGGGGACTTCCTCCCAATACTGGGACAAGATGAGGTGAGAACACTTGCCAAGACCTAGAGGGACTTCTTCCAGGGGAACTGGAGGTCAAAGGACACAATCACAGTAATGAGTAGGGCACACGTGCTGTCACCCCAGACCGGACCCCCATAAACACAAGGACGCCTTCTCCAGGTGGCCAGGTCAGGCTGGCCCCAAAGGCGCCTGCCCCAGGTCTCCCCAGCACTCAGAGCTGCACACTGTACTGAGTCACACAGAGACTCATTACCCTGGAGGAGATTCGGACTCTCTGGGAATATTAGCCCATTTAGAGCCAGTTGGGGACTCTGAGGACCTTATTCTCTAGGAACAAATGTCCCTGGAGTTTGTGTGGTCTGTAACCTCATGTCCTCCTCATATTACAGGGGTAGGAACCTTTTAACTTAGGGCTCATGTTCTGCTTTATGTTCACTTTTTTTCTTAAAGATTTATTTATTTATGCATACAAGAGCTGGGGTACAGGCCAGAGTCCACGGGAGATGAGAGGATTAACCAGACAGAGCGGGGAGCAGAACAGGCAGACTGACTAAAAAACACTGCTGAGGGTAGCAGCAGGCGAGGCAGGAGAGGTCTGCTGTGCCGTGTGGGTCCCCTCCCTGGCCAGAGGCAGGGATCGAACTCGTGCTGCAGTGGCTGTGGTTTGCTTCACAGTGCGTTGCTTAACCCACTGCGCCACCAGGGAGGCCCTATGTTCACTTTTTTAATATCAGAATTTGTCTGATAGATTTCCATTTCATCGGCAATGTACTGATTACCCCACAATGACTACAAAAATGAGGCATAACCCTCGAAGGCCTAAATGGAGGTACAGTCCTAGAAGGACTAAATAAAGTAGATGGTGTTAAATATCACAAGGGCCTGAGATCCAGTTCTCTCGATGCTTTCACCCAGTCATGTGACCTTCAACAGTCATGTGATTGCTTTGATCCCTGTTTCCACATTTGCAAAACAGGGCTAGGCTAGTCCATCTCTTAGGTTCCCTGGGTTCAAATCCACTGGCTCTGGACATTGGCTTCATCGCCTCCTGCTGGTGGACAAGTGAACTGCCTCATCTTTTTTCTTTAAGGAATCTGAGGTCTTCAACTTGGAGGGTCGGTGACAGTTTGTCACCTCTAAAGATGCCTATGCTGGCAGAAACGAGAGCAGGGAGATACTGGCTAGCTATCTTGGAAGCACATAATCTAGTGGAGAGTTATTTGTTTTAAATATGCTTAGCCAGCCCACAGTGTCTGGAGCTGAGTACAGCCTATGTGGCCTCAGAAACTACACACAGAGTTAATCTCTGGAGACATTTGGAGCCAAAAGTCAAGGGGTAGACCCAGGGCTTGACACCCACATAGTGGGGTGTTTAGCATAAACTCCAGGCATCCACCTCTAAGAGCAAACTGGCCATTTGGCATTGTGACCCCAGTGTGGGGCCTGCCAACACTCAACCCCTAAGTCACGGTGGCCCTGCCATTGGGCATCCTGGTGGGGGGAGGGGCTGTTCCCAGCCCCAAGTCTGATTCCATTTCTCCGCAAATGATCTTCATGGCTCTTGTTAGCACCGTTTCTAGCTCCACACTCACGTTTTATGTCTCAGAGATAGTGTTTATTGATATTAAACAATGCTCTAGCAGCTATGCGGAACATCTGTGCCACAGCTGCCATGGGCCAATTGAGATTTTTGTAATAGTTGTGGGATGATTCTCCAGCACGGTACATACAGTACTGAGAGGGCTGTGTTCTGCGAGTCAAGAGGATTTGAGATAATTGGAAATCTCAGGGTTTTCAAGGTTGTTGCTGGGTGTGGTTCTAGGGGGAACTTTTGCTTAGTTTTGGTATACAAATAGCAATTGGAAGCATTTGTTTATAAATACCAACAAGAAGAACTTTGTATGGATATACCCCCCTCCCTCCTTTATGTCCCCACAAAATAACCAAAGAATTATGCTAGAAAAGTGCCCAAGGTCACAGAGCAAATTACTGGAATGTTCTAGACCAAGTCTGCTAAATTGTCAACAGTTGAGGTAGTCTCCTGGGCTGGACAACAAAAACAGGCCTTTTATGCTCAAGGATTTTTAAAGCTATTCAGAGAGAAGGGATCTTGGGGAAAGAGTTTCTGCTCCATTCCTCATTAGCATGTTACCCCATCACAGGGGTTGTTAAGCCAACAGCCCTAAAGGCTTAATAAGGAATAAATACCTTCCATGTGAGCGGTGCCCCTGGTTTTTTGGGAGCACTTTCCTTATTATATTTTCTGATTGACTTGCCTCAGGTGCCTAGGAGAGCAGAGTCAAGGCCACACACCTCAGCACCTAATCGTTTTGGTTCTGAGATGCAGGCAGAGCCTTGTCCAGGACGCGAAGCCACTAAATTCTCAGGCTCCCAGTTCTTCCAGGTCCTGCATTCACACCTGACTCATGCACGTATTGTGTGCCGATCGTATGCCAAGCACTGTTGTAGGAACATGATTGCAAACAAATCAGAGAAGGGCCTGGTTTGAAAAGGCGACCTGAAGACACGGCATGCGAACAAGAAGGAGCACCCAAGAAGCAGTGATAAGGCTACGGGAGGCTGACCTAGGCTGCTACAGGAGCAGTTTTGGTGGGGCCTTCTTTAGAATGCAAGGTCCAGAGAGAACCTTGCTACATTAGAGCTGAGACCTGAATTGTCAGGGGAAGCCCCATGGGAAGGCAACAGCTCAGCACTCCGGGCGAACCTGAAAACCAAAAGCCTGGAGAAGCATGGCTTGTCCAAGTATCAGATGAGCAGAGACTGGAGTGGGGGAGGGGTGGTGGGCAGACCAGCCCTAAAGGGTGGGAGCCTGGAGAGTTGGCCTATCTCCACCCGTGCAGTGGGAACCCAGTGGTGAGTGTGGTGCCATGGAGTGCCCAGCTCTGATCTCCCTTCAGAGGAGGGCTCCTGGGAGGACAGCCTTCAGCTGCAGAGCCTTCTGGGCCCACCCAGCATTCAACCTGCAGCCACACTGCCCCATGATGGGCAACTTCAGGGGTACCAGAGCTGGGACTCCCAGGTGGACCATTGCCCCTTGGCATAGGCGTTCTGGAGCTGTACAAGGGTCTCCAAACCTATCTTCCTTCTCTCCTCTCTCCTTTCCCGGCATCCTGGTCTCTCCCTCACTCTTAAATCCTTCAAAGGGTTTTCCCTAAATCTCTTTTCATTTCTAAGCCCATCTGGCTTTTGCTTCCCAGAGGCTTCACAGCAGACCTCGGGCAGAGCTTTCTTTCTGTTCCTGGCTACAGGGTGGAGAGGGGCCGTCAAGAGCAGGGAAGGAGCACATCAGCCAGGAGCAGCGTGGGGGGAGGTCCCCATTGGCCAGGCTGTTAGAGGGGCCTGTGAGACACTTGGGTGACATCTTATGTCTGAACCTTCTGGTTCAGGACAAATACTGTCTTCCCATGAAGCTGTCTTGGTCGTTGCAGTCAAGATGAGCCCTGGCTGCCTTCTAGCAAGCATGGAGCACTTGTGGAGCACAGCGCTAAGCACGCAGTGACATTACTTTATCCGGTCTTGACGACAACTACCCTTAGCAAATAAGGAGGCCACTCAGACAGGCTCACTGTGCTGCGTTACGTCACTGAACTGTGGCTGGGAGGCTTGTGAGCGCTCTTGCAACAGAGTTA
The DNA here is from genome assembly GCA_019455555.1 of Galemys pyrenaicus. Classification (NCBI taxonomy): domain Eukaryota; kingdom Metazoa; phylum Chordata; class Mammalia; order Eulipotyphla; family Talpidae; genus Galemys; species Galemys pyrenaicus. Next base: position 8,881,658 of record JAGFMF010011673.1, on the reverse strand, counting down.
ATGTTCCTGGTTAATTCCTACATGACAGGGTCCATTGTTAAATTCTCCAGCATCAACTCCAGCATTTTGCGTAAGTGCCCAGGTAGGGCAGAAACTTCTAAAAGCTTGCGGGGCTAGCCCGAGTGCCCTGAGCATCCTGGCTTCCTGGCAGCACCTGTCAGCAAAAGGAGCGGGAGCTTGGTAGCGGGTGTGCTGTGGTGCCCTGCACATGAGGAGGTGTGATCTTGTGCCTCTGAGTCACACACACTACTGTAAACCACGGCTGCTGCCATTAAAAAATTCATACAATGAAAAAATAAAGGAACAGGAGGTTGGCAGTGAGTATCACACCGCATCCACTCCAACTCGGGGAGAAAAGAAAGCCCTCTTCAGTCCTCTCCTTTGCAGGAATGGGAAGCCGGGAGCCCCTCCTTCTGCAAAATTAACTTTTTTCTTTTCTTCTGGGCTCACGGGGTGCACACTCTGAGCGCCCAGCCTAGACCCACCGGCCTTGTAAGACACGGGGAAGCTCACAGGCAAGAGCTGGAGCCTCGCGCAGCACACCATCACCTCCAGAGAAAAGCTTGCTTGTTTCAGGCACACAAAGGATGGGCACTGGGCGGCGATGGGCGGTGAATGCTAATGACCCCGCCTGGGGAGCGGCTCTGCCTGGGGGAGGCGGGGCGGCGGCGCTGAGCTGCTCCGCACCGTGTTGGCCGGCTGGGACCCCCACTGGCGCCCCTCTTCCAGGGATGGGCCTTGCACCGGATGCCCTCCCCCAGCCTGTGCGTAGCCGCCTGTGCCGGTCACGTGGGGACCCAGGCAGCATCTGTGGCAGGCAGCACATCTAAACATCCGTGCAAACTTGGACCAACAGGTCCCGCCGAAATGTGCTAACCATCTGCTTTTCCTTAGCTGTTTTTGAGCAAATTATGTTTACTATGCTAATTTATTTTACTGTCAACAACACCGAATGACACAGTTGCTGCTAAACGACACCATTATATACCTCGTTCTGGCATACCACCAGAAGGCTTTTTTTTTTTTTAAATAAATGCAACAGGAATAAATACATATTGAAATGTCCATCTATTTAAAATGGAGTTCAGGAGGCAAAGCCGCAGACCTGTCTGGGAAGCAACCCCAGGGAAGGTTTTCTCTCTCTGGAAAGGCCCACCATCTGGGTGCAGCTCTGGGTTCACTGACGGGCTTCTCAGAAGCTGCAGGATTGGGAGAGAGGCTGTAAGGTATTAGTTATGTGCGCTCTGGACATCTCCCTCCTTCAGAATATCCTCCCATTTTCCATAAGGTAAGCCAAGAAGCTAACCGCCCCAAGCAGAGAGAGGGTGCCACTTGCAAGCCCCTGTGTAAACCAAGTCAGCCAGGCAGGGACTGGATCTTACAGTAAGTTTGTGATCACTCCCTCCAAACCCCACACTCAGACCAATAAACTCCATACTTGCAGGAAGAAGAGGGGAAAAGGGGAGCGCTGGGTGGGAGGGAGAGGAAGTAGAAAAATGGGAGAAGATGCATTTCCTCAAATGTTGCATTCAGCATGGAATCCGCTGCTATCCACAGTTCCTCAAGCTAATCATGGGCCAAAGAAGCTCAAAGTAGCACCACAGGCTGACTCAAATAGTTCATCAATTAGGTAATAAGCAACATGAGGTCAATGCAGTTTCCTGGGAGGAAAACAGTTAAGGCTTCAGACAGAGACCAGAGGCGCCTGCTGAGGAAAGGAACAGGGCTGCTTTCATTCAGCTCACAGGCCAACAGAGATTTAGCCTGCACGCCCCAATCTGAGTGCCTGTGACAGCTGGGAGGCCAGGCTTCCCGTGTAATGCAAGGGAGCTTTGCCTGCTGACCCCGCAGAAGCTGAGAGAAATTCCCAGGTGGGATTTTCACAGGCCAAATGACACTCCTGATCAAGAGATTTGGTAGCCAGGTGGCTTCTGGGTGTACTTGCAAATATTTGGTTTCAGGAATGGATCATGTTACATAGTTTAATATTTGGAGACTGAAAGGGCTACAGCATTAAGCCTTGGTCTCCCACTTGTCCTGCAGCCGCCAGTAGACGGCCCATAAAAACGTGGGGCTCATGTTCACACAGATGGTTGTGGGTTTTATGGGCTGGGGGAGAGGAGCGGAAGATGGCCATAGGGAGGCTGCCTGAAAGTCTCAATTAAATGGGTCTCAGCTTCCAGGGGCACAGAGGCCATGCAGGAAAGCCTGTGTTGTTGCTGCCCCGCAGGGGCTCCATATTCTTTGAGGGCTCTGTGCCCATCCCTGAAGCATGTAGAGGACACTGTCCCTGCTCTGCCTTCCAGCACTATAGCCTCATCACATCCCAGTTCCACTGCTGAAGGACCCCTGCCCTCCAAGAAGGACCCTCACCCTCAGACCCTGGCCTTCTGCTTCTTTGCTTTCCCCCTCTCCAAGAGCCCACTTATCCCTAGGAAAAGATAAAAAACCGATCACCCTAAAATAAGTGCCAATAGTATATTTTTTCGAGAGCATTTTCCATTTAATTGGTCTCAGCCTTAAATCAAAGGAATGGGTGTTACTGTGAAATAGCAGATGGCGTGGAAAGAGAGCTCTTACTGCCTGTGTTTTCATCTCCATCTGGGGGCAAGAAGAAAGGCTGTAAGGGCCATTCTAACCTCTGGTGGGTGCTCCTCTGTAGCTGTGAATCCCTTCTGGGAGCTCTGAATCTTTAAAGGCATTCTCCATCTGACCACAGGCATTGTTCCAGGTCCTGGAAAAGGGACATGAGGACACACTTGGAGAGGGATGGTGACCACAAGGTGGCGCTATTGCTCAGGGCCGTCTAGTTGCCCTCCGGAGCGGAGCGTGATGGAGGGTGAATTAGGGGAATCACGCTGTGCAAGGGAAGAGGGCAGCTTGAGTGCTATCTTTGCAGGTCCTTCTAGTCTGGAGTTCTTAACTCAGTGGTAACCGCAGGGAGGAGCTTACAGAACAAATCGCAAATTCTTCCGCATCATTCTCAATATCTGCGATGAGTCCTGGGATTCTCTGATTCCTGGGGTGATGGGTTGGGACTGAGTCAAGAGATTTTTATTGTGGTCCTTGAGCCTGAGGTGGGAGGAACAACAGGGCTATTTTCAGGTTTAGGCGAGTGGTTCTGCTAAGTTAACTGGGCAGAAAGCAATGTCTTCCAGGAGGGTGTAGACCAAAGAGCTCCAAAGAGGGCCTAGTTCACACACTCTGGGCTGTGACACAGCCTGTCCCTGTGTCGCCTCCCCTCCCCAGAAGGCTGATCTGTGGGCGCAGCTGTGCGAGGCCTATCGCCTGCCCCCGCCCCCTCAGGCTCCCTCCGCTCTGGAAAAAGCAAAAGCATCTATTCGCGCTGGGCTTTCTTCACACAAAGTGATTACCACGTGTCAGAAATAAACTGCTGTATTTTCTGTATAATCACAGACCACTTTGGAGAACAGTGACTTTGGATCAAAAAAGAAAACTATTTCAAAACAACATGCAGCAAGCTACCCTTTATGGGGGGGGGGGAGTTTAAAAAACATACAAAAAGTAAGTCGGTATCTTCTCACAACTGCAGCTGATTTCCTGTGTAAACGAAAACCATGTGATATTCCATAAATGCTTCCAGCTCTAAATGACAGGAAATGAAAACCATCACGGAAAAGAAAAGCTTCAGAATGCATTCCTAGTGCAGATATCACTGCAGCGACGTTTCCAGGGACGAGCACTGGGCCGCCTGCACAGTGGGCAGGTCATTAGAGTGACCGCTAATGGGGGCTCCTCTAAATGTTTCTTCTGCTGGGAGAAATGGGGCGGCGGCGGCGATCACACCAACAGCGCTGCGCCTGACAACTCGGGCTTTCAATTAGGAACCGGGCTGAAAAGTAGCCTTTTCTTTATGCACGCCTCGTCGAGGTCAGGTTATGACCTCTCAACCGTATTCAGTCGGCAGTGGCATCCATATTCATGAAGGCTAATTAACTCTGAAAGACCCGGCCGCCTGGTCCCTCCCCGCCGCGCAGGGGTGGACAGGGTAGGGGGCGCTGAGCCTCCCCCCCACCCCCCCCATCATCTGCCCCGGTCGCCCGACCTCTGCAGCTGCTCGGGGCGGGCCCTGGTGCGCACATGTGCGCAGGGAGCGCGGCGTCACAGCGGCGCGGGCACCAGCGGGGCGAGGAGAATTAGCCGCGTCATTTGTCGCCAGCCTAGCAACACGTGCTTCCTTAGCACTCCGGCTCCTGCGGGGCCCTGCGCCTCGGGGCGAATGTGCCTCAGGGATACTTATTCTAAAGGGGAGTGCAGGTCTGGACTCTTACTGGGCCTTGCCGCTGAGAGGAGGCTGAAATCCGGGTTCTAGGGTGGGAACATGAGGTAGATAAGTCACCTCACCGCTGGCCTCTCCGCCTTTGCTCTGCCATGACACTGTTGAACTAGAGAAACAGTCACGTCGTTTCAAATACATCTCAGGAAATCTATCCAGCCTCTCAAGGGTTCTCAGCGCAATTGCGCTGTTTGAGTCTGTAGGTTTCCTATATTCATGACAAGGAGGAGGTGCTTAGGTTTTCAGGAGGTGGCAAGCTTTAGGGTGATATTTTTCACTTTTTTCTTATTTCAATTTTAAACCTTACAAACTAACTTGAATGACCTTAAGCATGCTAAAGGAAAATTATTTTATGGGTTGAGGATTTGTTTGTGTATCTACCACCTGGAAGGCAGCCAGGCCCAGAAAGTTCCTACTTTCTCTTTTCCACCACTGTACATCAGCCGACATCTGTTTTAGTCACCAGCTGGGTAGCCCACCATGAGACTGCATAGAATATTAGATTGGTCAGACTTGGATCAAGTGCCTAGTCCAGAGAACTGGGACCAAAGAGAGTCAGTCACAAGATACAAATATGGCTGCCACAGGCCAGGCCTGGAGGTGAGTAGGTGGTATTAAAGCCTGAACTGGTGCAAATGCACAAAGGACATTTACTGCACTAACACACTTTGAGTTAACTTTGGCACAAGGTAATTTCCTCAGAGGTAGCTCTCTGGTCTCCTGATGGCTTAACCTTATGATAAAGAGGATTCTTTATACCAGTCAGGGGGTACTGGGAAGAATATGCCCTACTTGCCTCAGCTTCTATCAGAGTTGGGAGTGAAGACACAGGCGTGGCTATGAGTAGAGAGAAGCTGGTACTTCCTCAACAACTTGTGCCTGAAGAAGGATGGGGGTTACTGACAGGGCTGCTGCATTACAGGACAGGTCCAAGTCTACCCGATGCTTTCCGTTGGGTGGGAACCAGATCCTACCCACAGATGTGACATACTACCTATCAACAAAATGGACCTCTTGTCAATAGATCAAGTCGTGCAATGAAAGTCTCATAGGGCATAATTGTGAAAACTAAAATCTACTTTGACCACTTCAGCAGAAATGTATTTAATGAGTATATTAGTAGGAATGGGCTCACCCTAAAACTATCCCCAAGTCAAAGTAGTTTAAAACAATAAGAGGCCTATTTCTCATTTGGGTCAATCCAGGTAGGTGATTTCAGGACTATCTTCTAGGGAACTTGTCTTCCACTGGCTCGTTGTACATTCTGGGGTGAAGAGCATCAGGATGATGGCAGGAGGTTCTAACAGAGACCTGGCAGCAAGCATGTTTACTCTGCTCAAGTTCAGCAAGCTGGAACTCAGTCACATAGCCACAGCCACGTGCTAGGAAGGCCAGAAAATGGAATCTAGCTGAGCATGTGCTAATGAGCCAAGATAAAATTGTTTGGGGGAGCATTAGGCCATTCTCTTTGGTGATGTTAGGAAGCCATTGAGTCATGAACAAGTGGGGCAGAGCTGAGGCTGACCTGCAGGAACTCTCCAAGACCTGGGCACTCAAACTGCCTGGCCTCTGCATGCAGAAGCACCAAATGCCAGAAGCCTGCTTGATTGCAATATGCACATGCCACCTCTCTGAGAACTAATGAACCTTCCGGTCCTAGGGCTTGACCTTGCAGTGTCTGGGAAACAGCTGCCACTGCTGAAAGCCGGATGTCTCTCCCATCACCCTAAAATACCTTAAAGAAAGTGTGTAGGCACCAGGCAGAAACTCCCTTTTCCCCCCACCCCCTGCTCATGTTATTCCCTTTCAAATTCAACTCTTGAATAGGAGCATTTGAAGGGTCAAAACTTCATCCTTCCTGCAAGGGAGAGTGGGAATTCAAGTTCTGACTTTTATTCTGGGAAGCCAGTGCCCATTATGAGCTTTTCCTGTAATGTGGCGATAGATAGCCATGAACAAGACAAATTTCCACCACTGGAGGTGAGTAAGGAGAGGGCCCTACCGGCAAGTGCACTCTGGCTGGTCATAGATAGCATGATGTTGGGAAGGAACTCTAAATTATTTTCAAGCCATTCCAAAAGTGAAAAAGTCCAGTGGCAGAAATGCAGATTCTTGGCTCTTGAAGAAATGTTAGAGATTAGCTGTACAGCCTCGGATGTAAAGCAAGAATTCTCTCTACCAGTGCTGCCTGTGATGCTGCTACCCCCACTGAAACAGTCACCATGCTAGGTGACTTAGTTCTCCCACACAAAGTGGTCCTTTGAGGTAATTTTTTGTTCTTAGCAGGTTCTTTTTTAAGTGAAGCAGAAATATGACTTTCTAGAACTTCACCACTGACTTCCCAGTTCTGCTCTGGGAAGTCACAGGAAACAAATCTCTACTTCGTACTTAGGACAATTCTTATGTTCCACCAGTCTGCCTTTCTCCTGCTTTTCTCTAGGCTGAACACCCCTACTCTTTCCACTCTGTTCTTATTAAGTGATCTGTTTGTGAATTATTGTGGGCAGAAGGCCACCAGGCCATCAGTGCTAGTGCTGTCCTTGTCACCGCTCTGAAAACTGGCTTGAGAGGTACAGGTATTTCAGTGTGACTGACAGGAAATCTCGGCTACTGAGAATTCAGACAACAGAAGAAAGCCAGTGCCTAGACTTGAAACCACTGCCCCAAGTTCTTGAACACTCCTCTTACTAGGTGCTGGCCTCCCTGGGCCCACCCAAGGGCCATCTGTGTGTGTGTGATGTTCCCTGGGCCCCCAGGAACTCCCACTTTGGGGACTGTTACATTGGAAAACTTCCAATAGTTACTTCAAACAGAAAGGAAGCTGCTGTAGAGACCGAAGCTGCATGTTCCCTTGGAAATATGAATACGATGATGTAGGGAAAAAACAAAACAAAACGTTTACCTGAATTTCCTGTTAGGAAGAAGAAAAAAAGAGTGTTGTGTTTCTGAAACCACTACCTGCCATCTCCTCTGCGCATGGCCTAATGGGCCCCCAGGAGAAGGAAGTAGTCCATTCTAGAGCACTCATTAGTGACTGTGGAGAGGCCCAGGAGAAACAGATTCTATAGCAGACATTTGTCACGGGCAAGTTCAGATTTCTCATGGGATAGTTCATGAGATGCCGCAACCGTTCAGATCCTAGATTCAAATTATGGCTCATTCCAAATGTCCCTGATCCATTTCTGCAACTGTCTGTCTTATCTACTCTTTCCATGATAATTAAGAAAACAGATATTTATTATAAAATATGAGATGGAATGTCTATGTAAAAAAATGTTAAATGGCCAGGAATAATCATTGCTAACAATATAGTGCCTTGTCTGGGTTTTTATACATACATCTGCACATAGAATAATGTGAATGCCAAGCTGTATATACAGTTTGGTAGACTTATTTTTCTCATATGCTGTTATTCATGAGCATTTTGTCATACAGTTTTGCTGAGAATATGACTTTAAGGCTGAATCACATTCTTCCTTTCATTGCTTTTTCTTTACTCAGGAAATACCATGTGTGCCAGTCACTGTTGTAGGCTAGGGACACAATAATAAATAATTTAGCTAGTGTCTGGTTTTTACGGGACTCGGAGGTAGGAGAGGCAGAGGCAGAGAACCAGACATGATAAAGGTAGTGAGCGCAAGGACAGAACATCACACCTACATGTTACAGAGGGACCCAACACAGTAGGTCAGTGGTGGCAGGGGCTGGCAAGAACCCTGAAGGACGAACGCAGGAAGTAATTTCCTAAGGTGGAAACAATAGAACTTGGCTTAACTGGGCAGCCAGGGGATCGCCCTGTGACCAACCTGCTGATGTAAGAACTTTAGGTTGTTTCCACTTTTCTTTCTTTTGCTACTCATAATGCTACAGTGAACATCTTTTTTTTTTTTTAGTTTTAATAAACACCATGATTTTACATCCTTGTTCATTTTTTCACAATATACAATTTCTTGCCTCAGTTGTGGTCACCATAATTTTCCTAGTACCAAAGTATCCATAGTCCTCCACCACAGTCCACAACCCTACTTCTTCCTCTTCCCCTTGCTTCCTGGATGCTTCAGATATATGTTCAGCTTTCAAGGGTTGGCTTTAAAGTTTCTGTCTGATGCTTTGCTTGGTTTCTCAGTATTCCACATATGAGTCAAACCACCTGGTATTTATCTTTCTCCTTCTGGCTAATTTCACTTAGGATAATCCCTTTCAGTTCCACCTATGTTGCCATAAATGGCATGAGTTTATTTTTTTGATTGCTGAGTAGTATTCCATTGTGTGTGTATGTGTATATATAATACATATTTTTATAGATATATATGTATGCTACATCTTCTTGATCCACTCATTTATGCTGAATATAAATCTGTGTCTGCCTCTCTATGTCTTTAGGATAAAGTAATTTGGGTGTCATGCAGTAAGGCAGATTTTGAGGATTTTGATATAAATTCCTAAATTCTCTGCTTCTAGAGAGGCATCCTACCAGTAGTGATGAAGGAGTTTACTGTGTAGCATCATCAACAACAATCCTTGCAACAGTGGCAAGCACGTATGGAGTTCTCTGGATGTGGTGGGCCCTGTTCTAAGCTCTCCATGTGTTTTTTATGACAAGCTCACAACCACTACTCCAAGTTGGTGCTAGAGTCCCCACACTCTCAGGAGCTGAAGGAGACACAGAGTAATGAACTTTCCCAGTGTCACCTAGTAAGTCAGCAGTAGAGCCAACATGTCAACCCAGCGAGTCTGACTTGAGTCTGTTCTTAGTATACAGACTTGTATTTTGTTTAATGTCAATATTGTATTTTACTTTTAATTTGCCTTTTTATACTAGTAAATGTGGATATTTTTCTTTTGTTTCTGGACATGCATACATGCAGGGAGTGGTTGGTGTGGTATGTTACATAGGGTGTGTTTAGCTGTTGTGAAGCGAGCATGTGTATGGGGATGTTTGTGTGTGGTGTGCGTCAGTGGGCATCTGCCTGTGGGGAGCATACATGTGTCTCTGTGTATATATGAAAGGTGTGTATCTGTTGGGTATGTGAGAGCATGGATATGTGGTGTGGATGTGTGTGTTTGTGCCTGTGGGGCATATATACGAGTAGGCTGTATGTATAAAATGGGGTGTGGTGTATGTGTGCGTATGTGGGGGGTTGTATATCTGTATGCATTGCCTATTTATATCCAGCAAGTCATATGGATCCAGGGCATTCGATCAGTGAACTGTTGAGCAAACTGTTTGGGAGGTGATTTCTTCCTCTGTAAAATGGGAATAATGGAATGTACCGTGTTTTTATGGAGTATAGAGGGGAAATGAGAGGCAGCATGTCCAGAGCATCACTCTCCTGGCCTGACTGTGGTCGGGTGAGCGTGCTTCTGCAGGAATCTGCTCGGGTGGGTGTATAGCTGTCCGCTTGACTGAGATGTCCTAACGCACAAAGGGACTTGAAGGACAGACAGCCTGACGCCTGGCTAGGGAGTTGCTTAGCTTAGTCTCGCCTTCTTTCTGAGGTAGCTCACTCACACAGAAAAGGGCTGACTGTAACCTTCACCCAGGAACCAGCCTTTCTTCTTATTCCCTCTCCCTTCCTGGCCCCACTGAGCAGCTTCCCCTATGGACCTTGAAGCAACCCTTCATTTCTCTACCATCTTTCTCCCCCTTTTCTACTTCAGATTTTGTGGAAAACTGCAGATAAAAAACGCTCCCCTCATGTTGAAGACTTTGCCTCATGCTTGATCACAAACAAAAGAAGAGGGTAGAGTATAAGTAAAACCGCATAGGACCCCCAAACCCACATTCTCGGGAGGCATTGTTGTCCACAGAATACCTCTCAGAACTGAGTCCCATGGGCGTATGCAAGCTTGGCCTCCCAGGGCATCCTCCCAACTGGTGACTTCAGGCCTGTCCAGGGTGGCGCCACCCCATGGTCCTCAGGACCCCAGGGACCCTAAGAGTGAGACTATCACTTTCACCTCAGCTGGGGACAGGGCGGGCAGGGAGGCACAGGCCTGAACAGGAACTACATGTGTAAATAGAGTGAATCTTTTTATTTTACCAGAACCAGATGTATAAAAGTACAGGGAAAAAGGAAGCCAGAGGTTAACACAACAGACTACTGCCATCAGGAACAATGAAGTTTTATTGCCATGCTTGTCAATAGCATGGTTTACGAGGTAAAATTCTGTGTTAGACAGACTGTGCAGCACAGGGAGGGCAGAGGCGCCTCCTGCCTGGGGACAGGAGAACCCTGAGAGGGCCGGGTCCAGCGCTGGGTGTGGCCAGGCCTTCTCCTGACCATACCTCTGGGCCCCGGGCTCCCTTGGCAAGGACACCCCTGTGGCTTGCAAGCTAATCCGTGCTTTGGATCCTCTGCCATTGGCCCTGTCTCCTCTATGGCGAAAGTCCCATCATTGTTTAAGCACCCCTTGAATTTTGCTTTTCCTGGGTTGCTTCTGCGCCTGCTGGCTGGCTATCCCGAGACAATCAGCTTGAACGTGAGACCTGGGTGTGTTCACAGTGATGTGAGTGTATATACAGTTCAGATATCATCAGAGCATTGGCTTTTTCTCTGCTCAAGACTGTCCTGTGCCTTCCCACCTGCCTCCCTCTGAGTAAAAGCAGGAGGTGCTGAGATGTCTCCCAGGCTCCCCACGTTAGGCCTTGCCACCCCTCTGGCTGCCCCTCCCCAGCTCCCCCTTCCCACCAGCCCACTGCCTGCCCTGAAATTCTTGCCTGGCAAGCTGCCATGGACTGTTCCTGGGATACTGTCTCTAGCTTTCCTCATACCCCCTTCTCCTGTCCCCTGCTCCTGAGGCCCTCTCTGAACACCCTTTAAAAACAGCGCCCTCTCCCCCTACCCTCCCAACCTCTTCTTGCAGTGAGGTTTCCCCAGAGCCCCTCTTACCTTCTGGCACCCTCTTTAGTTCACTTATGTTATCCATTAACTCCCTCCTGACACTGTGAGCTCCCTGTCCTCTCCACTGCTGTAATCCTAGTGCCTAGCATGATGCTCATTTGTTGATGTGAATTGCACATAAGTTTTCCGTGCAGGGCATCTCAAGGGAGGTTGAATTTCCCTTTCACCTCCCATCTCTGGATACCTAGGTGTGCTTAGGGATTTCAGTCACATTTTAATATTCACCTGAACTAAATAGAATGGAAAGTTTTCTAGATGTTGTAGAAAAGAAATGCTAAGACTCTACAAAATTAAACACACTATGGCTGTGACCGTCTAACCCCGCATTAGCGCGGGCAGCTGCCTGACGTCCCTCATGTATCATGTCCAGCCCTCCTGGCCCCACCTCACGTTCTAGCCCCTGCTGCAGTGGCTGGTTCATGCAGACCAACTGGCTTCAGTAGGTACAATGGGACAATAACTTGTCTGAGGCTCTTGCTGTGTACCCATTTGATTCCTGATTTTGGGCTCTCTGCCTGACTATTGAGCTGGAACATTGATCTCCTGCCCTCTGCTCTCTTTTTTTTTCCTTCAGGAGGATAATTAGGGTAAGGTTTCAATTTAGACCAGGTGGGAAAGTGCTATTTTTGCCCCAGGAGAAGGTAGCTCGAGTAACAAAGGAATTTCAAATCTGGCAGGCACTGGTCAGACAGTTGTGGGAAGAACTCTTGATGGCATTGGACTGGGTAGGTGAAATAAGTAGCTTTAAAAGGGAAGACTATATTGACTTGGGAGTATTGCCTATGACTTGGGGTTCAATTCCTGGATAGGACAGGTAAAGTGAGTTCTCCTTGTGCCCAGAAGGCTTCTTGAAGCTGAGGCATAATGCTAGACTCTGTAAGAAGTAAGGGGAAGGTGCTGGAGTGCCCATGATAATATTGAGAACGAGAGTAGAAAGTTCAGGGATGAAGAGTAAGTTGCTATGATAGTGGAGTATGCGGGGGGTTGGGGGAGTCTCTTGTCCGTCACCTAAAAATACTAAAAGTATTCTTGCTTATGGGGTGCCCTCATGTCCTTGAATCCTGAGGACAGGATCACAGCCAAACTCATGCAGTTGCAGGTGATGCAAAGTGAGCTTCTAGAATCACTTAGTGAACAGGTTGCCTCCATCCTGAACCCTCCAAGTCACAGGTGGTTTTTCCGAAGTGCTGTGTGATGCGGTGTATGTATTGTTGCATTATTTCCGTGAAAGTAAAGCACATGTCACTGTGATTAGTGGAGCAAAAATGTATTACAGAATACAGAAGTGGCAGAAGGCAGAGAGGGCTAAGTAAATTAACACAGTGTGATGGGAGCCTGAACTCACTCTACATAGAGACAGGAGATGTGGATTCCATGGGTAATCAGTTCAAGATGGCCTTGCTTACTCCCTTAATGTACTCGGACTAGCTTTATAATTTTATATTCCGTAATTAGCTATCAAGGGTTATTAGAGCTGAGCAACACTACTATATATCAGGTTTTCTCACGGAAGAATTTGCAACGTGTTTGATTCTTTGTCCGACTTGTCCCGCCCCCATTCCAATGCCCATGCCAACCAGAGTGGGTGGACATCTTTGGAGGCCTGGCCCATCTTCGAGGGGTCTCATACAGGCACTGTGGTCCCTCTGAGTCAGGCCTGCCAGACAGAGGGAGGTTGGACCTCTCACACTACCATGTTCAAGGCCCTGTGGGAAGATGCAGGCCTGCACAGGGCCTGTCAGCGACGCTCTTGACAGAGCAGTACCCCACTGAGCACCCCGCCCTGAACACATCTAAACCTCAGCCCACTCCCTAGATCCCATCTCTCTCAGCCTGACCTAACAAGTCAAGCCTAAGCCCCATCTGCAATTTGACTAGGGTGGTGTGAGTGCTGTTAATTTAATGTATCACTGGGGACAGAGGCCGAATGTGCTGACTGGACATATTCTAATAACTTGGAAGGAAAAATCCATATTGCAAATCACCTTCCTTAGTTGCCTTACTAGACTATTTATTTCACAGGAGTCGCAGTGTGTTCATCATTTTCACTCTCCTTGAAGCAGCATGAAACGGCACCTAGATGAGTTAGGGAATTGCTCCCTCTTGGATGTAAAGGGAGAATGGGAGAGAATGTGCATGCCCTAGGATCCTGGTATGATAGCTGCTTCAGTCAGTGGCTTTGGCCATTACATCTGATTACATTCCACATTTGCTGATTTCCACACTTAGGAACTTCACCTAAGAAAGCAATTAAGGATGGGCACAAAGATTAAATACCATTATATTTAACATCATTTTCTTAAAGGCAGGGTAATTGATAATATTAAAAATATTTTTAAAATATTAAATATTATAAAATATTAAAAATGGAAATACCATATCCATAGATTAAAATTTTTGTAAAAGTAAAAATCATGTTTCAGAAGTACTTAATGTACTGAAAAATATCTAGGATGATATATGAAAAAAGGAGAATGCATTAAAAACCTGCCAATGCCAAACACAGTTAAGAAGTTGTAATTTTTGATTTTTAAATTTTTATTACTTAAAATTTTCAGAAAACACTGAACGATATTAAGTCTAAAAGGAGAGCTAAGGCAAGCACTGTAAGGCACAGCCAGGACACACTCCACTGTGTCGCTGGGCAGCTGGAGCAGTGGCCATTGGTTGGCTGGGGCCCTGGTAGACTGGTCTCTAGATACTAGATTTCATATCACCCATTCAAACAACTATGGCTGGAAGCAGAAAGTAACAAGTTTCTTAAAACCCAGGGGAAAAAATGTTTGAAAAATAATGTTCAGTGGAAAGAATTGCTTAAAATATAAAAGAATAGAAAAGAAAGAAAATGAAATACACCATCATACTCTTTAGACTTTTCAGAATCACTGAACTTAAGGGTCAGGGAGAATGTTAAAGATCAGAGAAAATAAGACTCAGATATATATTCACTTATTCCTCCAAAGTCCTAGAATGTTATGGGTTGAACTGTGTCTCTCACCCACACCCAAAAATTCATATGTTGAAGTTCTAATTCCCAGTTCCAGAGAGCATGACCTTGTTTGAAAATAGAGTTGTGAATGTAATTGGCTAAGTGAAGTCATTAGGGTGGGGCTTAATTCAATATGACTTATTGGGTTGTTCTTATGAAAAGGAATTCAGATATGCACACAGGGAGAACACCATATGAACAAAGCCAAAGCCTGCAGCCAAGGATTGGCCAAAGATGGCCAGCAAACCCCAGAAGATAGCTGTGAGATCTAAGAGAGGTTCTCCCTCACAGTACCCCGAAGGAGCGAAACCTGCCAACACCCTGATTTTGAACTCCAGAATCCAGAACTGAGAGCCAATGAATTTCTGATGTTTAAGCCATTGGCTTTGTGATGCTTTGTTATGGGAACCCCAGGAAACTAGGTGGGAAGCAGAACTAAAACTGAGGTGTGCTGACTCATAGCCCTAACCTGAGCTCAGGGCTTTGAGCACACAGTGCACTTGTCGGCCCAAGTTTCCCAGCTCAAGGGGACTCTTGGACTGCTCTGCATGGAGGTTTTTGTGATCTTCATGCTTAAGACAGAACTTGCTTTGCACTCCAAGCCAAACTGAGACTGGAAATGGACTGGAACTGAAGGGTCCTGAGGACCTTACATCTCTAGGCTACATGTGTGGGTGAAAATGGGTCTAAAGATCCCCTTGTCTGAGTGTGAAGCATCTCAGACAGCAGGGTCTGGACTATGTAGCACAGGTTTTAAAGGATAGAGAGGGGATAATGTTCTAATTAAGATTAATATGGCTAAACTGGCAAGTGTGTGGCAAACACCTTTATCCAGGTTTCTCATGCTCTTACATTCCTCCTCCAGGCCAGGTATCTGAGGTTAGATGCTGGGTCCAGCACTTTTAACTCAGTCCAAATTATATATTGATTCCTCTTGTTATCAGGCTAAAGAAGTGAGAGGTAAGGGTTGGTTTCTGCGTGGATAGAGCTTCACCCTCTGTGGATGAAGCAAGGCTTACTCCCAGGAACATATGCACCAGCTACCTACCACGTGCAGACTCTCACCTTTCATGAAACACAGAGACTATGAGATGTTGGGAAGACTCCTGCCCCTCCGCTCCCAACACTGCGTTCATTCCTAAAACCACCTTTGAGGCAATTGGAGATCTAGAAGGTCAGGGTAGGTAAAGAGCTTTGTGTCTAAAGGCCACATTGGGGTGTTTCCTCTTCAGGGTGAAATAGGGCTAAGGGCAGCGGATGAAACTCAGTTTCTCTAACAAGACGTTAGGGAGGCAGATCAGGGGTGAGTGAGGCCCTGGAAGGATCCTTTTCAGCCTCTGAGCTGACCCCATGGGCCCTGCTGGAGTCACCTAGAAAGCCAGCCCCCTGGGGCCTGGCCAGCACTCTGACCAACTGTTTTATGACCCACAGAACCTTTGAAAATGGAGTATTCTACAAAGCAGCTTTAAATGCAAACAACAGACTCTTCTGGAAATCACTGCCTCAAGCTGTATAGGCGGGGGAGGGAGAAAGGGGGAGGAGGAGTGCAGAGAACTAGCCGCAAATTAAAGTCCATGATACATTTTGTACATAGTTTGTGGTTTTATAGTCACTTTAATCTTTTTTCCCCCTTAAACTCCTCCAAGATTTGAATCAGCTGAGCCAACACACAGTTGCACTTCTAAGCAACACACTTGTAAAATGAGACTCTGGATGGAGTCCATAACAGCTTTGTAACATCTCCAAGAGCAAAGGGTGACATGATAGATTGAAACAGGTCCAAGGAACCATTACTATGCGTTGAGTCAAAGAGCTGCTTTATTAAAATCTTACCACTATAAATCAGGTCAGTTGGATGCTGAGTTTAGCTTCCTAGCTCTGTATCCCAGGTGGCCACAATCAAGTCCAACGGTCCCAGAGGCTGCGTTGTGTCCACCCAGTGTCTCCCTTGGTCTCCCCGCTGAGCTGTCACAGGCTGGGCGGCAGCGCCGAGGGGGATATGGCTGTGTTGGAGATGGAAGTGGCATTTCCCAGGCCCTGCAGCAAGGCGCAGGACTTCATGATGTCAGCTTTCGTGGGATCCAGCCAGCCCCCCACCCTCAATTCTCGGCAGGTAGCTGACCTGAGGGGGAAAGGCTTGATATTTTTTTTTCTCTCAAAGTCTCAGTTTCAAACAAGGAGGGTAACTGTGACTCCTGGCTTGCTCTCTGCTCCTTTTCTTTCCCGAGGGAAGCCTGAGATCCACGGGCAGGGACAGTTTAGTGAAGAACCTGGTGGACAAGGGGAAAATGGCGGTCTAATTATGTGATGTTATAAGCTAATCTAGGAGTATGAACATTTCAATAGCTGTGCAAACACAACATTTGTGTGGCGTTATCTGTGCACCACATAGAGAGAGTCTGGCCTTTGCCATGAGGTAGCCTAAGTTCAAGCTCGACCATACAGCGCCCAGTCCACTGCTTGACACCCGAAGTCCTGGTGGTGAAGCCCACCTTAGGGGGCATCTACGAGGGGTGGAGGAATGGTCACGGCAGTGCTGTGGAGGCGTTTGAGATTTTACAGTTGCTCCAACCTCCTCCCCCACAGGGAACCTCAGTGAGTTCTATTTCCTGCATCTCCCACCCTGAAAAGCAGAGGATATAGATTTGGGTTGTTCTACCCAACTGAACCAAAGCCAGCACCGTCACTCTTGGGTCCAGACCCCAACAAAGTAGCCCCACTTCTAGTGTCCTGACCACAGTGTTCAGTCTGCTGAGAAACTGAAAACAGATATTTTGGGAAGTGACCCCTCTCACCCAGGCTGGTTCACAGGAGCAGATAGTGGTCTGGGCCACCATGAGGTGGATGGGTGTAGGGTCAGAGAACAATCAGGTCTTTCCACCCTCCCACCACTGTGATGATGGACACCTGTGGGGCTGTGAGCACTCCACGGTGGGCATGCGCAAGTGGGCGCACCTGAGTTGGGACATGGGCTTAAATGGGCGGCGTCATGAGGACCGACCAACAGGACCAACAGTACTAACGAGCAGCAGCAAGAGCACAAACACAAGCAGCAGCTGTAGAAAGCAGCCGAGAGGGTGAGATGCGCCAGGGGCTGGGAGGCCTGCCAGCCTCCCAGCCCCCCAGCACCCCTGCCTGCTATGTACCTGGCCACCTCTACTAATAAAAGTATGAAAAGCCACCGAGGGCTCCAAGACTCCCTTTCCTTGACCTGTCTGCCCAGAACCATCCCGAACCTTGCTCCTGTGCCACCCTTCCTGGCTGCTACAGTGGGCCAGGGCATCTCGGGCCACCAACTGGGTGTCGAGGGGCAGAAGTCTAACCCCCATGTTCAGCCAGCAGGAGGAACCCTGGGTAGAGGGACAGCTGGTCCAAGAGCTGATGGAAAGTTGTAGGGGAACAGGCCTAACTGTCTCCCAATCACTCTTTCCTGACAGGACCAGGTGGAAATTTTCACCTTGAAGTCAATGAGCCGTCCCTAGAAGGGGTCCCCCGGATAGAGCACACCTGGGAGACAGGATGCCACTAGACCCCTGAGAACCTTCGAGAGAGTGCAATTATCAGAAAAGAAGACCCCAGGTTTAGGGAGGCCAGGAGAGGGGGAACGTGATCACCTGTCTGCCCAGGGTATGTATCCTCTGGGGCTTGGGCCCCCCCCCAGCAGAATGCAGG
Source organism: Galemys pyrenaicus (assembly GCA_019455555.1). NCBI lineage: Eukaryota > Metazoa > Chordata > Mammalia > Eulipotyphla > Talpidae > Galemys > Galemys pyrenaicus. The sequence goes on along the minus strand of JAGFMF010011673.1, from coordinate 8,863,795 downwards.
CCCAGCCCTGAGCTTGTAACTGCACATTCTGCGGCACAGGTCCTCCGGGGACAGGCGGCCGTACCCCGGGTTCACACAGTGTCTGGCACAGAGAAGCAGGGAGCACGGGGCTGTGGATTTTGAGTCCTCGGAGCGTGAGACTGTGATGCTCAAGGACAGTCCTGTCAGCGGTGACCTGGCCAGACTCTGCCGGTCCTATGGGCTCCATGGTTTCCTGTGACTGGGGAGTCACGATTCTGAGTTCCCATCACCGACAGGCCCTGTGGGCAGCTCACACCGCACTGGCCTGACCGCAGGTCCTGGGACACACAGACACTGGCCTCGTCAGCCTGGCTTGTCCCAGCTGGGCCCGTCCTACAGGGGCTATCCAAGGACAACGAGGTCAAAGAAGCAGTTTTGACTAGGGAGGTCTAATCAGCTCTGAACCCTTTGCCACACCAGCACATTACAGCAGGCTAGTGAAAAATTCTGAATGGTTGAATAGAAGGAACAGTCTGGAAGGCAGGGTGACAGTGACCGAGTTACGGAAAGGGGTTTCTAGAAGGGAGCGGAGTTGAAGGCTTCAAGGAGGTGCGGAAGATGAAGTCACAGACTAGATGTCCAGGAGGTCCTGAAGGACGGAAACCACTGTAGTGACCCAAGGAGGAAGGAGGGCAGGATGAGGATGACACAGGACAGTGTCCCAGCATTGGGAGCTGGGAAAGCGAGCCATGGAACCCCGAGTCCCTGGTGGGGTACAGTACCCTTCCAGATTCTCTTCAGCCCACCTGTGACCTCAGAGCAAGCATCTGCCTCACGTGAGTGCGTCACCGGCACACTGGCGGGTCTTTCATCTGATGAGAAAGCGGGCCCCAGGCTTAGTCCTCACTAGTTCATGGCTAAATTCTAAAGTCACTGATTTGCTTTCATTGCTTTTTTTTTTTTTTTTATCTTCTATGTCTGATAAAGGATTCTGCTTTTCCCATTGAATGTAGCAATAGGGAACTTCTTCATAAATGCAGTTTTTTTAGGTAAATACGTGAGTTTATTTAACGAGAAAAGATAGCACACACGGCAGAGCTCGGGGGTCTAGGGCAATGCCAAAAATTCTAAAGCAGCTCCCTGGGGTGCAGGCACAGTGGCGGTCCACGGAGGTGTGAGGTGGGCGAAGGCACTGGTGGGAGGCGTCCTGGAGGCAGAGGTCAAAGGCCTCTCTTCTTCTCCCTGAGAGACCCGGGCAGAGGCCTCCATTCTCGGCCCCACAGCTTATTGTGGGGACAGCTCAGGAGCTGAGCTTCACAGAGCCACCCTGCAGGGCCGCCAGTCTGTGAGACGTGCTCAGTCCTTGTCCAACTCAGTAACTGGACTTTTACCACTTCTCGGGGTTTTCGGTAGCTGCTCGTGGTAGAGGGCGGCACTGACAACATGGCGTGAGGTAAGGCAAATGCCAGTCCTGGTCCGGCCCGGGAGGCCCGTCGGGAGAGCACAGGCTCCGTTGCCCATTCACGAACGTCCTGGTTTGGCGAACAGCTTTTCAGGTCTCAAGCTGTTTGGGGATAAACAACAGGAGAGAAATGCAAACAGCTGTTGTTAGGGATGTACAGGGAAGCACGAAAAACCTGATCTGTGTCCCTCCGTGGTGCAGAGAAAGAAAGGGGAAAGATGCCGATTTAATCAAAGAAAAGCCGCGCGGCCGTGACCCCAAGCAGACACCAGGCTGAAGGGTCCGTCTGCCTTTTAACATCCTGTCCCCGGAAGGATGTAGACCTGCGTGTACTCTACTATGTGCTGTGCATTCACATTCAGGATGAAAATGCAGTGCTTTGAGGTCTGGTCTCGAACACTTTATGATGTCCTGAAGACAAGATGTTTATCCTTCATTTTCTCCCTCATTCCTCCCAGAAGAATCTGACCATCGGTTACTGCCCCGTGTTCCCACTGCAGAGTCCTGGCATCTCCACAGAGAAGAAAAAACGGTTAAAACAACAGGTGGCCTGTGGGATTTGCCTTTAATTAAATAGCCTAGGAGGCAGGAATTAACTTACAATTTGACCAAAACTAAAGCTCAAGTTTAATTGAATCCACATTATGTCTGCCTTTCTTCTTTCTTTATTAGCCTTCTGTAGGTTTCTGCTCTCTCCCCTTCTTACTGCTTCCATTTTAGCCTCAGTTGAGTGAATACAGGGCAAATATATGGTTGCTTCTGGAGAATTCCCCACGTCTGGCCCTCAATGCCTTGTAGGATCACCAGCTCCAGGAGGGCAGGAGCAAGGCCAGAATGGTGTCCACCTCCCCAGTGGGGCAAGAGACCCTCGGGGGTTCCGTGGGTGAAGACTTACCAAATCAACACCATATTGTGCAATTTATTGTACATTAATTTTATAATGGTGCTTTAATAAAGCTATGGAGGAGACGAGCAAGACGGCAGAAGAAAGGAGCCCCTGCTCGCTTCCCTTGGCTGAGCAACTGGGAGCACACAAGCTGCCAGTTTCTCCCACTCCCAGTCTCACTGGACCTGATAACTCATTACAGGACCAATGGCACAGGCTGGTGGAGCTGGGAGTCTGAGAAGGGGCCTGGGCTTTGGAGTTGGGGTGGGCTTGACTCCAGCTTATTCACTCACTGGTTTCATCCACCCCAGGGCCTCCTTCGCCTCCGTCCCTGATCCCTCACACAGAAGGTACCAGTCAATCGGCAGCCACACTCCCACACAGCCACGGAGCACCGGGCCACCTGGTGGCCTTGTTCCTCCACCCTCCCTGGCTCTGCAAGAGGAATAACTGACACATCTCCAGATAAGATTTTCAGACTTTCCAGGAAATTGGGATCTGTAAAGGCAGATGATAAATCAGCAATATAATGTGAGCAGTTACAGAAAAGAGATAAAGAATCCAATGACAAGAGGATCTCCTGAGCATGAAGCTGTCCTAGGGCCACTGCTGGGCTCTGTGCCTCAGGGTTCCCGTCCTCCACCCTCCTGCCGTGGTGAGGGCACTTGTTTCTCAGATGAGGCATTTGAGGCTTAGGGAAGCTTGTTATCTCCACTGGGTCAGGCGACTGGTAAGAGCTGGTTAGACTTGGGGTGTGCAGGGTGGGGAGGAAAGCTCTGTCTGGAAGGGGCCTTTTGCTGACCCACCGAGTCTGCTCTTTGACAATGTGGTCCTATAATCCCCATAGGCAAGGGGACAGGAATGTTTTGCTTAGAGAAAAGGAGACTGGAGAGGGGACGCTTTCCTTGCATGGAAATGGGGTGAGATTGTCTTCATGCTGACCTGTGGAGGTCTCAGTCTCAGTCTCAGTGGCACTTCAGGAATGAGCACAGTCAGTCGCTGTGACAAAGAGCGAAGTGGTGCAATGCTCCACTGGGACGCAGCTGCACAGAGGCGCTGGTTGCAGACCAGGCTGGAGGGCAGGTTCTGTCAGGTTCGCTCTGGCTCCTCTGGCCCCAGCCAACATCTAACCTCCAAGGAAGAGGAAGGACTTTTGTAAACCAGGCTTATTATCGCCCTGGCTCCAGGCTGGCTCAGCGAGCAACAAAGCCCCTCGTCCTCCCAGATGGAAGGTGCCAGAGCAGCACCCACAGCTGTGCCGGAGAGAGCATTTTCATGCACTTGAACTGTTGTTTCTATGCAGGTGGGCAGGACCAGTTCAGGGTCTGCTAGTCCTGATCTCCAAAGCTCAGCTCTGTCACAGACTAACCATGGAACTTGGGCACACTGATTCCCCTTGCTGTTTCACTTATAACCTGGGAACAACAATCCCTTATCTTCCTTTCCGGGTCTCTGGAGACATGGAAAGAGATAATGTCCATACAGTTATCAGGACAGTGCCATCTCCTACCCAGTGCATCATCAGTGGAAGCCTTTGAAGAATGGAGTTTTATGGCATTTGATTTTCATCACAACATTAGTAGATGGAGATCATTACACTCCCTTGACAGATGATGAAGCAGAGTTTGACTAGCCTCAGCTAATCTCAAACCCAGTGCTCATTCGACCACCTCACAACTCTTTCTTTCTTTTTGGTTAAATCCACAGCCGCTATAGCCCTTTCCATCCAGCTCTCAGCAGCCTGAGAACAACAGCTCAATCTCACTCCAGGTCAGCCTCAAAGTCCATTTCCCTGCTGCCCGGGCTCCTGGAAAGCACGGGTTCTGTAATCCAAGTTCCTGTAGCCACCTTTCTCTTAGCAAGAGTGAGCCTTCTTTACTCAGGTCCCAGTTCTTGTCAGTGCAGTTCAAATGCATTCCACTGTTTCAAGGTATAAATGGTTGGAGATTGTCTATGGAAGGATGTACTTAGAGGAAAAGTCTTCTAAGTGTCTTAAAGACTTAAAGCAGAGGAGAAGACTAGCTTTCATCATTAGAGGTGTTTTTGCAGGACAAAGCATGGTGGCTGCTTGCTCCCCCTCCCCCAATATCACCTTGGCATCAAAACCAAAGCAACAGCAGTCCAGTGATGACGTTCACAAAGAAGCAGTTCTGCAAGTAGAACTCCATGCTGAGCCGTCTGAAGATGGGCAGCCTGCTGTAGGGGCTGCATCAGGTTCCAATCTCCTGGGCGCAAAGAACAGCCAAGACGTTCACAGTCTCCCAGGCCCGCGGCTCACCCTGAGTGGAAGAAGGAAAACGGTCAGCATAGCTTTCTGAGCTTGGGTCATCTTGACCGCTCTCCTGCCCACCTGTTCAGTCTGAACTCTTGTGTCTGTGCATTCAAGGTTTGGCTGCGGTCAGAGGTCACTGACTTAAATCATGCTGAACGAGAATTTTGCTGATGTCTTAGAATTTCTAGGGTGACCTAATTCCTTATGTCTGTTTTTCACAACTCTTCTATTTTTTCCCTCTCTTGTTTATAAGAGCAAATCGCTGGAGTTAGATCAAGCAGTTCCTCGTGCCAAGAAGCCAAGGAGGCTGCAGAGGCTCCGAAGTGAGGCAGGAAGGCTTCCTGGCGCCAGCATCCCCACCGAGGGCTGCCTTGAAGCAGGTACTCCAGATCCCGTGGTTGGTTGGGGGTAGCCTGGGCTCAGCAGGGCTCACAGCTCAGGGTGCATAACAGCTGAGACTCTGGGGGTGCTTCTCGGCAGCCAGGTCTGGGCTCCAGTGGGGTGGGAGGCTGCTTTTTATCCCAGGTGAGGGGGCAGGAGTGTGGATGCAGGCAGGTGACTCTTGCTTGTGTTCTAGAGAATAAAGACAGAGTCTTCCGGGGAGCTGCACACACCAGAATGACACTTTCTGCCCATTTCCTCGCTCTTTGAAGCGTATTTTATTTTGCATTCCTTGTTTGTTGCCACAGTCTGTCCTGCTTCAAGGGAAGAAGGACCCCTGTTCCCTCATATTCTCTTGTTCTCTGGTAACCAATCAGAGGTTGGGTTGGGGGGTGGACAACCCTTGAATTTGCCTCTAATGTGAGCTGATAAGTTTAGCGCTGGCAAGTCCATTTGTGCTGAGGAGTCTACAGGGTTCCCACGAGCTGAAGGGGCAGACGACTCCCTGTCCCTCCCTGTTCGAGAAAACGATCCCAGCGCCAGTGCTGTAAGGGACTTGCCCGAAATCATTAGGCTTGTAAGTGGAGAAGCTCCAGCAGAAACAGATTTCTCTGATTTTAACTCTAAAAAGAAGTTACACGTAAATGAAAATATTTAAGTTGCATTTGCTCTTTCCACCATACTTCAGTGGTGAGAAAACTTGAAGAAACACTGTGGTGACTCCTGCGGGCCTCCTCTCATCCCAGGTTGTCTGGCGCCCCTTATCTCAAGGGCCCCTGCATGGGTCTAGTGCCCACTGACGCAAGAATGGCACCCTCCCCAGTCATCTCCCCAATTCTGGACACTTCCCACCTACCATCTCCTTTAGCCGGTACCTCATCATCATCACCTTCACCCTGACTCAGGAGCACAAATAGGCACAGAACCTTCATTAACCTGCCTCATAGGGAAGGTGGGTACATTGGAGTCACATCTGGAATTCTGGCTCATAGTCTCTGCTTTAAACAGCTGTGATCTCTCTGCCCTTTCCTTATTCTCTCGCTATTGTTTTGAGGGGAGCAGCACGTATCAGAGTATACAGAGGAGATGCATCCAGCAGATGACACACTATCCGTGGTTCCCCTACTTAGAGCTGTAGCTGGGTTGGGAGCCTCAAATTTTCAGGCTAATTTTCAAGAAGCTTCATCCAGGTATTTAGGATGATGTAATAGAGGAAGAAATATTCAGGAGTAAATCCCCTGGATCTGCTTCTAAATTTTAATGTGCACACAAATCCTCAAGAGATAGTATGAAAATGCAGATTGGAATTCAGCAGGTCAGGGTAGGACCCAGATGCTACATTTCTCACAAGCACCTAGATCATTCAGAAGTTTCTAGTCCGAGGACCACACTTAGAGTAGCAAGGTCTAAACCACAGGTTTTCAGGCTAGATTCCTGGGGTTTCCTGAAGATATCTCAAGGGCTGTCCTGGGGGATTTTCTGAGGGGACTTTGAATAAGATTTCCCCTGAAAAACAGGCTCTTTTCATGCTTAAGAAAAAAGCTGGAAAACCGCAACCCTAAATATAATATCCCATACATTTGGAGATGCTTAGTAGACGTGTGGCCAGAAATTTCTGTCTTCAAGGTAATTTTCTTAAATACTTTGCTGACTCAGAGAAACCAGCAGCCATATTTGGACAGGTGGCCTCACCATGACCTCCCTGCCACCTAATGGAAAATGTTGAAGGTACTGTACTTAGAAATAATTATATTTACATAGCTTCTCTCTCTCGCTCTCTCTCATAGATGCTTGCAGGAAAAAAGAATACTTGCTTCTGGAATTCATCAGCTCCAGCTGTTTACTTCCATTTGAGGCCAGAAAGTTCTTTTTTTTTCTCCTTGTGGTTAAGTTTCTTATGGGACAGAGGGAGAAGGAAGACTTCGAACATACAATTATCAGAAATTGTTACCTTAGCTGACACGCCAGTCTTTCTGTCCCAATTTTACCAGTGAAAGCTCCTCACCAGACTGGCAGAAAAGTGAGCTTGGGGTATTGAATTGGAAAGACCTTAACGCACACCAGTGTTCTAATCTACTATCTCCAACTGTGTTCTGCGAGAAGAGGTTTTTGTAATCAAGTAAGTTAGGTAAACACTGGGCTAAACACGTTTCTCTATTCTAGGATTTCTTCAAGTCTTTTATAAGCTAATGTAGTTATAACACTCCCAAAGAGAGCTCAGTGGTCCTGCATTTCCATGGTCACAGATTCTGTTCTCCATCTCAAGGAACACTAGTGTTCTTGGAGCCCAAGACCGGGACCCAACGCGCCATCATCTAATAAAGAAAAGTTGCTAAATTTAGGGCTTTATCTTCCCTTGTGATCATGTTCTCAAGATGACCAGTCTACCAGGACCTTTTACCTCCAGAGCTACAATTCCCAAGTAAGACTCTGGACCAGCCCCAAACGTGTGATGGCAGTGGCCACAGCCAGAGGGTAACCCCAGTGGCCGAGTGCTTCTCATGCAAAGCTGGAATTTGAGTTTCGGTTTCCGTTGTCCCAGGATGACCCAAGGAGAATGAATGTTGGTACGTGTGCACTAGAATGGATGTGGGGGGATCTGCAAGGCAGTATGAGAGCACAAGAGGGAGGTGCCTAAGCCAGAGAATGCGCAGGCCCCTAGGAGACCAGGCAGGGTAGGAGAGATGTTTTCGGTGCACAGAAGTGGGGATCCTGGAGAAAGCAAGGAGAGGTTTGGGAAAGGGTGGGTGCGGTGCAGGGCACTGAGAGTCTATTCCAGTCAACACTAGGCAGTGCATTGCTTTGTATCCGTGTCCCTCCACTACTCAGGGCCTCAGTTTTCTCATTTCTCTAACGAGGTTCTTTGGTGGTCCCCTGACCCTCCCAGTCTTGGCAGTTAAAGCCTCCCACATTGTACATCCAAAAACGTGACAATGGTACATGCCCAGCAAACTAGGTTAGCCTAGATGGCACACAAACAAACATTTTTTATTTTAGTGGTTATGTACTTACTTTAATGCTTATTAGAAAAAAAAAAAGTGAACTTGATCCTCACGCCTATGCTTTTCCAGATATCAATGTTTCAACAGAGATGACAAAACTGTGAGCAGGCAACTGAGAAGTGCCATTGGAGATGCCCAGGAAAATTCAGAACCCTTCTAGGAAAAAACATGTAATTTCATGAGGAAGCATGGCCCTAGGGCCAGGAGGCTTGAGTATGGTGGTCACAGGCTCAGCACATGCTGGCCCCATAAATCCCCTCCAGTCAGTGGCCAGGGGCCTCAAAGCTGTACGGAAGCTCAAAACCGGTCTTAAAACGACCCCCGTTAACACACATACCCAAGCGCAGGCTAGGCTAACTTTCTCTCCCGTGTCTTTGGAACCCAGTGGCCCAGTCAAGAACCACATCTCTACAGGCTATGCCCATTTGTCCCCTAAAGTGACAGAGAGCTGAAGGCCTATAAAAAAGCCTAAGGATATGGCCTCCAGACATGAAAAAAATGTTCACCACCACTTATTATAGGAAAAATGCAGATTAAAACCACACAGAGATTCTACCTCATACCTGTGAGACTGACCCACATAAAAAAGAACAGAATTAACAAATGTTGCAGTGAAAAGGAATTTTCATCCACTGTTGGTGGGAATGCAAGCTGGTACAGCCTCTCTGGAAAATGGCATGGAGATGTTTCAAGAAAATGAAAATGGAAAGCCCATTTGACCCAGCAATACCACTATTAGGTGTCTATCCAAATAACATGAAAATTTTTACACAAAAGTTCTACCTATAGCTGTGTATATAGCAGCACTGTTTATAATTGCCAAATCATAGAACCAACCCATATGCCCTTCAACAGATGGAAGGCACAATGGAGAGTAACTGTAGAGCATATGTTTAATGAAATATTATATAGCTCTGAAGGAAGATGAAGTGGTGGCATTTGGCACAAAATTGATGAGCTGGAGGTGATTCTGTTGCATGAAATCAGCCAAAAAATGAAAGACAGATATTGAGGTTTCACTCATCTGCAGAATATAAGTACCAAAAAAAATAATTACAGACAAATAATAGAAGAAATAAAATTTTGAACTCAGCAAAAAGATGTTTCCAGAATAAGGGAATTCTGGAATAAGGGAAAGAGTAGAGGGGATGGGGCTTGGAGACAGATATGATTTAGGCAATGGTAGTTTAGTGGAGGCAAAAAGAGAAAAAGAACTTTTAAAAAAAAGAGGGAAGTCTGAGGATAAAAAGAAAATGCCCATTTAGCTGCCTTACAAACTGGATTCCAAGGCCAGGATTTAATTTACTGGACAAGATCATCTTAAATCCTAATGCCCCCAAGTACACCTTATGAAGCTGTATTTAAACTAAAATACAACCGGGAGGTGCTTCAGTTAACTCAAAATAGGTTTCCGCCTGACCCCCTTTAATGCTGCAGTTTAACGTGACACAGGACATCCTGCACTTGCAAATGGCCAGGTTTAAATAATGCAAAACTTTCTATTTTTTGACTATGACTCCAACCTGGTTTCGGCAAGAAGTTTCTGCACATTTATCACTCTCCTAGAGGAAATAATGACAGTCACTGGGATTTAGTGAAGGCTCATTATGTGTCAGGCACTATTCTAAGAAGTTGGCACTTCTTAACTCATTTAATTTCATGAGTGAGGAACAGTTCTTATTCCCATTTTACAGATGAGATGAGGCACTGAGGCCAAATGGTGCCTGAGGTTGGAACCACTATGCCTCCTCCCCTGGGAAAAGGCTCAGGCCCTATATTCCCTCTAGTCACGTGCTAAAAAATACGTATTCGTAAACAAAGCAACAAGCAAACACCATCTATGTGGACTTCCACGAGCAACAATTTTCAATGTGGATTGAAGCGATCAGTATGTTCCCTCTACAGTAATAACACTGGAATCTAAAAATCTAGGGCAATCTCCGGGTGACTGGGATTTAGAAATGTGACCCCATGCTTGTGGAAACACACCCGGGAATGTAGACAGTCCAGGCACCCTAGTGGGGAGGTCTGGAAAGAGGCGGGCAGGGGGAGCTGAGATAGCCTTTGTCCTAGAGTTGCCCTCAGGAAAAGCCAGCTCGGTCCTTCAGCAGGGAACATCCTGGGAAGCCCAAGAAGGTTCAGTTTGGTCAGAAATCACTTGCTAGTCCCATTAGGTGCCAGGGCCATGTTTTGTGCAGAATAGCAAATGCTAGGGAAAAGTCTGGGCCCTAAGGTCCTAGGTAGCAGTGAAGGGCCACACCGAGCCTTAAACAAAGGGGCCTTGGAGGGAAAGGCAGTGGAACTGCATCCACACAGCTCAGGCTCCAGCTCTCTCCTCTGCCCTCTAGACGCCATCTCCACACTCTACCTGCAGCCAGCCCCTCCACCACACCCTCTGACCGACTGCAGAACTATACACTTTAAGTCCTTACTTGATGTCCCATGGGTATCTCAAATTTCACTTCCACCTTCCGACACCAGAACTGCTCTCCTCTTGCGGATGCTAAGCCCATCCTCCCAGGCACTCAGGACAACATCCACGGAGTTAGTCTTGCCTTCTTTCTTTCACACCTCATGTCTGGTTCATTGGCCAATTCTGTAATCTGTGTGCTCACAACATCAGTCACTACTGGCTTCTAAATGACAGTCCTGCCTCCTGCCTGGACCGTCACTCTGGCCTCTGGCCTGTTCCCACTGTGCACGCGGCCCTGGGCTGTATCCTCACCAGTGAGTCCCATCACAGCCTCCTCCGAGCCGAGTTCGCTCAGGGACCCCAGCTCAGTGCAGAGGTTGGTGGGCTGGCCCCCTCTTGCTCTGGCCTCTGTGTCCTACTATTGTCCCTTTACTCCCTTTCCTCACTCAGGGTTGGCCCCACAAAGCCTGGCTCCAACCTCAGAGTCCCACTGGGGATACACTCTCCAGATTCCTGTGGCTCTCTTCCTCACCTCCAAGTTCGTGTTCTAATGGCCACATCTGCGAGAGGCCTTCTTGGGCCACTCTATACCCTGTGATGCCCCCTTTACCTCATGACGTTTCCTCTCCCCTGACTCATGTTTGTCCATAACAGTTTCCCTTTAGAATAGCACACAGCTTATGTTTGCATTCATTGTCTGCCTTCTTCACCAGGAGGTAAAAGCCACAGGAGCTGGGATTTTTGCTCATTTTGGTCACTGCTGGATCGTCTCTACCTCCCACCCCCAACCTGAGGGAGGTTTGTTACCTGGAAGGTCAAACTCTGGCTCTTAAATGGACAGTCTTCAGACAGCTGCCCTCCTACCCTCACTCCCCCTTCTCCACTTCCACACAGAGCACAGAGCTCAAACTCTACTTCCTCGCAGCTCCGAAGGGACGGAGGAGGGTGGTTCATTGGGGAAATCTGAGTTGTGACTCAGGGGCTTTCCCTTCCTTACGCTGGAGAACTGGAGACCAGGAGCCTGCCAAGAAGCAGTCAAGGAACAGGGTAGTCAGTTGCTAGTTTACCCGCCGCAGGTTGGTGGGACCAGGTGGGGACAAGCCTGTGAGCAGCACTGTGTGTGCCTCAGTCAGAGCGCAAGGCAGCGGCTCGGCTGGGTGTCCCACACTCCTCCCCACCAGCTTTCGACTCCCGGGGGCCCAGCCTTGTCTTCTTCTCGGCCCAGTGTCTAGCTCAGGGCCTGGGACACAGCAGATAGTCCAGCAGGAAAATCTGCTTTTGGTCTATCCAGTGGCCTCTGGGCTCACTTCCTTTGTTCTGCTTTTCTAACACGAGCAGAACCTCTGTCGGGGCACGCATGAGTAGAAGTCGCGGACCCCCAAGGGTTCCCTGGTGGTAGGTCTCTTGGGATCCACTATTGCCCATGAGGGAAGGCAGCTGAGCCTGCTACAGGCATGCTTCAGAGCAGCCGCACATCTCCACCCACCCCGGGTAACTTACCCACAGGGCACACCCTGGAAACCAGAAAAACAGTGGAACCCAGCCTGTCCCCAGAAGAAAGAATTAAATTGCTGTGAGCAATTTGGAAAAGAGAAAGCAGCTTGGAAACTCAGACCAAGCAGAATCATCTCATACCACACCTCCCTCATCCCCCACCTTGCGCTCATAAAAGGGAACACAATGTAATGGACAGGATTAGGCAGATTTCTCTGTTCTCATCCCCTAATGGGGAATCCTGGTTGCATCTTTTCCCTCCCATGGAAACACCCTCCCCTTCCCAGTTCGCTTACGGCTCGCCAGTTTTCAGCTTGAGAGGAATGAATCAAATTCTGAGGCTGGAAGACCGGGACCCCTTCCCATCAGTGTGCCTGGTGCCTTTGCAAGGAACCGAACCAATGACCTCCCAGAACTGCGTGAACCGGGACAACCCCGACTCCTGCTTCTTGGGTTTCCTTGCCTCATGCTCCCCAGGCTTTCACTACAGACACACCAGGAGAACTGTCTCCGGCTTGGGTTCTCAGAGACCCCCAAAATGATGATGAATGGTTCCATTATGCAAGACAGCTAGTTAGCTTGTAGATCACTGAAAAACCCAGCTACGGTGTAAGTACAGAGGTTGGAAAGAATGTCGGTCTTCACTAGGATTTAATCTGACAGGTTTCTGGCTCTGAGCTGGATAACATTAACTCTTCATTTGTATGTAAAGGAAAACACCCAACTCTGAAATATCAGTCTGGTAAAATATGTGCAGCTTTGAAAGCACTGCAGGCAGTACTATTTGCACGTTCCCTCTTTCCGGGGCTGCATATTTTCCGTGTCTGATAATATGTTTGTTACACCTCCTCTCTGCCAGGGATACATACAGTAAATTGTCAGCTCACAAGCCATGTAATCTCTTAACCATAAGGCTCCAACATCTGTTGACCAGTTGTTGCATCACTGGATCATTAACATGCCTTCTAATTTTACTCTTTGAGTTTAACATAAAAAGTTTTAATGAGTGTACGTAATTCATACTTTCCAACCTCAGAGAGTCCTGAAAGAGAAACCTATGCTTTTATAACCCAAGTCTCTGAAGTCAAGGGTTTTATTTTAAAATACCATTTCCTCCCTGCCATTCTTCTCACACAAGTGCATTCTAAAACAGAACAATTGGACATTATTTCCCTCAATAAAAATTGGATCCAAATATTTGGTAGGTTTGGGTGAGGAGGCCCCTTCCACTTCGTGCTCATGTGATATGGTTGATCTGTTCAGTCTTCGTGTTGAGCTTACAATCGTGTTGTGAACACCCATTCATCCATCTATAAAAACAAATTGAAAACTGGCATAAGAAAGGTGACCCCTGAGTCATGTTGGGAGAATTCAGTTTTAAAACTTGCTTTCACTCTCATGCCTGTTTTTACTGAAATAAGCTGGATTTAGGAATGGTTCGTTCTTGCCAATTTAGTTCATTTTTCCCATTCCCTTTTCCCTGGGTATGCCCCCAAGTTTCCAGCCTCAAAAGTGACTGCATTTGATAAAATGCAGTTTTGGAATGACCTTTTTATGCAGACACTTGCCTCCATTTATACATTTGGGGAGTATTTTTAAAGAACAAACATCAAGAGGCTAGGGCAGGAAGTTTAGTCAATAACATATATGACTGGGAAAGTCTCCCTTTAACAATTTTCTATAGCTGCGTTTATATCATTAGCCACATCCTAGAGAATTTGAAAAGGAATCCTCATACGAGCATTTGCCTTCCGTTTGGGGTCTCCTACACTGAAAGCATGCTGAAGCTCTTAAAGCAAAGGGCCCAGAACTCACTTTGTTAGTGTGGTTTATTAACTCCTATGCAAGTTCTGCAGATGGTTTGCAGATGCATCTCTGCTCTAAGTGTGCTTTATCTGCCTAGGAGCAGCTGAGGGGTGATGCAGATGATGAATGGCCAAAGTGAAAGATCAAGCAACTTTTGTTTGTTACAGGGGATTAAGTTGCAGCTTCCCTTTGATTCTTTCAGTCCCATTAAGAAGCAAGATGGCAACACATTTCACTCCATTGTGTGAAGATCTAGGCTCAGATGGGCAACATTGTCTCAGATGCAGGAGGCTCAAGAGCTTGACCCAAATCAAGGTAAGGTTCCTCTGTCCCTCAGCAGATGTGTTTGAAGCCTCAGGGACACAGTGGGGAAGCTGAACGAAGAATACTGCCTTCTTGGCACTTAACCTTGTAGCATGGGGAGGAAAAAAGATAAACAAGTAAGTGATATCTAAGGCAGTGAAAATTGTCTCCCCAAAAATGGCAGCAAACTTTTCCTGAGTCTTTTGGGGATTTACCTAGTAAGGGTTTACCTCTTTATCTAGACTTCTTGAGAGAACTTGCTTGTAACACATTTTGAAGAGCTATAGGTTGGTGAGGGGTGGTGAATTCAGTGGGAGGGGAGGGGATGGAGGCAATAAGGAATAATCTAGAGATAATCTTGATTGCAGCAATGGTATGCATGAGGGGTCCATCATCACCAACTTTTGGTTTCAAATCCTCTGAGGCGTAAAATCTTTCTAGAGGGAAAGGAGAAGCAGAGGAGAGGCATGGGGGGAGAGGAGGGGAATTCATAAAGGAGGTGAGGATTGTGTAGCTGCAAGAAGAAGTGTGGGCAGGGTCTTTGGTCATGGGATGGAATCCTCCTGATTGATGGGGAGGATGGAGCTGCTTCCGGCTTCTTTAATCAAGGGAACAGAGCCTCAGCTCTTTGTGGTAAGTTTCATGGTGACAGGAGTAATTTCAGTTTCTTTTCCTTTCTACACTTCCCTTTGTCTGCTCTGTGAAGGGGCAGGTTTCCTCAGGAAGAGCTCTCTGTCTGAAGAAGCAGATTTAGTAATGGTTTCCGACGCTGAACTTGGATAAGATTTACTCTTCATTTGTAAGGAAAAAAGAAAAGAAAATCCAACTATCTGAAAGTTCAGTGGAAAAAAAATAATAATTACACACTCACTACAATAATAAATGATGCAGGGGTTGCTTTGGTGCATGCTTCAGTGAAACACTGAAGATCTATAGAGATCGTCTAAAAACAGGCAGCCTATCAATTACTCCATACCCAACCTGCTGAAATTCATCAAGCTGCACCTTTGGAAAAATTTGCATGTTTAACCAGCACATATTTCATGCTCTGGGTCAGCGGCTGGGAATTCTCTGGTGCTCTGGTGAACTTTGCACGGAGGAGCTAGCAGAGCCCAGGCTGTGGGCCTCTCAATGCTCAGCTGACTGAACCTCACCACCCACCTCCCCAGTTCACCTATCAATGACTTAACCCATTCCTGCCCCGTCCGGCTCCTTGGGAACAGAGACAAGCAGGCAATGGGTAAGGGAAGGGAGAGCTGTTAGGGCCAGGCCAACTGGTTCAGCCTGCCAGAACCCTGAATGCTAAGCCAAGGATCTTTCAAGACCATTAGAGTTTTTGAATTCCTCCAGGAGGAACATATACAGCCAGGAAAGTGAGAGCAAAGGGATGCTCTCATTATCTGGGTGACTCACTGACACCTCAGCCTCCATGCTATCCCCTCCACACACATGCTTCCCGGTACGGCTCAGTGTTGCCTCTTCCAGGAGTCCCTCCCCACCCCCAGGCAGAGGTCACCCTTCCTCTCTCCTCCTGCAGCTGGTAAGTTAGTTCCTGAGAACCCCGTGTTCACAGCTTCCCTTCCCTCCCTGCGTGAGCTCTTCACCTGGCATGTGGAAGGTTCAAGAACTGTTAGGTGGAGAACTGAATCTGAGTGAAGGACAGAAGGGATGAACAGATGGAGAACACCAAGTCCCCTTTGAACTTAGGATCTCATTTCTGTAGGCCAGTCCACTCCTCCACGGAAGTGGTAAGCAACACGTTAGAACTCCCCCAGATGTAAAAACATTATGGTGCTGGGGATCAGTTGAATCTAAGTATCTGGAGGATGGAACCTGGCATAGGTGTTTCTAAAGTTGCTCTGAGATTTCCATCTTGAGGCTGTTTGATGGGCCATCTTGCTTTCTAAGCCTCTATGGTATGGTATGTTCAGTTGCTGCTTGGGTGCTTTTTCACCAAGGATCTATGACTAATACATGCTACACACTGAGGTCTGTACGTTGAAAAGAGGAGTACAGTAGTCCCCTCAGCCGCGGTTTCACTTTCTGTGGTTTTGGTTACCTGTGTCAACCATAGTCCAAAAATATCAAGTGTAGTAAGATATTTTGAGAGAGTGAGACCACGGCCATATAACTTTTATTATAGTGTAATATTACTCTATTCTTCTTAGTTGTTGTTAATCTTTCCTGCGCCTAATTTACAAATAGAGCTTTATCAGAGGTACATGTGTACAGGGGCATGGCGTATGTAGGGTTTGGTACTGTCTGAGGTTTCGGGTCTCCATGGGGATCTTAGAAAGCAGCCCCTGTGGATAAGGGGGTGCCCCTGCACTGAAAATGGGAACTAGGAAACCTGTATTCTTGACCTGTCTGTGTGGCCAAGGATTATTCATGTCCCCCAGATACTTTTTTACATTCTTCTGTCACTCCAAACACACAAAATCTTGGAGCACCCTTCTACTTTTAGAAATTGTTAGAATTACAGTGATGAGCCAGCACGCATGGGGCCACGAACACTACATCAGGGTGCACAATGCCTCCAGCGTGAAAGACAGAACTGCTGTGTGTGTGTGTATGCATGTGTGCACGTGGACATGCAGGTGCATGTGTGGAACATCAGAGAGGAAAGAACTAAGTGAGACAATGTAGGATAAATGGAAAAGTTCTCAGGCTTTTTTGCCCTCCTGCCATTGGTGTGATGACGGACACCTGCGGTCCTGCGTGCGTGCCTCAGTGGGCATGCGCAAGTGAGTGCAGCTGGGTTAAGACACGGGGCATATAAGGGTGGTGTCACATGGACACAAGCTGAAGAGAGAAGAGAGGCAGAGAGGAGAGACCAGAGAAGGAGGGAAACAGAAGTAGAAGCAGTAGCAGCAGAGATAAGAGGCTAGAACACCCAGAGAGTGAAGATGCACCGGGGGCTAGGAGGCCTGCCAGCCTCCTGCCCCCACCGCCACCGCCCCGGCACCCCTGCCTGCTGTGTACCTGGTTACGTCTGATAATAAAAGCCTAAAAAAGCCACAGAGGGCTCCAGGACTCCTCTTTGACCCGACTGCCGGAATCAGGGGGAACCTGCTCTGTGCCTTCCTGGCACCACAGACAACAGAGAATTGCCTGCTGTTCTGGGTGCCCTCACCACCTTCCTCTGGGCCTGGTGACCGTGATTCCTTACCAAATCTAATCACCTACATGGGATCCTAAGGGAGGATGGAACCACAGGGCCTTCCAATGAGGAACTGAACAACTGCATGTGGAGAACATTTGCGTGCATGGACAATCAAGTCAACTGGTTGCAAGAAGCAAGCCAGCAGGAAGCCCTGTGGTAAAGAGACCTGGGTCTGCGTCTTTGCTTACCAGCTGTGTGGTCTTAGGTAAGTAAGCTCCTCAGCCTCTGTGAGAATTAGTCCCTCCTGAGTGGGCACAGTGAGGGTGAAGCTCACAGCAGCGGGCTGCCAGGAGCGTCAGAGGGGTACAGGTGTGTGCAGTGAAATCAGGGCAGCAGCCAGAGAGTGTGACTGTGTGGTAAACTGAAACGTCCTGCCTGCAGTTGCCTTTTCCCTTTGCGTGGGTTGACTTGGAGACAGCCAGTGTGATGAGGGCTCTTCTGCCTGTGCCTTAGAGGAGCAACAGAGGCTTCCCAATTCTTCCCTTCAGCTCGGAAAGACAGGATGGCCATTCAATCTGGTGGCTCCAAGCCCTGGAGCAGTGGGGTAAGGCTGGGCTGCTACACTGGGAAGATGCAGGGGTGGGGGCATTCCCAGCTGCTGACAGCACACCTCTGCACGCTGGGCACAGGAAGTGGGAGGATTCTTACAGCCATCAACATGTAGCGCAAAGCGGCCTCTGTAGCTTTACAAAGGACCCCTAAGAGGTCGCATCTGACCATAGTGAATTCCACACACAAGTCAGATCCACATCACAGAACTGCCTTCACCCTTGTCTGGGATGGCTTGGGTTTGGGTGCTAAAATGTGCCAGCTGCTTTCAAAGGACGTGCAACTGTGTTTCTTAGGAGCAGGCTGTGGAGGGACTCAGCTAATTGGTTGTCTGGGGCCCTCTGTAGTGCCAGCAAGGGCAGAGCAAGTTCTCAATGATTCAGGCAGATGGGTCAAGGAGGAGTGCTGGGGCCCTCGGTGGCTTTTTTAGGCTTTTATCTCATCATTATATCAGAAGTAACCAGGTACATGGCAGGCAGGGGTCGGGGGCGGGGCAGGAGGCTGGCAGGCTTCTAGTCCCTGGTGCTTCTCCTCTCTCTGGACTCTAGCCCCTTGTCTCTGCTTCTACTGCACCCTTCACCCCCACCTCGAAGGAAGCTGCTTCTGCCTTTCTCTTTCTCTCTCTGCGTCTCTTCTGCTGGCATCCCCGAGACGCCGCCTTTATATGCCCCGTGTTTCAACCCAGGTGCACTCACTTGCGCATGCCCACTGAGGCACACGTGCAGGACCGCAGATGTCCATCATCACACCAATGGCGGGAGGGCAGAAAAGCCTGAGAACTTTTCTATTTACCCTGCACCCTCAATTAGGAAACAGCATTTTTAGCTAAGCAGCTGTGTGCACCTGAGAGAAAGTGGGACACCCAGCTCGGTGACACCGTGACCGTCACCGCATTGGCCAGGAGGGACCATGTGGGCTGCTCCTGAGGGACTGAAGAAACAGCCCCTGAAGGTGGCATAAGTGTTCATTCCTGGGTGGGTGTTGGCTGTCTCTCCCAAAGAGCCGCCAAAAACAGTAGGAACAAGTGAAAACCCACTAGTAGCCACTGAAAATCCGCAAATATTGACAAAACATGACTGAACTTTCGAAGGCAATTAAAACTCTGGCGCTCTTCTCTTGAAGCTACTTAAATATTCCACTGAGCATTTGACATCAACAAAAATGTGGTCTGTTGTTCAAAACTTAGGGTCCTGAAGGAACAGAGAAAGTCCATATTGGAAGTCTTTGAGATTTGCACTTATAATTTCATAAGCGGTTACCCGTTACCCCCACCTTGACGGAAGTATTTCTGAAATGACCCCGCAGGGTACTTCTGCCAGCTTTCACCTTCAGTGTTAATAACAGTCCCATTCCTATCTGAAATGTCTTTTATAATTGTGTAATTACACACCTCATTTATCCAATTGTTAAGCCAGGAGACTGATTAAATATTAACAACTGCTTGGTTCTCTCGATGTCATTAGTTGGAACACAACCCTGTAATCTCAGGTAACACACGATGGTAATTATCCTTCACATTCACACTTAGCTGAAAACCCAAAGCAGTCAATCCAGATAAGGTTGCCCGTAGAAAATGCATTGCCTTTAAATCCCATTTTATCTGCACAGTCTGGAGCAAGGTGCATTTCAGACCAGCTCAGGGGTTTTAAGCGGGATCCTGCCTGCTGCTTGGGTAATGGCCAGGGGAGCGGAGCTGGGCGGGCAGAACAAACAGTTCAATTCTCATGTATCCAGGCCTCTCCAACCATAAATCCGACTGGGCTTCAGAAGTTATAATGGGATTTTTACCCGAAGCACCAAGATGGAGACTCTGGCTTAGTGCAAGCATTCTTCATCTCAGAGCAGTGCTAAGGCTGGCAGGGCTCACTGTGGCCCCAGGGTTCTCTGAGCTGGCTTCCACACAGGCCTTTTCCTTGGGCCATAACGACACCCTCTCAATTCCAAAGATCCTTAGCTTTTCCACCCACTTTTCTTTCTGTTTCGCACCCTCTGGCTCTTTTTTTTTCTTCCTAAAGTTTTTAATTTAAATCCAAATTTTATCTATAAACTGAAAAGTGACACAATACACTTTTGCATTTCAGAAAGTAGAAATCAAGATTTCTATTAACTATTCCCTTTTTCCATATTTCTTAGTCTATATTAATGGCTATATTGCTCACTTTCTGGCTCTTACACCTAACTCTCCCAGCTCATAGTTTTGCAGTTTTAATTCCTGCTTGGAACCTTGGCCCGGACCCTTTGCCCAGGAGTTACCTGTGTTGGGAAAGCTGATGGGGCTGGTTTCCCAGGCAGCAAGAAGGCTGTGCTCCTGCGGCAGATTCTGTGGTCTGGGAACACAAAGTCAGAACCTGCCAAGCACTTTCCATGTGGGTGCCCAGGGTGGCTCTGCTGGCATGTGGGGTCTCTTTCAACTTCCCTTCCCAAACCCTGGTACATGCACTCCTGGCAGAGGGGACAGGGATTGTTTCCCTCCTTTCCTAGCCTATTTTATCATTAGGTGGTATCACATGACCTGTTCAGACATCTGACTATGAAGCGTCCATGTTGCTGGGCTGGTGGTCACTCTGGAACGTTCCTGTACCACAGCTCAAACCTGGGGGACCAGCTTTGGGGTTCAAGGACCCAGTGGTGACCTTCCTTCTGGTGTGTGGGGTGGCCCTAACAACGGTTGGAAGGCAGTTACCTTGAGGAGAGTTGCAACATCCGGTGTGCATTTTTGTAACTACAGAGGGTGCGTGCCTGCTCTGCTTGGCTAATAATGAGCCAACATTAATGAGAAAGAATTAGCTAATTATTGCACAAATCACATTAAAAAAACAATTTTTTTTTTTTGCTGAACGAACTTTGGGGAAATATGTAGAAGGATTTGGGCTCATCTTAAAGCTTTATTGATACATGGACACTTATTGATGTAAGCAGAGGAGTAAGAGATTATGCAGAATTGTTTGCTGCAGGTAAACAAGCCCTCAAGCCAAGTGGGGGTCCCATTTGTCAGGAAAGGTGAGGGGCTGGCAGGCTCCTGCAGACTTCATTATTATGGTCTTGCCACTTGTGTTATACTGATGCTGTAAATCTAATCTATTACTTTATAAAGTAAGCACAAGAGAGGCAGGCCTTTCTATTACATGTCAAAGACCTCCTATTTTAGGTCAGGGAGGAAAATGCAACCATCTCTTATAACAAAAACATTCTGTGTAGCAAATTTGGGGTTTGCATATATTGCTCAGCAGGGCAGAGCCCTTTAAATCCTCCAAAGCAAACAGATGGAAACAATCCTCCTGGGAAGTAAAGCCAGTTTTCTTTTGACAACTCATTTGCTAGATATTAATTTACTGGTGTTTTTTGGTTGTTGTTCTTATTTGTTTATTTAATACCAAAGTCAGGGGAAAAGTCAGATGGGGCAAAATTATACAACTTTCTATTCTCCCAGGGAAAAATTCCAGACATTAAACTTTTTGCTATAAGTCATCTGGGGGATCATTAAGACTAACTTTAAAAATAAGGAGACTTGATCAATGGCCCCCGATTGCCCATTTCTTATTTGACAGCTCATTTGAGGATTTGCTGCTGCATTGAATCAGCCCAGTGGCAAATTCTGTTTGACGCCTTTCTCCTCTTTAATACAGAGGTTTAATTTTTCTGCTCTGCCACTTCTCAGCTCACCCACCTCTTATGTTCATCAAAGGACCAAACACCTGTGCCGATGAGCAGGCCTTCCTTCCCAGGGCCAGGCCGCCCCGATGCTGAACAAGCTGGTCCCCTCAAATGCCCACTGTAGCCCCCGCCTTTGTGGAGGTATCATTTTTCTTCCCTCTTATGCCACTGTTTCTAGGGAATGCTTTTTCACAGCTGGCAATAGGCTCACAGCGCTTGGAGGCACTGAGCCCCAGAGACCTGACAAGCCTCCTTGAGCCATGCCTGAAAAATGTGGCTCATCTTATGGCTGCAGTGGGGGAAAATGCAAGAGTTTAATTGGTTCTGACTTCAGGATTCAGATCTTAGTTTTCCCTGGAGGTGTGCATTGTAGGAAACAATATTACCAAAGCCAGGTCCTTTCTAAAGACTGAAATTAATCAAGTTCCATGATCATTTGTAATGGGAAAATGTAAGAGCGTTTGAACATTTAATTAGAATATTTTGTAATTGTTAAATCACCAGTGACATTATAGAATGCTCTTGGTGACCAGATACATGATGTATTTGTGTGTGAGAAGGCAGAAATGCTCAGCAAAAATGAGGTGATTGTAGGCACCTTTTCTCCTGGGTAATCTTCCCCAAAAGGGACCAATTCAAATAGATAATTTGACTTGATTGTTTTTAATTACATTGTAAACATCTCAAAAAAATCTAGGATAAAGGTGAACACCAGTCAGTTGTTAATAAAAATGCAGGCTCCAATTCTTCTTGGATGACAGATGAAATGAGTTTAATATATTCCTGCTTTGCGAAAGCCACAGAACATTTAAAACTGCAAACAACTGAATTCAATTAGCGGACCTTGTTCAAAACGGCTTGGAGAACTGGAGGGCACAGGACTCTATTACCCACCCATTGCAGAAACTCAGAAAGTAACAGGCTGATCACAGTTGGTGCAGAAACAATGTAAATTTGGTCCCTGTGTTTTCATATCCCGTCAAATCTTCCCCAAGTCAATCCACTATAAGATTCAGTGGCTAATGTTTTCAATTCCTCACCTTATATAAGCCCTTAATTCATCAGAAAGATAAAAAGGTGCAGAAAATATATTCAGTGTTGAAAGATGGACTACCAACTGCATTGCCTTCAAATGCAAGTAAATTCCAAAGGTAAAATTCAATTCCAAATTTCCTTCCACTAATAAATCACAATCAACAATTGGTGGGTCATGTACCCTGCCTACCACCTCAGAAGAGTCTGTTCTGTGAGTACCTGTCCTGAGACAGCTAAAAAGAGAGCTATTATGCATAGAAGTGGGCACAGTCCCAGTAGTTGCAGGAGGTGAGAGGATTCACCAGAGACAGAGTGGGGAGCAGAACAGGCAGATCGACTGAAATACACTGCTGAGGGGAGCAGCGGATGAGCCAGGAGAGGTCTGCTGCGCTATATGGGTGTCCCTTCCTGGCCCCATTGAAGCTGCACTGCAGTGTCTGCAGTAGCCCCACAGTGCAGGCCTCAACCCCTTGCACCACCAGGGAGGTCCAAGAGAGCTAACTTTTGCAGTCAATTGCTCAGCCTCCTGTGGCGGTGGTACAAGAAGAGCTCAGGTCCACATGGGCCTGGCTCCACTGTTCTCAAGCACGAGTGTTGTCCAGATGAGACACAGGAGAGACAGGATGGGGGCAGCCAGACCTTGATACCAGAGGGGAAGCAGGAGGCTCAGGGCAAGGAGGAACTTCTCTAGGCTGGAATCTAAGAGTTAGAGATGAATTCTGTCCATTCAAATTCCCTGGATGGTACATATTCAGGTTTGTAGAATCAGTTAATGATGAATAGTGGTATAAAATGGAGGACGAGCCCATGGATTATGGGCAGGTGGGGAGAGATACTCTGTATACTTCAGATTTAGCAGACTTTCAGTAGGTGTTGCTCTTTTCTGTGTCTTGATTAATGATCTCACAGAACTGCCTATTCAGGATATTTTCTCAATATTGATGAATCTGACCAAAAATATGGGATGACTTAAGAGCTTGCTGCTGGTAGTAGTGACACCAACGGCAGGTTGCTCTTAGTAGGAAATTGGCAGGTATTATCTAACAATTGGATGCAATTCATTCTACTTCGCTGCTGCTAGAGGTGAAAGATTTATTCAGCCTTCAGAGTGGCAGCACCTATTCACTTTACCTAAGACTGATGCAGTCTGTGCAAGTCACACCTCTCAGCCACAACACACAGAAAAGGAAAAACTAGCCTGTCTTCCTGAAATATGGTCGGACATGCTGACTTTAGGAGAACTAGCTCTTTCATCTAGCCCTGTCAGCTTTGCCACAGAATGCAATTCAGTGGTTTCTTCCCTAAATTAAAACACTATTAATGCTGGAGTGTGCTGAAGGTCTCTCTGAACCTACTTTAAGTCCTTGTTGTACTAGCTGGCTTTTGTTATTTCTGAATGGATTACTTGTGACGCTGACAGGCCCGCATCCTGCACTCTTTTATCCCTGGAAGAGAGCCAACCTAGGGGACACAACTTGATTTCCGACTGAGCTTCTTTTTTTTTTTTTTTATTAGTTATATTTGACATCATTTGTAGTCCCCAGGGGGTACCCACCACCATTTCACCCGTGCACCATCACCTCAGTCCCTTGTGCACCGACTGAGCTTCTTAACTCTTTCAAAATCATTCAGTTTTGAGGTCCAGAGCATACTCTTCTGGGATTGTCAACAAGCAGACCAATTAGTGTCTATTATAGCAACGGATTTTGTGATGTGAAAATTTTCCCAGTTGCAACTGGACTGAAGTGCCCAGATAATCCCATAGGATCCAGAAAAGCATGAGTCCTTTGTGAAACTGGCACCAGTGTGCTCTCACTCAACAATAAAGGCCTTCAGCATTATGGCATTTATTACTGTAATTATTATTTTCCATATAAAATGATGAATATGTTTGATGTAGAATTTCAGCGCACTGATGAAAATCAGCAAAACAAAAACTTCTGTCAACTAATCCCTGCCAATTTCCTTCCTTCCTAGTGCCATTCACTATCAGGAGGAAAGCCAGATTCTCTCTTCCCAGCCCCATGGAAGTGGGAAAGCACAGCTTCCCGGCAGCATCTCCCAGGTAAACCCACCTGACGGGCAGTCACGGGGCTCTTCCACAGGAGCTGCTCTGCACCAGGCTGCCTCTTTGGGCCTGCTGGTTGTGTGGTTCTCTCCATCGTGGGAGTGGTCAAGACCTATGTTTTGATTTGGGAATATCCCTCGAGGACCTGTGAGTAGTTCCATAAACCCTCTTTAGCAACTTGGGACAGATTTAAGCTGCTATAAAAAAAGGGAACCAGATCTATTTTTTTCAAGCTAACACACTAAAATTGAAAATGAGGGACCTCTAAGGAATATACACAGAAGAATGTGAATTAATTAGGTGTTACCTTTGAATGGTTTGGGCAAAGTGACAGCTAAGTGGAAAGCAGAATTTTCTCTTCACAGTGCCACTGGGTGTGGAGGGAGCAGTAACATTCGCTGGCATCAATTAGAGGCTTGGTCTAATTTCTGCACCAGTCCCTGGAGAAGTGATGAAGGTTAAATATCACTTTGAAGTTGAAAGGCCCTTTATTTGACCGTTTCTAACATTGTGACCCAGTTATCCTACAGGCTTGGCAAATGGCAGAACAGTTCAACCGGAAAGTGAGGCTGTCTATTCAGAACACTGGGCAGACATGGGCTTCTTAGCACAGGAGAAGAGAAAGGGTGGAGAGCAGAGAGCATGCTGACTTGAAGACTGATAAAACTTGCATCACCTTCTGAGGAATCCATTTCTGCCACATCACTTTGTTTGAATTAGGATGAGAAGTGGGAGACAATTTGAAACTCAACCCACCCCCATGAGTTAGATATTCAAGTCAAATGAAACTTTGAAAAAGGATTTCAAAACCCAGTGTGAGCCCCAGTTGGGTAGCGATGTCTCTTGGTTCCTAAGTGATGGCCTTACCCTTTTCCAACAGGGCACTCAGGAGCCCCAGGGCATTATCGGAGAGGCTCAAAAGTCCCACTGATTGGCCATAGGGTGTCTGAAATTCCCAGTATTAATCATCCCTTTGGCTTGAAGCCACCCTTCAATAAGGCCATAAAATGCAGACTTATGTGGAGAGATGACGGTCATTCATTAAGCTCCTGACAGCAAGGACCGGAGAATGGGTGAGAATCAGAAAGGCTATAGAGTTAGAGAATGACTCAGAAAGTCCAAAGCCAATAGCAGTTTATTTCAGATTGTATTTGCTCATAGTGGATCATGAAATCATTTCAGTAGAAGGTAGCTAGCCTGAAAAAATCAGAACGTATCAGAATGCAGCGTGCATTATTATGTACATGTGTACATGTACACACGTAGGTGTAATGTGATTTTTATGAGGCTTTTTTGCCATTTGACTTTGTATAGATACACGCATACACACATACATATATATGTACTGGGTTGAAAAAATATCTTTTCTCACTGTGGATCATGGTTTGGTGCTGCTAGGCAGCAGGGACTCAGATGAGGACATGACCATGGGCAACAGAGCTGGGACATTTTCTTTTCTTTATAATATTGCTGAGGTCCTTCTGAATGAAAATACAACAGATGCAACTTACTTAATCTGTAAAGTTACTTGCTAAATTGCAGAAAATGAAAATCAGCCAAACATTTCAATGATGCGGAAGTATTCTTCCTTCTCTACTGCTTTCACTGGCCCTTTTCTTTTTTTTTTATTAATTATATTTGACTTCATTTGTAGTCCCCAGGGAGTACCCACCACCATTTCACCCGTGCACCATCACCTCAGTCCCTTGTGCACCCTCTGGCCTCATCCCCGTCTTTGCTCTCCCTCCATCCCCTTCCCCTCCCCCCATGGTCCCTTTGGTTTATCCTGGCTTTTTGGTCTTGTTGAGTTTTTTTGTTTACTTTTGGTTATAATTGCCCAATTTCTTGAGCTTATTCTTTATTGTTGTTGTTGTTCTTTCATATTCCTCCTAATAGTGAAGCCATCCGATAT
>JAGFMF010011673.1:8812658-8837253 GCA_019455555.1 Galemys pyrenaicus | reverse complement strand
CCAGCAGTGTACCAGGGTTCCTTTTTCTCCACATCCTCGCCAGCATTTGACATTGTTGGTTTTTTCAATGTGTGCCATTCTTACCGGTGTGAGGTGGTCTTGATTTGCATTTCCCTGATTAAGAGGGATGTTGAGCATTTTCTCAAGTGCCTATTTTCTAAAGTGACCTTCCAGAAATCTTCTATGCCGATGCAAACACACATCTGACCCCCACCTTTTTTTTTTGTTTTAAGCAAATGAAACACAATTCCATACCTTGCTTCCTTCACATACATTTCAGCACATAAAGTGCTACTTCAGTCATCTATCCTGCAGCATGGTGACTCCATTATATGGTATGCTGTAATTTACCTTCACCAGCTTTAATGGACATTCAAGGTGCATCCAGTTTTTTATTATAAACAGCGCTGCAATGAACATCCTCACACATCTGTAATGTGCACTCATGCAACATCTACAGGACAAATTCCTGGAAATGGAGTTCTTGGATCAAAAAGTTTGCACATTTAGATTTTGATAGACATTGTTAAATTTCATTTGCTCCATTGAAGTTGTTATAAAATATGAATGGCATTTTGTTGCCCGGACACTGGGGCCTGGATGCTTCTCCTCTTACAGTCCCTTGTCTGGCTATCCATCATCAAAATCTCCTCATACCATATCTTGATACACAGTACTTCTGCCCACCTTCTTCCCCCATTCTACCTTTCAAGAAAGAACACTATTCAAAACAGTCCTCTTGTAAAATTTAAATATCCTCGGGTGTAACCATTGTCTAAAAGGCTAAGAACATTGCACTTCCAAAGTGTCTTATAAAAAAATTTAACTGTACTTTAATTAGATTAGCCTAGGAAAAGGCAGTGTTTTAGTTTCCTGAGAACATACTCTTAAATATTACTTTCAGGTATAGCCACAGCTTTGGGGTGGTTATGAAGCTCACATTTGAGCCGCCTTGATCTCTTCTCTGATCAAATTTTTTGTAGAGAGATCTGCATTACAACTCCAGTAGTAATCAGGTTAGGTCCATTGCTCTGTTTCTGTAAATGCCTCTAGAGCACAGGATAGTCTTTGCTAAATTCTTTTTTTTTTTTTTTTTTTTTTTTTGAAGAATGATCAATTTTAACGCCTATTGCTTGCAATTTTGTTTATGGAACATTGAGATGGTGACTATCCCCATTCTACCATAGGCAAATTCTTTACTGCAAAGCTGACTACAGGGTTGGAGGTAATTCTGAAGATGGGAGTAAATTTCATTATTAAAAGACCCCCCATTATCTCTTGAGCTTCACATCAAAATTTGTAATCTTTACTTCTCTTTCAGTTTTCACACTTGATTTTCTTCAATTGTTGGCAATTTTTGTTAGGGTTAGGCAACACACTGAGACATTTTCACACTTTAGAGTATGGAAAATACGATGTTCTAATGTCTGTATACTAAATGCAGATTTAAAATATGCTTGCAAAAGTATGGGTATAATTTTATTATGAAGTAACCTTGACCAAATGAGATACAGTAAACATTTCACTTCCAAAAGGAACATTCTTGAAGAGGTAGATATAGTTAAGACTATACATTAGATTGAAGCACAAGCCTAGGAAAACTGCTGATCGTCTAATGTCTGGGAAGTCAGTATAAAGTTGAAGTTAAAAACCTTTTCTGCTAAATCCCAGTTCATCTTTACCAGAGAACTTTTTCTCAGGAGCTCAGTGAAAAGGGGAGACTATAAAATATACCTAACAAAGCATGTCAGCAGCTTGAATGAAGTAAACCAGTCCAGATCTGAGAATCCTAATAAATAAATGAAGTTGAGCATTTATTGCCAACAACCATGTCACTGGGGCCACAGAAAACTGGAGCCGTGCAGCTGGGAAATGGGAGTGTGCAGCCAGAGAAGGCAATGGAACGCACCCAGGTTTGATTATTTATGGTGTGCTGATGAAGAGACAACTTTCCTTATGAGGAACAGCTTAACAGAGGAAAAGTCAAGCTAAGCCAGGAAGAGGTCCAGAGAAAGAGAAACAAAAGGGGATATGAATAAAAATGACAGCTAATAAAACAATACAAATCTAAAATGCTGTAGCTTTCAGAAATAATTTAGGGTCAAAAGCAAAGAAAAAAAGTCTAGTTTTGCTGGCTTTGGGGTAATTTTCCAAGAAGCAAAAGACATTAAGCAAAATGAATGTGCTGAATTTAAGAGCACATTTGCCTTCATACCTTCTTAACTATAAGATTATAGTTGCTGCTCCTAAAGCTGATTTATTCATAAAAAGAGATGTGGTGATTTTGTTTGTACTTAGCTGTACAATTTCGACAAATGCCTATTGTGTACTATTCCATGTCAGATGATATCTGCTGCATGAAGAGGCTGCCTCATGAGGCTTAATCTATTGTGGGAAGTAGATAAGTCCACTGTCAAGTTCAGGACATGAGGGTGAGTGCTGTGAGAACAGCTGGATTAGGGCTGGGGAAGGGAAAGGAGGAGCAAATTGAAAGCAGGAAGACAAAGTCCAACGTGGAAGTTGGAATAGAAATAATTTAGCGAATTTTGCTTTCTCTATTGATTGAGTAGACACTTACCATGCCATAAAAACCCCAGTTTGATTAAAAATTATACTTCTATGCAAAGGTACAAATTTCTATGGTTCTAAGTAGTTTTCATCTTTAAAATTTGCATTTGAGGCCTGTCTGAGCCGTATAAAATTATCTTTTAATGGTACAACACACCCCTTCTTCCATGCCTGACCAAAAGCGTAAGTACCAGCAATCCATCACTACATGGCCCAAGTATGTCAGACATTTTGTGTCTCAATGACTCTTTGTGACAATGCTTTGATGTAGGATCATCGAGCTGAATTTAAAGATGACAGATGGAGCAACAGAAAGGTAATTCTCAACATTACATGGAGTAAACATTACAGCGCTTTCTTCTACAACTCATTGCTCTTGGGTTAAATTAGGTTGGGACTATGCCAACAGCACATCTACACCCATGAACGGTTTATCAATTAAAAGTCACTGGTTTATCAATTTGAATTGTGCCCAAATTTATTTTCATTTAATACCCCCTCTTTTCTTTACCTCCCCAATAGAAGTCCCGCTTTCTGCCATCTCACTGAAGAAACACTACTCTCAAGGGCCAGACACCCTTTATCTTAGATGGTACTGGCACTGTTCCGTCGTAATTTAGGGGTGATTCTACCCGAGAACTGTAACAAGCATTCTGTTTGAATAAAGCATCTACACAGGCATCTATGGAGGCTCCTCTACACTGCATGCTTCCCTCTCTCTTAAAACAAGTGTTCTTAAAGATAAGTGCACCTCCTTCCCCACATTCACCAATAGATCAATGCCTGATAAGAAGGGGATCTAGTCAGGACATTTAACCAGGAGCCAATCATGTTTCTGCTTTCTGTCTCATTCCTAACTCCCTACTTCTTGCCAGGGGCTGTCTAAGCCTTTGCTGCAAGGTGTGGTTAAACACTGGTCACAGACGGATGTCTCCACAACCTTGGGGAGCTTCAGACTTTTCTCTCTACATGCTGGTTGGATATACTCTGCCCCCACACCTCTGCCTCCATTTGTAGCACAGACCCGCACCTCTGTCCTTGGCCAACTGGCCAATATTTCAGAAATACAACTCAGTGTTTAAGGATAGAGCAGGATGAATTATTTTATAGTTTGAATTCAAGTCCAAGGTTTGAATTCATGTAGTATTCTTGATGGATGTCATTGTTTAATGTCTTCAAGACCAATAGTCCAAAAACAAACTAGGTATGGCACAGAATGGTAAAAGCTATTTCATTAACTCAATTCTAAAATTCAAACATTATAGATCTGATAGTCTCTTTTTGAAACTGAGTAGAGCATGATCAGTTGATAAGCTACAGCAAAATCTTTCAGCAGTTTTCTGTTAATTCTAAAATTTACAAACCCACCTGCAAAAAGACAATGATTGAACTTTCCTTTTTTTCCTATACTATTTGAGCCAAATCATGCCTAATGACCACTTGCTCTTAAAAGTAGATATTTAAAAAATTATTTAAGACCTATATCAACTTATTAGAATTTGATTCTTCCTTGGCTTAGATAACTTTAATGTAGAAAAAAATTGTGATGACTCCTGGGCCACCATGGGGCAAACAGGGCCAGCCACATGCACAGTATTTTAGGAGGACGAGTGTTCAAACTTCCCTTAAGAAAATGACTTTGAGACTAAAGTGAGTGTCACCTGGGAATATCTCATTCGTTCATCTGCTTAAAACAAAACAATTAGACACATACATGTACATTCAAACATACCTGTTATTTTTCTTGTAAGGGAAACTGTTTCTGAAAAACACTTATATCCTCTACATTTCCATTTCCAAATTTTGATTTTATTTACTCTGAAATAAAGTCTAAGACATTAACAGTTATAGAATTTTAAAATAAATCTGCATATAGTTAGAAAAATATGCATCAAGGACATATATATTTCTTAAGAAAATAAAACTATGTACAAAAATCATTTCTGCCTACTAATCCTGATCTTATCTAGTTAGATCTTTTATAATTAAGCACCACCAAAACCACAAAGTTTTGAGAGAAAAGGCAACAGCAAAGTCCTTGAACTCCTATGGCCCCAGTGTTTCATGTTTCAAATCCATGGGAGAGCTCAGTCACTCCCTGGGTAGAGAGTGCATTTAAGATTGTCCAAAGTTTGGGAGGGTCCTCACATCTGTGTTGTTGTTCCCAGTGCACCAGGAGTTCTTCTTTCCTTCTCAAAGTCTGTGCACAAAGGACACAGTTAAAGCCGGAATGGGACTGTAGGGGGTCAGTGTTAGGGCTGGGAAACTCAGGACCCTGAGAATCTTCTCTGGGCTCACTTTGTTCTGGTGGGGCTCTATCATCTTTCACGAGTAGTTCCACATCATTCTGATGAAGGTAGAGTTGCCTTTTCAACTTAGGAAATGTGTGTAACTCCTCACCTGAAGAACAATGGTCTTCCTGCCTTATTCTCTCAGGACGCTGTTTCCAGGGAGAAGCAGTCTGTTTGACCAGTTCTTCTGGTGCTCCTCTGCTTACTGGTAAGAGCCCTTCTTGTAGTCTGCCCTGAATTTCCTCTCCATGAACATAAAGTAAATGAAACTTTATTTCAGCAAAAGACTGAGCAGTGATCTGACAGCGGCCACATTTTATTTGTAATTTGACTTCATCTGTCTGGTTCAGGAGGTCTTCTTCCAGGCATAGCTTGTTTTCCCTGAGAAGAAAGAAAAGTCTATATAAGATTTCATGGAAAGGTATAATTAGAATTTTTCCTTTGGCTCTTTGTCTCCAGTCATCTAGAGATGAGAAGCACAAAGGCTGGCTATACAGGCAGAACTTCGACAAAGGCCACTATGAACACCAATGGTCACTCTTGCTTGGGGCCACATGGTTTTCAAGCTCCCAGGGTCCATTTAATAAAAAAAAAATGTTTCATTTATGCACCTCCCCCAGGGGTGATAACTACTACAGGAGCAGGTGTAACCACCACGAGAGTTAGGTAAGATAAGTGAGGTGCTTGGGTCAGCTGATGGTAACCACCCTCACATCCCAGTTCTCCCTAACCTTAATCAGGAAATGCAATTGGAAGTTTACTGAAAATCAGCATGCACTGTAGGAAAACACTGGAGAAATGAGGTTTCTTTAGAGAGTCTGTAATGTACATTAGTAAAAGGCACAGACATCTAAAAGGGAACAGAAATTGCTAAAGAAAAACAGGGAAACTACAGAAAAGCTAGGAAGAAACAGGGCAGGCATACCTTATTTTTAGTGAACATGACAAGAGTAAGCAAAAAATGGAATAGAAGTATTTAGTACAATTAGGACAATTAAGAATAAGGAAGGGTAGCAAAGTGCTAGAAAATTTTCAGGGAGATGAGGAAAACTCATCTCAATAAAGATGAATTCTGCCTTCTGTGGAAAGTGGACAACTGAAGGAGTTTTGTGGTATACTTACTGTTTTCAGAC
Source organism: Galemys pyrenaicus (assembly GCA_019455555.1). Taxonomy (NCBI): domain Eukaryota; kingdom Metazoa; phylum Chordata; class Mammalia; order Eulipotyphla; family Talpidae; genus Galemys; species Galemys pyrenaicus. The sequence goes on along the minus strand of JAGFMF010011673.1, from coordinate 8,831,261 downwards.
TTGTCTGCCTGGGTCTTGATTGTTTTTTTTAAATTTAACTGAGTACCACTGTTTTACATCCTTATTATTTGGAAGTATAGACTTTCTCCTCTCAGGTGTGGTCACTGTTATCTCTCACTACCAAAGCATTCATAACCCTTCACCAAAGTCCACTGTGCTCTCCTCTCTCCCTGTCACCACTTCATCTATCCTCACTTCTCAGAAGTGACCACTTATCTGTAGAATATAGAAACCAACCAAAGAGTCAGTCAAAAATAAACATTAAAACCAACCCTTTAAAGTTGACCATAGAGCTAAAGCTTGTTTACAACAATAGGAAGCAGTACCTGCTAACGGACTGACACAGGAAAAAGTTCATCTGCACTAATGGGAAAAATCAGGCAAATGTGGAGCTAGGACAAGAACCTTAGAGTCTGAGGCCCTACCATGAATCATGCTGTGTTCTGGGGCAAATGACACTGTTTAGCTTAAAATTCTGTGCACAGGCCTTTGAGGGGAAATTACTTGTAAAGCACATCACGAACTAAACACAGTATTTACTAAGTCATATTTCAGATGCAAAAAATAATCTCTCACCCTTTAGTCCCCACCATACTTCAACTGACAAATGTGCCATGGCTTCCAGGAGTTAGAGTAATTAAAATCACGACTGATCAGAAATCAAACAGAAACGAAATCTTTCTCACAGAACTAACAAGAGGAGGCAGCTACCTTATGAAATTTTAATCTACGAGATGATTTTATGAATTTGTTTTTCTGAACATGAAATCCGTTTCCCAAGTCCAAACCGACTGTCTCACCAGGCTTCCATCTCGGTGGCACTCACCTCTCCATTGAATCTTCCATCTCTCTGGCACTCAAGTCTCTGTTCCTTGGCATGTCCCCTAACTGCAGTTCACTTGGGGAAGGCTCGGTGCTGATGACAACCCTATGTACTTCTTTTAGATGGCCGAAATAGACTCTGATGTGACCAAACACTTTTGCACAAAATTCACAGCACATGAGTTTCTTTGGACGGTTCTCGCTGTGATGGAGTTTCATGTGTGTGCTCAGGCTGCCAGAATGTACATATGCTTTGCGACAGATCCGACAACTGTAAGGCCGTCTGTTAGTGTGTGTGTTCATGTGATCTCGAAGGTGCTGTTTGAATTGGAAGACATGGTTACAGAAATGACATCTGTGCCAAGGCTTCCTAACGGCAGAGAATCCATTTCTGAATGCACAACTGGATTTAGGGGAAGGGCTACCAACCTGCTTACAGTCAAGATTTTTAGGAGTGAGAGAGTTGCTTAATAAAAGGCCTTGTCCTAGGCTGTCTGGTGTCTGGGATTGCAATGTAGCCGCAGGAGAACCCAGAGTGGGCATGACAAGTACAGGCTTAGGCATAATGCTGCGGTATTTTTTCATAGCCCCAGGTTTTGGGTCTCTGGATTCTTGGGGATTATTTTTCAATCTGTCATTTTCTCTGCCCTTATTGATGATATATTTTCTTCTTTTCCCCTGAAATGGCAAAATTTCATCTGGTATCTTTCGTTTCCTTCCTCTTCTCTTTGTTGCCCCCCTGCTCAGTTTTGTTTTGTGGTTGAGATCTAGTTTGGTGACTGGACAAAAGGAACTTTCACAGGGACTTTGCTTGGACACCTGTGGAACAGGTATCTTGCCAGCCACTTTGGTGGTTGCATTAAAGTCTTCTGTGATAGAGGACGTCTTGTCACAGTTTGTCCGGAGTCCAGATAAAGAAAAACTTGCAATGTTAACAGCTGATTCACTTTTGCAAACCTCTGTTGTTTTCACTCTTGAGTAGGGCAAGATTGGCAGTTTACCTTTGGGTATCAATTGAATTCCATTGCCTAAAACAGCTGGGGATAAATTGGTCATAACTTTTGCAAGATTAGTATGTTCTTTAACTTTTTCACTGGCAACAGCAGGTTTACAGGGTATGTTTTTGCTTGCAGAGTTTGCTTTCTCAGAAACCTTTATGATGCCCTGCATGGCAGAAGGTTCCCCTGGTACATACAATGTTGGGCTGGCAGAAGAGTTCAGCAGCCCCCCGCCTTGGGTGGTCACTGGAGGTGGAGAGTGTCTGTGGTCACATTTGTCAGTCAGCACAGCAGTGCCCACACTGGCTGCAGTGTGGTCGAGGGATGACACTTGCTCAGATGGGCTGGGTTTACGTGGAACTTCAGGGCGATCAGGTGGGGAGGGAGACACTTGAGTTTGTGAAGGTTTGCTGCAGCCACTGTCAGGGGAGTTCAGAATGGGTTTCTTCTTTGATCCTTTGTTGTGTTGGGGGCGCTGGTATCGAGGAATAGGCAGTTTAAGGTTTTCAGGCAGGGGCATTATGGGTTTCTGGAATGGCTGAGCTGAGGCAACGTGTGGCAAAGCAACAAGAGAAAAAGTTCCCTCCTGGCCAGCCACTTGCATGAGAGCGTAATTCTGGGTGGGCATTCCTAAGGGTGTGGAGTTGATGGAGGGTCCTGGGTTCCCCTGATCACAGAATGATGGTGAATGGCACGACAGCATTCTGGATGGTGCAACTTTGGGCACAATTTTTGGAGCGATGGTTCTAAAATGACTCTTATTCTGCAAACCTTTCCTATTCAGATTTGTTCCAGAAGTGATGTTTGGTTCACCTGCAAAGACAATATAATATAAAAAGTCATTATTGGGTAACTGGCTGATTGTTGAGTGTGCAAATGAGCATCGTATCATTTACTCTACCTACAACGCCTTCCTAGACCCAGCTTTACCTTCTGGGAAACGCCTATGTCCTTCAAGACCCAGTTGATGAGTCTTGTCCAACTTCCCCAAGGACTGATGATTATCATCATCTATGGGTCTACAGCCCCAAATAAAATATTTACCACTTTCTGTAATAATTTTTTCTGTTTGTGTGTTTCAATTACTAAGTAGAGCTTTTTAAGTGCTGGGACTCTGTCCTCTCATGCTTGTATTTGCAAGTCAGTCCTCTCCCTTTACCTAATTCTAATTCACTTTTACAGAGCAGAGCAGCCAGGCTTCCTTTCCTGACTGCTTGAACTGCAAACTCTCCTCTGGCCACCTGCTGTTGTATATTCTACTGTGTATTTTTTAAATTTTATTTTATATACATGTCTTGTTCTCCCTGTTAAACTTAAGTTTTGTAGGATGAAGCCTATACTTGATTCATCTTGATATTTCCACTCTGTCTATGGTGTGAGACAAATGTTTCTTGTATTAAATTCATTTTTCATTCCATTTCAGGATACATCATTTGACCCACTGGCAGTGCAATTTGTTTTGCACACTGGATGAATTCCAGACTGAATGCTAGCTTTGTTGCTGTTTCCTCATGTGACTTGTGAATTTCTTCTCACACCTTTCAAACTGTTTATGTGTGCTTTTGCAATTAAATCACCAGTATTAAAAAAACTGATGTGACACCTTAAAAAATGTCCACAAAAAATAAAAAGATAAAAAGTTACAAGTAAATATGCAGAGACAAAAATATATGAATCACACAAAAAGCAGTTTGGACAACAGTGACAGGAACAATTTAACTGACAGTCTAACACTTCATACTCTGGGTTTATTAGACTGACCAAAGGCCAATTACCACTACTCTACGAGAATAATCAAGGAAACATCTGATATACTACTTCTAAGGACAGAATCATTGATTTTATTCCACGAGGCCTCAAAGGTTGAAAGGGCTGGCTGCAGAAAAATTTCCCATTTTAAGTACCTCATATTGGTCAAACTGTACTTCCTTTCACATTTACTAGGGACTTACACTCTTCTAGCTTTTGGCCATGGCAGGCACACAATCCTTTCTGAAATCTTTGGGGCCAGATGCCTTTTGGAATTTACACTTTCAAATTTTAGAAAAGCAGTAACATGCATATACCCAAAAGTTAGGTACCCCAAAGAACATCCATGTTTGAACCTATTACCACTTCCATAACAAAAGACATGCATATTCACAACAAATGAGACAAAACTAATATTGTTAAGTAGTTTTACTTCAGTTTAGTTTTTGCATCTGAATGAATTTTGGTATTCAGGTTCTCTGTTTTCAGAGCTTTTTAGGTTTTGAAGTTGTAAGGGATTAGAGAACTACTTGTTTATGGAATAACAAGGACACAAAAATGAACAGACAATTTCTGCTTTTGGTAGCAGCTAGCAAGCTAGTGAAACATACAATTAAAAATGTTTAAAATCAACCTTGATTTTAAAGTTACTGAACTAATAATTTTAATAGTAAGCTGATTCTTTAAGCAAAAGTGACATTTTGCTTATGTCACATATTAAATCACATAGTAGAAATAAGGATGAAGTACATACTGATCAATGTATTTTAAAAGTAATTACTGGTTGGTAAAGAAAATGTATGTTAAAAACATATTTCAGATGGTAGCTCACATTAGAGTAAGAAGGAAAAAGAACAGGGCTATAGTCTAGAGAAATCAGATAAGAATGATTAAGTAATCTGTAGGTTTCTTTTTTAGTTTTACTACCTTGAATTGATTTGTCAGTCACCTTGCAATAGTCACCTAAATAAATCACCCATACTTGTTTGTTCTTCCTACATCATTTTACTCATTTTTAATTCTATTTTCATGGCTTTTTAATAAAAATGTCTTTCATGGTAAGTCTTATCTTTTTGTCTTTTGGGAAGTATGAGAACTAGTGAAGTAAATTATAAATAAATGTATTAGGATTGAAAGAGTTCAGAGAATGTTTAAAATTATTGATGACATCTTTTGGTTGCCTAGAGACAAAACTTATTAAATAATTATGTTAACAAGAATAATGGTCTTTGCATCTACATAACAATTGGGGGTAAGAAAGGGAGAGAAAACGCTGGGTCTTTTATATCTACTACACATGCTGATTGATTGTGTAGAAAACATTTATAGCAAGAACTGGAAGAAAGCCCTTTGTCCTTAATCAGTGAGAACCCTCTTGAAACTATATGTGACTATAATACATCACAACATGAGGCACAACACCTCAGTCATCTGCTCAAAACTGTTCAATGGCTGATTATCTGACAGGCAAGGCCAATGGCCTGTTAGGCAGCAGGCCATCCAGCTACCAGGAACCCCTGACTCTCTCCACTTGGTCCCCTCCAGCTATGGTGGCTTCTGTGGCCACAGAGCTTCTGTAGAGCCTTTGTACAAGCTGCTCTCACTGTCTAAACCCCCAGAACTTGCTGTACTATCTCCCTCAAGTTTTGCTCAAATGCCCACTTCCCAGTGAGCTTTCCCTGACCACCTATATAAAACAACCATTCTTTACTCCTCTTTCTTTCCTGGTTTAATTTTCTCCAGCACTTTTCATTTATCTCATGGATGACATGTGTTTTTAGGACCTAAAACAGTATTGGGCATGTGGTAGCAATTTAATATTATTTATTGAATTTCTAAATGATAATATGGTGACCAGTAGTTGAAATAATTTACAAAGTGAGCCTAGAAAATTTCCTAAAAGATGGAAAAAATTTAAGAACACAAAATAAAATGTTAAAATTTAACATTTCCAGATTTTGAAAATTAATAAATAGAGCTCTGGAACATTATTCTTTTCTTCAATTTAACTTCACTCACAGCCAAACAAGGAAATGGGTTAGCATTATGATACAATTTTGAAATAAAAGGGGTAGGTGAGGTAGATTAACTGAGGAAATAATGAGAGTGAAAAGCTGTGCTCTAGGATAACAAAATAAAACAGTCAAAGAAATAAGAATAAGAAGTAAAGAAAACAAATATAGAGGAAAGAGAGATTAGCATGCAGAGAAGTGAAACACCTAAAAAAGCTGGACCTTAAAGGTAGAGAATGGTAATGTCAATCCAAAGAAAAGCAGAAATAACAAAGAACAGAAGATTCAGCTGAAGCAACAGGCAGAGGCCAAGGTCACCTCAATGTCTCTAAAGACTTGGGTTAGGAAGGGGCTACTTAATTTTTATGACTAAATGCAAAAAAAGCAACCTCATAACAAGAAAGCAACCTTTCATTTTTTGGTTTCCAGAAATGAAACTAGATGTATTTCCTAGAACCATTACAAAAGGGAATGAGCTAATTATTGATGAATTTAAAGTTAAGGTGTTTGGGTTGATGTTCAAAAGCTTCCGCATTATAGCAGAAAGAAAATCGCAGAGCAAGAGCAATGATATTCAAAGGAAGAGGCGGCTGGTTGTGGTCCAGGGGCAAAGTAAACTTTTCAGGCAGTAATGTGCTGTCCTATCAACTGGGGGGTGGGAGACACTGATCAGTGAACATGATGGGGAAGCATTGGTCAGTCAAAAACAACAGCGTCCTATGTGACAGGTACAGTGCTTGTCAAGTTGAGTCAATTTTCTTCAAGTTCCCTGAAATTTAAAGCAGTAGAATTTGGGGTAGACAAGTTTATCTTTCGGCTTCCTGATCAAACACAAGATATCTCTGGGGTAGAAAGACAGGCTTTATTGGGTAAATCTGACTTCCTCATATTTGCGTGGCTCTATCAGGAAGTACATACTAAGGGTTGACAGGCTCTGGAAGGTGTGGAGTCCCATATCCAAGGATCATTAAGGATAACGTCATAGGAAATAAAACTGATTCTGGATGTTAGAAGAAATGCAAGGCAGGAGAAAGAGGGCAAGTCCACAGAAACAAAAAAAGCCCCACCCCCCTCAATCATTTAAATATCTAGTAACAGGGTACTGGAAAAATATTCAACCAAAGAACATAGCTGTAGAAAAGAAGATTGAGTTAGACTGTTATGAAATACTAAGAAGTGAGATTTATAGTATGTTATTATTTGGATTTTAAAAAAGAGGGGCTATGTATTAAAAAAGGGGGATCTACTTGATATCTTTCAAAGGAAACTAGCATTAGGGGAGCATTTGGGCACAGGCACTGGGCGAATTAAGCGGTCAGGATGGGATGGGTGCTTCCTTTCCACTGAATACTCTTTATGCTGGGCATACAGGAGGTACTTATATATACTTGTTGAATGGCTGAAAGGAAAAATGAAAGTTTCCCTATTTGATTTTGATTCTGTTTTTAAAATGGGTATTTTGGGGGATATTCTTGATGGGTAAGTGTCTATGTAAGTCAAGATTACACACAAAGTGTTTCAGGTTTTTTCAGGTATTTTATTTTCTTGCCTACTTAATGTCAAGAATTGCTAAAGACAAGGGATATAACTGAATAATTTGACAGGCTCTGTGTAACTACACCCAAAGGTAAATACTGAGAACTATGCAGCTCATTACATCCCAAGGACAATTGGAATCCTGAGAATTATTCCCCTAAACACTTGGCTCTTTAGAAAAAAACAAGGCAATTTTGCAATAAAAAAGTCTGTTATCTTGTCTTTTCTTTCCTTTTTTTTTCATTATTTTGTTGAGGTAATTAGTTTACAACATTGTGTATGTTTTAGGAATACAGATTCATATCTCTCCAAATGTACATTACCACACGAGGCCCATCACCAAAATGCCAATACCCCCCTAGCACAGTCCATGGGATACCCTCCAGCCTTACTTCTACCCTCCTGGCTCCTCTGATAGCTTCAGTTCTGCTTTCAGAACCCAAAGGTTTATTTTTATTAATTAATTTTGTTTCTTATATATTCCACAAATGAAATCATCCAATATTTATCTTTCTCCTAACTCATTTTGCTTAGCAAAATTTCTTCAAGAAAATTAAAACTAGATCTACCATATGACCCAGCAATTCTACTTCTAGGTATCCACATATGAAAACACTAATTTAAAAAGCTATATGCATTCCTATTAGTGCTGCAGCAATATTCACACTAATCAACATAGGGAAACAGCCCATTTGGCTGAAGACAGATGATGGGATAAGGAACATGTGGTGTATAGACATGTGGAATACTACTCAGGAATAAAAACAAATCTTGCCATTTGTGACAACATGGATTATTTTTTCTTTTTAAAGTAGCTAAACAGGAGTCCTCAGAGAAACTGAAAATGCTTCTGAATCACATAAACAAAAACAAAACAAAAATGAAACTGTACCAAAAATTAAATTATGCCTATTTCAAAACAGTAACTTTTATTTTATGCTTCTGTTTTTCAAATCCCCCCCTTTTTTTTTTACAATGTGATATGTTTTTATAGCTAGAAAAAAGTTTAAAAATAAAAAGCTCAGTAAGAAATAAATATTTTTCTTTTGGATCAAATAATAAGACCACTAAGATAGTATGATTTAGGAAGTCATTCTCGGCAATGTAGGTACAACAGTGGTTTACTCCACTGCACATTTACAAGGTCACACAGATGGTGTGATCTAAAATTCCTCACCTGTCACCTACTAAATTACAGATCTCATAGAAGTGTGCACTAAATAATGAGAAGTAGAGATTTCCACTAACATTAATAATTTCTGGAAATCCTGCGAAATTACCCATAACACAGTTAAAGAGACTCAGAGGACTCTTAGGCACTAAACATGAACTTTTATTAACTGAAAACATAAAAGGTTAACTCAGTAAAATTAATTTTGCACAATTACACAACATGGATACTTAATACTAAGATTTTAAATGTGGGCTGTTTTTAATATGTTAGGCATATTAAGAATAACTTTTGAAAAGTGACATTTGCATTTGTTGAGAAATTGATCTAATTGTGGATTAAAGGGATACTAGGAGGTCCTTAATTTAGTCTAGGTCTTTTAAGTGAACATTCACAAAATTTTGCCAAAAGATACTACTGTTCCTTTCATAGAGCAAGAAAAATAAGATTTGAGGAAGGTAAGCAACATGCTAAGTCCATACAACTCAGACCTGTCCCATTCCAATCTGAAGCAATGTCCTCCTCCCCTTTATTCTCCCCTTAAAAGGGGGAAAAATAGTCATCTGTCTTAACTCCAAAATATAGTATGAAGTCTGAATTTTAAGGAGGAAAAAAAACCCAGAAAAGTTGAATAGAAATACCTTGTCATATCCCTAAACTACTTGTGTAATTTATGGAAAATTAATAGCTATTTGAAGGTAAAAGCAGATTTTTAAAGTTGAATTTGTCACTTATTATCCATAGGATTCTTAAAAGTCCAGTACGATTGCCAGCTACTTGTTTGGAAAATGTCCGATGTGTGTTCTGTTCCTACATCACCACCAAAGAATGTGATCTGATGTGTATCAGTTGCATGTTAGAGGGGTGCGTGTGTTGACGGCAGAGGGATAAGAGGCAAGAGAGAATGTGGGCACAATTGTATTAGGTGCCAGTACCTAACCCAGCTCAAACTTTTTATAGCGTAGGCAATGAGATAATATTAAGGAACAACTTCATGGGGGAAGTGATTCTCTAGGGCTGCGAACAGCTTCCTTCCTGATTTTCACTAGTAGAACCAAGGCCTACTTTGTTGCTTCTGAACGAAGTTGTACCCGCTCATCCTTCATTTGGTTTGTTTGGGCATAGTTCCATTATTCCATCTGCTGGGACCCACACACCTACTGCTAAGCCTGCTAAGGCAGAGAAAAAGAGGAGTTTCCCTGATCCTGAAACAGGCGCCCTGGATCTCAGCTCTGAACAAAACTGTCGCCAAGATTTAGTCACTAAAGAGCCTAAACTTTTAGGTACTGTTTAGGTTGTGATTTTATTAAACTGAGAAACTCAGTTTTATTTATTGGCATCCCTGTTTTCTCTACCACTTGACTCAAATAATAAATTCCAGTTGGGGTTCAAACTGTTTTCCAAGACATTCTCTGGTTAAAACGAATATGGTAAAACTTTGGAGAAGTTGGAGATAAAAGAAATGCCTAATAACACAAGGGAGTGCAATTTAATTTTGTTGAAAAACCTATAAACACATTTAGCAATTGCCTACCCTCTCCCCAAGGTACTGTCCAGGCTCTGCAGCAACAGAATCAACTGGAATTTATTGAGCATTAACTGTAGAGAGCACCCTGTAAAATGTGCTGGCAGGAGGCACAAGTGCTCTTTTGTTTCTAGGGACTTAAATGTTAAATATAATTTCTAGTTCACATATCTGTAACATTACCTAAAGTCATACCTCACACACAAATTTCAGGAAATTTGATACATCCAAAGGAAATAAGCACATTCCTATTTGGTATCTTTTATTCTGAGTCTAGTCTTCTCCATTCTCCATATACACATACCCTGCTTGCTGAACTTTGGTCTTAGTGAACTCCCTCCCCTCTCCTATAAAGATACCCGTGATATTTTGGTTTTACACTTCACCTTGCACTTAGCAAACACCTTTCAGAGCTGTCTTGCCAAACAATGAACTCATTGCCTAATATAGGAGAAAGCAAATTCTTACTTTCTGAGTTTGGGAGTTTCTTTATTAATACTGTATTTCCCAGCATTTATGAGTACTGTTTCTTTAATGTTATTCCAATGATAAGAAATATTTCGTGGGGCCTCCCTGGTGGCACAAAGGGTTGAACACAGCACTGTGGAGCTTCTGCAGCCACTGCACTACAAGTTCAATCCCCAGTCAAGGAGGGAACCCACATGGCGCAGCAGACCTCTCTTGCCTCGCCCACTGCTCCCCTCAGCAGTATATTTCTGCTTCCTGCTCTGTCTCTGGTGAATCCTCTCACTACCCCCCACCCCCATCCCACCACCGGCCTATACCCCACCTCCTATATGCATAAATAAAATCTTTTTTTAAAAAGAAATATTTCATGATAAGAAAAATTCAGGTACTATGCAAAATACATATGTTATCTCATTTAGCTGAGATGGAAAGTAACCTGAGTTAAGAATTACTGTTATTTGCATTTTACAGATAGAGATTTTCAGCTGCTAAGCAGAGAAACTCATACTCTGGCCCATCTGAATCCAAGTATTCTTTCTATCACTACATGCTGACTAAGTTATTACACATGGTTATGGTTACCATCACAGTTTCTAGTGAAAAGATCCCAGGTTTGGGAGTTTAGAAAGACAGTTTCAAATCTTGGTTCTGTCTCCTGGCTTGGGCAAGTCATTTTGTAAGCCTACCTGTTCTCCTTTCTAAAACAGGTATAATGGTATCTTGTTGCAAAGGTAACTATCAGGATTAAATGGGGGGAAAATAACCACTAAGATGCTAGAGTAATGCCTACCACATGTTAGATGTTCAGCAGGTATCAGTGTTCCACTTATTGTTGTCAATAAGTATAAGGTGTTTGACATTTATCTCTGGGGAGAGGAGCGGTAATGAGAACCCAAGTCATATTGCATGGAAGTAGTTCTGAATCTAAACTGCTGCTTCTTTTTTGAGTGGTAAGTGAAGGAAAGGGAGAAAATTGGTTATTATGTGTGAATAATATTCCAGGTAAAACTATATTCTTTCTTTCTTATCTTTTTACTGACACTTACTTTATCAGCTCAACTTTCTTAGATCTAATCTCTCCTATCAGGCTTTCTTGCCTTTTCCCATTCCGTAATTTTGGCATGTCAGTTGACAAAGTGCTAGTCAGATTATTAATTCAAGAGGACAGCAGTTACCACATGTGCATTTTAAAGAGCAATTTTATGGGGACATTCTTCTCTGCCTTTGTTTATAGAGTTGTAATGCTAATTGTTGCTTTCAAACCTAACAGCAATTCCCTTGGTATGCCACTTACGATATGGGGATAAGAGGGTCTCAGTAGCCCTGTGAGGGGTGGGGACTAGAGTGGAACCACATCTCTGGAGGGCTTTGAGAATGACGACCACATGATTTCTCCAGAAGGGAAAATATGTGGATTCTCTCTGAGGGTAGAGGCAGGGCAACCAGAATTTGGAAGTACTTTTCAGTAGTTTGCTGAGCAAATCAAGAAACAGGTACTAGAGAGCCTGCATCTAGAAGGATACGTTTGACACCAAAAGAAGAATTACAACTCAAAAATCAAATGAATTAGGTATGTAAGTATAAAGTTTCAGGAAACAAGGATTCTTTAGTAAGAATTTAAAAGCCAATTACTTAAACTATTAATGGCAAAAATTAGAAAAAACTCCAAAATATGGGTTATTAAATTCAAGCATTAAAATCAAGGTAACAACAGGAGTCTGGAAAGATGGTTACACATTGAAGAGGCAAGACTCACTTCATCTACAAATTTACACCCAAATTACAACAAAACAAAGATAAACCCTGAGCAATAAACAGATGACTATTGTATATGTCAGAAGCAATGGCATTGCAGAAAGGGGTAGAAAAGACTAATAAACTGTGTTTAGAGTCATACTAAGGTAGTATACCCATAAGATGGGGGTGTGTGATTGCTCCACAGAGTCCCTCTGGTGTTGTTTACTCAAGCGCACAAACCCACATTGGGCACATTAAAAAGTGGGCACTACACTGGAGGAGAGGGTACAGAGTCAGTGTGCAGGTCAGAGGGTGAATTGTTGGGAAATACACATAGAAGTAAGGGGGGAGAATGATGAATATTGGCTTGAGCCTGATGCTCCCTAAGTAAACAAACTGAAGCCTGAACCAGTGGAGAGAACTGGATTGGATCACCTGACTCTCTTTCACACAAGGGGCTATTATTTGCAGCCTGTGACTGTGATATGTGAAACACCTGCTGTACCCTCACCTTTAGTCAAGACTTATTCAATACCTGAAAGCTCTCGTTTAAAGCAACTGGATCTCAATAAAAGAAGAAAGTGTCCCAGAGTAAGAGTTCATACTTATAAGAGAACAACTCCCAGCTATGTCTCAACTACAATCCACATCCAGAACTTCATCTAGTGCTCGCACACAGTCTAGAGATTGAGGCTCACATGAGACTATATGAGACATTTCCAAGGAGCTGGCCGAGGGAAGGGATCACTGTGGACCCCATACCACTCATCTCTGGTACCACAAAATAGTTGGAATCCACTTGACTATTTGAAGCTCACAGGAGAGGAAAATTTAGTGCCATACTACCATGGTTCCTTTCTACCTACTGTCCATTGCTGATACCGTTTCTCTGGCCATCTCATCAGCTGCAAAGGCAGTAGACTGAAAGCTATTTCTTTACAACCCATAAAAACTAAAAATTAAGAAACAAGAACATATCAACAAAGCTGGAGCAAAAAAAACCCCGAGCAGTCTAAATTCAGTAAAACTGCAGACTGTATGAAGAACAGCTTAAGGTAACAGCTATAACAACATACACTGAATTAAAAAGTGGCGGGGTGGGGGGGGGATGGATGATGTGAACCATGAATGGAGAAAAGAACATGAAAATATGAGACTGTTAAGATTAGATAGTGGATTTAAAAAATACAGTTACAGAGTTAAAAAACAAAGTAGCTCAACAGACAAAACATGCCAGCAGTGAAGAGAATTAGTAAGCTCAAAAGTACAATGTCAGACAACACATTTAGTAGAAAAACAAAGTGGAAACAGAAAAAGTAATAATATAAGAGCCCTCTGAGCTAACCTAAGGAGAAATAATGTATATACTATAGTGGTCCCAGAAGAAGAAGAGAAAGGCATACAAAATTTTATTTAAAGATAACTGTTGAGAATTGGTCTGTTTGGGAAACAATCCAGGTGTCCTGATGGAAGAGGCCAAAAGAGTTCCAAAGAGAGTAATAATAAGCACACTCCAAGTCACCCTATAATAAATCTGTTGAAAGCCAGTGACAAGGACTGAATACTAATGAGAGCAAAAGAAAAGAGTAATCTATAAAGGAATATCAATTAGATTGTGGACTTTTCAATAGAAATCTTACAGGTAAAAAGGGAATGGCAGGTGATATTGAAGGTATTCAAAGAAAAACAATTTTAAGCCTAGATTCCTTTAGCATTCAAGATTAACACTGCAGACAGAGGGTTAGGAGCTTCACTGAAAAGCAAAACTAGAAGAAACTGTCAATACCATGTGGCACATGAAAGAAGTGCTAAGCGATTATTATAGAGCAAAAGAACAACAAATATAGATGGTACAGATGCCAAGAGCATTCTTCAAAGGAACTGAATAAAAATATTAAAATTCATATGTAACCATAAAAGGCCTCTAATAGTGAAAGTAATCCTGAGAAAAAGGAGAGAAATGGAGGTTTCACATTACCTGATTTTAAACTACACTATTATAAAGCCACAGTAATTAAGATAATATGCGTATGCAATAAAATTAAAGACATGGATTAATGGATCAGAACTGAAAGCCCAGAAATAAATCCATGTATATACCAATAGTTAACTCATGATAAAGAAGCCATGGTTACACAATGTGGAGAGCATCATTAGCAAAATGGTGTTGGGAAAATTGGACATTCTTATGTCTAAGAATGATGTTGCATCACTTTTTAATTCCATGCCCAAAAATAAATTAAAAATGAATTAAAGAGTTAGATATAAGACCTTCAACAATAAAATTTATAGAAGAAAACTCTGGTAATTTGTTTCATAACATCAACAATAAATATGTTTTTGGAGACCTGATGCCTATGGCAAGGGAAATAAAAACAAAAATAAACAATTAAAATTGCTTTAAGTTAAAAAGCTTTTAAACAGTGAAAGGTAATATAAGTAAATTAGAAAGACATCCTATGGAATAAAAGAAAATTACACAACCAACATGGGATTAATATTCAAGACATTAAAAAAACATATTCAACAAAAATAAAACAAACAATGCAGTTAATAAGTGGAGAGCAGATCGCAACAGACAAGTCACCGAAGAGAGTATCCAGTGGCTAGTAGATATGTAGGAAATTGCTCATCACTGCTCTTCATAAGAAAGATGCAGGTCAAATCATGAGATATCATCTTAAACCCATGACATTACCACATAAATAGTAAAAAGACCGTCAATGAATACTAGATGTGATGGGGAGAAAGAGAAACTGCACTGAAGGTGAGAATATACACTAATGCAGTCATTATAGAATGCAATCTGGATTTATCTTAGAAAACTAAAAATGGAAATAGCCTATGACCCAGCAAATCTACTCTTGGGCATCTAGCCAAAGACCATGACATCATCTACTCAAAAAATTATATGCTAATTAATGTTTACTGCAGGATTACTTACGGTAACTAGGACATGAAAATAACCTAAATGCACACTAACAGAAGATCAAATTAAGAAGATGTGCTATAGCCACACAATGGAGTATTATTCAGCCACGTGTAAAGATGAAATGTTGCCATTTACAGCAAAAAAGAAGGGAACTAAAGGAATTATTTATAGTTGAAAGTATGACAAAGACAGATATTGGACATTTATAGAGTAAATGACATGACAAAGCAAAATACTTTTAAAAATGGCATTAATAACCATTAATAAACAAAGTGAGGCTTCTGAGGTTAAGAGGTAGGCAGGAGGGAGTAAGGATCATAGGGGCATAAGGGATTGTGATGGGGATAAAAAGGAAAAGTTGCTAGATTTTGACCTAAATAATATAGGAAATCTAGTGGCCTAGAAATTCTTATATCTCTACCAACAAACTTATTATCTACGAACTGTTTAAAAGCAATCCACATGCTTCCAAATAAATGAAATAAAAAAAATAAATAAAATGTAAAAGAGAAACCCATACATTTTATTTTCAAGAATATATCTCCTTCACAAAGTGGACTACACTTATATTTTTCCTCAGTAAAACCAGTCAATCAAAACAAAACAAAACAAAAAAAAGGACAACAGGCCTCAAGTGGAGTGGCTTATACTAATTCTTATGCCACCAAAGGGAGAATTAACTTAGTAATAGTTTTGGTCTCTCATAAACATGAATTCTAAATTTTATCAGTAAGTACCAGTTGGGTAATCTAACAGACTCTGTCATATCTAAAATAAAGTGACCCTATTACAGTCTACTTTTTGCCAGTATAACTTCCATGTTCTCTCTCCCTTCTCATTATACATTTATTTCATTTTGTATAGTTCCTTGGATCTCTTCCCTATTTGCTAGATGAACTACTGACCAACTCATTGAATAAAGTCAATGAGACCTTTAAGTTTACTCAGTTGAGCTTTTTTGAACATAAGTAACTTATTATTTTCAGACCATATAATTAATGTTTCAAATACAAAGAAAATTTAAAAAGCTTTATCATTTAAAATACATTTTAATAATTCTCTATTTCAATGAATTTCCCCTTCATGTTAATTAAGCCCACTTTTATCAAATCTTTTCCTGGGAGGGATTTTTTAGTTTCAAATGCTTCTGATGAAAAATGGCTGAAATTTGTATGAAATAACTTTACTTCTAATACACTTATAAAAATAAAAGTTATACACTTATAAAAATAAAAGTAAAAATGTTTTAGCAAAAACATTTATAACATGCACAAAGTTTTATTCATTATTACAAAATAGGCAAGTCTGTGTCCTCACTCAAGTCTAAGAATGACTGAGTGGCATAAAATTTTGGCTAAGAAGCAACGATCTATCACAAGCAAGGCACACAAAGTGAGGCAAATTAAAACTTATGAAATACTTTAATAACCCCATTCTCCCATCATCCTTTCTGTTTTTTAATATTACTAGAATTGGTAATATCCTATTGATATTATTACACAGATGATATTTAAAAGATATTGATAGCTGAACATCTTCAAGGCAAAAGCAGCAAATCACTGCATTTGACATCCCATCATACATATAAGTACCTGTGCAAAATGTCTTTCCAGGATATCCTAACATTTTCTGATTCAGGTGTTTCTCAACAGGACTGGTGAGCACAGAAACATCTCCTACAAAAGAGTTTTTAGTAAACTGCACAAATATCTCATGGCATGAAACAAATAAAAAATGGGAGGCCCTTAGTTACTGCTTCAGGGTTGGTTGAGATCCCAGCATGCCCCTTGACCCGACATCCTCCCACTAGAACCAGGCCCAGAACCACTGCTTTGGGGTGGGTTGAGTTCCTTTCTAGTGACATACCCTAAGATCTGGCACCTTCCCAGCCATCCTGACCACCAAAACAAAGTTCAAAAGTACTTCAGGGGCAAACTTAGTACCAAACCATAAGGCTAGCAGCTGTGACCACCACCTGGTAAATGCCCAAAACAGTATGAGAGGACTCACACACAGTAGAAGCCCCAACTACAGCTGAGCAGAATAAAACAAAATAATGAAGAGAAGGAAAATTTCAAATGGCCAAGCAAGTGTTCAGGGGAACTATACACCACAGAGTAAAATCAATCTCAAGAACCCAACCATAAAGACATGGAAGAGCTTGTATGCCATTGAGATACAGAATTCAAAACTGACATAATCAAGAAAATTGAAGAAATGGCAAAATACAAAGAAAACTCATAAAAACAGTTCAGAGATGTAAGAAAACCCCAAAGAGCAAATTAATGCTATGAGAAACACAATCAATGAACACAGATCAAAATTGAAACTTCAAATAAGAAAATAATGGAATTACAGAATGCAGAAAGAGCCATGGAGGAGATAAAAAATTCTGGAGAAAGCCAAGGAAGTAGTATAAACCAAACGTAAGACTGAATCAGTGAACTTGAATATACAAATGGAGAAAGAATCAAAAAGGACATCTGATAGACTCTGTTGCCAATGATAAAAATCATTCTTTTAGGAGGCAATTAGAATTTTGAAAAACTTTAATCTATCACCAAGAGTTTGAAACCCCAAAGACTCCAGAGAAAAACTTATTAAAATAGTAAGTCAGGTCTGTCAAGCGGCAGGATACAAAATCAACACACAAAAGTCAGTTGCCTTTTTTATGCAAACAATGAGCTAGAAGAAGAAGAAATTAAGAAAGCAATCCCACTCACAATCTCACCAAAAGAAAATTTAAATACCTGGGGAAAAATCTAACAAAGGAGGTGAAGAACCTATAGTATGCAAACTATAAAACATTGTTGAAAGAAATAGACAACACAAAGAAATGAAAAAAATATTCTCCAATCTTGGATAGGAAGAATCAACATTGTCTAAATGGCCAGTCTATTCAAAGTAGTTTACATGTTCATTGCAACCTCAAAACAACATTCAATTGCATTATTCAAAGATGGAACAAATATTACTGAAATTCATATGGATCCACAAAAGACCTCATATAGCCTGTGATCTCCTGACCAAAGAGGTGAAGAATGGTGGTATACATTTCCAGGTTTCAAACTATAATACAAAGTCATATTAGTTAAAACAGAATGACACTGGAATAAAAACAGACATACAGACTAATAAAATAGAATTTAGAGCCCAGCCAGAAATGAAACCACACATTTCTGGACAACTAATCTACAAAAAAAGGAGCAAAAAGTATATACTGGAACAAGGAAATCCTCTTCAATAAATGGTGCTGAGAAAGCCTCTTTAATAAATGGTGATGGGAAAACTGGAGTATCACATGTAAATGAATGAAACTGGCCCACCATCTCATAGCATACACAAAAATCAACTCAAAATGGACAAAAGTCTTGGGTTTAAGACCTGAAGCCATAATTATATAGAGGAAAACATAAGCAAAACATTCCATGACATTGGCTTTGTGGATTCGTCTCCAAGAGGAATAAAAGAGAATAAAAACAAATGGGACTCTAATGAATTTTAAAAGCTCTGCATCAAACTTAAAAGCTTCTGTTCAGCAAAGGACACATTAGCCAAAACAAAGCAACAATCCACCAACTGGGAGAAAATCTTTACACACAACATTACTGACAAGGGACTTATCACACAGATCCACAAAGAACTAACCAGAC
>JAGFMF010011673.1:8736092-8810000 GCA_019455555.1 Galemys pyrenaicus | reverse complement strand
CCCCCCCCCCCCCCCCCCCCCCCCCCCCGCAGTCCCATCCCTAACCTGCAGAGTCAGCACCAGTGCAGTAAACCTGCTTCTTGTTAGCCCTGGTGTCTAAGCTTCCTTTGTGTCATATAACTTTAAAAATGAGCTTATTATTTTAACATGAATTCATTTATGTTTCAGTTTGTAATCTTAGATATGATAAATACATAAACAAATGTTCTTTAGAGTACTTAATTTTTAAGTGTAAAGAGGCTTTAAAAATAAAGTTTGAGAACTGTTGAACTACAGGAAACTTAATGTCCCAGAGTTCTTTTGAAATTCTAAGGTTTTTGTTGTGCATTTGAATGAGAATAGGGGCCACCCTGGGGTGTGGTGAAGGATTATGGGTTCTTTGGTAGTGGGTGTGGTGTGGTACATACATCTGAAGAGGTGTGAAGGACATCCATAAATTGTACATAATATACCTCAATAAAAATAATCCAATTTAAAAAAATCTGGAAATGTCTTGCTTTTTGTTGAAAACTTTTTTTTTCCTTTACCTTTGTTTCATTGTGAGAATATGGCAGATCCACAGGAAAGACAGTCAAAAATAAAGTGTTTAAAAGTAATTTATCCTAAAGAATGAACTGTAATTAAAATATCACTAGTTATAAATATTAGAATATAGATTGATTAATAAAGTGCTTGACAAAATCTTACAGATATGTAATACTTTAGAAACTTATTTTCCTTAATTTGAATTTATATTCATGGGATATCTCATAAATTATATTCAAACTAATACCACTTTTATTTTACTCCAATTTTAAGAATTATCATCACAAGATTCACTTTGGTGGTATATAATTTTTTAAGAGTACTGCTTAAGAACTTTTGACAAAATGCATTCAAAATCACTTAAAATTATTTTTAACTATGTAAAATAAGCCTAACTTCTTTTTAAAATAAAAGCTGCAGACTGGAATTTCTATAAATGTTTTTGATGCCAACTAAAGAGAGAACTATGTGTTAAAGAATTACTAGACTTATGAATTTCTGTTCCTGTTAGTATTAGACTTTTACAAACATAGGACACCCAGCCTACATTTTTGGCTTGTATAATATCTTAAATACCCTCAAACTTTTTTGCTTTTATCCCTGCTCAACTCATCACACCAACCATCTGCATAAATAAAGATGTAAGCATCTGCTATATGGCAAATGGTCTCAGGGGCAGATGTTTCTATCCTTGTGTTCATGTCACTGGGGCTGGATACATTATTTGAACAGATGTACACAATCTGAAAGTGTTGTGTCCCACAGTGAAATGTCTCCAACTGCTTTCTATCAAAGTACATAAATGCTATTTGCACCTGCATTTATGTTAATGATATAAAGGCAGCAGGGGTTCTGACAAAGTGAGATGTGATGCTATGAAATATATTTACATGGTTAATTGGAGTTTCTGAGAAACTCTGCTGCCAAATGGCCATACTGACATTGATGCATGCCCAAGTAGATTATCTCACTAGTAGCTTGCCTTTTAAGCAGTGAAATTATGGCTACCTCAAACAACAGCAGTACTCAGATTGATTTGCTGAAGAATATTCCAAATTCTAGTATTTTATCCAAAACAGCGAAATAATTTCAAGTATAAGGTCTACCTGATAGGTATTAGACCACCCAGGTTATTTCCATTTTGTTTTATAAGAAAATTACCATATATATATATCTATATATCTCTCTCTATATATATCTGTTTTCCATTTGTATTTCTGTCAACAGCCTAACATACTCACAATCCATAGTGGTATTTTGCAGATGTTATTACATTGGAAAGTTCCAATTTCCTACATTAAGGAGTTAACTAAAACCAGCTTGGAAATGTCAATTTGTACTTTGTCTGCAACATAAAATGGTACCAAAAGTCCAAAAACAGCATTTATACCACTAGTTAAGACCAAAATGTTTCCATATGCATGTCACATATTTGGAAACATAATATTTTGGTAATACTTAGGGAATGTTTCCCCCCATTAATAAGGTCACAAAGCCATGTTAACCACAAAATGCAAAGCATCAAAACATCCTTGCCACTGTGCATTACATGTGAGGGCCGAAGAGCCAAGAATTTGCAATAGTAGCTGTTTTTGTAGTTTTACTGAGCTAAGAACTTGTGGTCACTTTCAAATAATATGTTTATTACTTTATTAACTTGACATTCATATCAACTTCGCATGGTCATTATATAGGACTGTTAACCACAATAACTTTTATTGTGCAAATTATCCTGAAGTTTACATTGATCTTTGAAAGAATCTACAAGGTGTATTTACGTATAGATGGTCCTCATTATTCAGATTCAATATTTATGAATTTTTTTGAAGATTTATTTGTTTATGCATATGAGAACTGGGGTGAAGGCCAGTGCCCCCAGAGGTGTGGGGATGAGAGGATTCACCAGAGACAGAGTGGGGAACAGAACAGGCAGATCAACTGAAACACTACTGAGGGGAGCAGCAGACTAGACAGGAGAGGTCTGCTGCACCATGTGGCTCCCCTCCCTGCCCAGGGATCGAACTCATACCACAGTGGCTGGCCATAGCTTGATAGCGCTGTGTCTTTAATCCCTGCACCATCACTGAGGCACCTATCTGTGAATCTTCTGGCCTGCTAAGTTTTACTTACAATGCGCTGACAGAAAGTGGTGGCATGTCTGTGGTCTTGTGGACATGAGCAGGCAAAAAGTTTGAGTTACCTGATGTGCGTGTTCTCACCAGCAAGTAGATGCTTTGCTTTCTTGTTTCAACTCCCATACTATAAACAAATGTCCTTTCTGTGTTCTACTTAGTGCCATATTTTTTGTATTTTTATCAAATTTTTTGGATGATTTTGTTGGCAAGCTGTCAAGTGTTTTTAATGTAAAGAGACTGTGATGTACATAATGGGAAAACTATGTATATTAGACACATTTTGTTCAGGCATAAATGATAGTGCAATGCCTCTGAGTTCAGTATTAAGGAATCAACAATATATATTGAATGATGGTTTTTAATTAGGAACACATACAAAGCTAATTCCCCTATTGTTTTTAGATGAAAATTTTATGATCAGAGGCTCACAGGAAACTAACCCTGAATTTCTCTTAGTAGCAATGGTTCAGTATTTGCTAATTCAGTGTTCATGGTGAACCATAACTATTGTGAATGACAAAACCAACTGCATCTTATTTAACTGTTTCAGGGCAGGAATTATTATCTCCACTTGAAAAATGAAGGAACTGAGGTCCATTGATTTGGTCAAGATTACACAGCCTAAAAGAAAGAGAATAACCAGAGTTCAAATGTCCAGCTCTTAGCTTAGTGGTCCTTCACCATGCTGGAAGAAGAAGGGAGGAAGCAGAAGGAAGGGGCTAGGATATGGGTGAGGAGGAAAAGAAAAAAATAGGAATGGAGCTTAAGAATCAGCTTTAATATCTTGTTGGAAAGTGAAAATGTACATAAGATAATAAACCATTTTTTAGGTTAAAACTTCATAAAAATTAAATTCCCTTGTATATGAAGCCCAATTTTATTACTTGAAACTGAAAATTATTGTAATAGGGTAGTCCCCAGGAAAGGGGGAAGTTCCAGAATCCTGGTTCTGCCCTAAGTGGGTGGAGCTGAGCAGGGATAAGAAGATGTTGGAGAGAGGAAATAAGAGGACAGAAGGAAGGGAGGAAGAAGGAAGCAGGATGGAGAGCAGCAAGGAGACCTGGAGGAGGCGCATGGAGCAGAGGGATATGTGAAGAAACTGCACTTGCTTTTTGGTCTGGGACTGATTGAAACGGATATGGATGAAAAACCCATGGGGAGCATAATAATAACAGCTTTCATCTTAATTTTAATTTTGTTCTTTTCCTCCCAAATTTGTCTAGCTCTTTCTGACCCTTTTCTATAAGTCTCTACTAAAAGGTCCCTTAGATTTGTGGCAGGCTTTTGAGCCTTGCTTTTGGCCAATCCTATTTAACTAAACTTTTACGTTCAAGAAGATGGGTAACTTTGGATGCTTAACTTAGTAACTATATTCTTTGTCCTTGCTGTATTGTACCCTAATTATATTAAAGGTCCTTTCCATTAAAAGCCTTTGTTTGTCTTGATGCAGCGAATGGTAAAACCCATTTAAAAAGAGCAAGTTTAAAAGCTCTGGGGTGCCCCTCTCCCTGCCCTGTAACAATGTTTTACTCTAGCTAGACACATACAAACAAGTTTGCAATTCTAATTCTAATAAGATTGTGTTTCCTAAAAGACCAAACTCTATCTGCTCTTTCATAGCATGTGACATAGTTCCTGGTAAGATTACTTTAGTAGTCAATGAATATTTATTCAACATATGAGATTTTATTACAATATAATGTCATGCAGTGGATTTTTCTTAAGTCTCAAAACTCTGTTGGTGCTCTTCTGCCTGAATTTCATACATAAATGTCTAAAATATGTGTGTGTGTGTGTGTATTTACAAGTCTTCAACTCAAAAGAACAATCAATAGCTTACTAAATAAATCACTCAGTATTTAATTAATAGATGGCATGGGCCCAGCAAACTCATAAATGATTATATATGAGGACAGAAATATAAACCGAATCAAAATAAATAAATGTAGTTTTGTTTTGTTAATAAAATATTAGTAGTGATCCAGGACACATACAAAACATTTGAACATATAAATAAATAAATGAATAAATAATGTGGCAATTTTTAGGCTTCATGCATATACTATACTGTTTTTGCTTACTGATATAATTTCCCCTAATACAAACTCTAATTTCTACCCACTTTGTTTTAAATTCAGCATTAAACATTCATATATGTTATTAAGCATTGTATATATGAGCAAAGAAAAAGGGGATTATATAAAAATAGATTCAAAATATTCTTAATAAATTTACAAGGGACACATAGTGAGTTTTATATTTTGATAGATCTGGAATCCAATCTTGGCTTAGTCATTTAACTGGTGGGTGATCTTGATAAAGTAGTTAACTTCCCTAGACCTTTAGAATAAAGATGATCTAACTTATTGTGAGGATTAAATACCCAAAGGACATAAAGCTGTAGGTTAGAGTGACTATCATACTGAGAGGATTTGATTAATTGAGCTAAAGTCTTTTAGCTAGCTTATCTTTTTCTCAAATTCCAGGTTTGGGGCTTAAGCATCTTAGTTCCAGAAATGAATTTACTAAAACTATTCACTCTCTAGCTAGACTTGAAGGGATTTTATTTTCTGGCCAAGTGAACGCAGTTAACTAAACTTAAGCAATAGCTTAGTGAGGTGAACATAAAAACAAAACAAAATAAACCTTGATGAGAAGCAAGGGAGGTCAGAGATTTCGTGGTACCATGCTTCACATCCCATTCTCAATTCATGCTTAATTACTTACAAAGACTCATATTTCTTAGAGTTGGAAAAGAATGCCTAGTAATCCTGACTTTACTAATAAGGAAACTAACACTTAGGAGAAAAATAACTTGTCTGAAATTCCACAGTTGATTGGAGGTATATCTGGGAAATGAGCTATGCTTTCCTGACATTTGATTCAATACTCTTCCTAAGTAGTCATGCCTTTCCTTGATTGCTAAGATGAAGGAAATATCAGCTAAGATAATGAATTTCCAGATCCTTGATGAGCTATCTACTACTGCACAAATTTATGAAGGATATATACACCAGAAAATGCTCACAGGAAATGCTCACATGTTTTATTTCCAGTTAGGGTTTCCTTTCTTTTTTCTCATTCCCATATCTTTTCTTGCTTGTAAATTCAAAACTGGATCTTGAGGGAGGCTCAAAGGTTTTGACTCTTCCTTTGTTCAAATGTCTGGATGAGAAGCAAGTCAAGGGGTCTAGTCCATGTTTACTTCCTATGGGTTCCCATGGCTCATGCTTCACATTCTAAGGTCAATAGGTAACCAAAGTAGGAGGCACAAGATTGCTCGTTTCATTGTACCAGCCTCCACAGACAAAGCCCACATAATAATAACAGCAACCACTAAGAGCTATAGCCACAATCATGTGTCTACTACGCAATTATTGGGCTGTCAGAAGAGTCATGATTCATTTTTTCAAAGAAAAATATATATCATGACTTTTTCTGACAACCCAACAGAAATATGCTGGGTGATTTGCAAATACTTCCTTTAATTTCCATATAACCTATAGGGTAGGCTTGCTATTTTCATTTTATATTTTGTAGGTGAGAAAGCTACATTCAAGTGATAGGACTAAGATTTGCAAATTGAATTTCAATTCCAGATTCCATCCACTTAACAGTTATGACTGTTGATAGAGATCAAAGAGTACTTGCTCCAGTTAAGGGTTCTTTATAGCACATTCCCTCCATTCATGAAAAATTATACCCTCCACTATGCCAGCCCAAATTTGAACCAATAAATACATCAGTTTTATCACACACATCAAATCTCTTTGTAGAAGAGAGTATGTTAGACAGGAGAAAGAATTGAATTCCTCTTAAAGGCTAGAGTTTGCATCTTACAGAAGAAAATTCAATTATTTTTTCTCTCTACTTGTAAACTACTCTTCTGAAAGCTCCAGGAGCTCTTGTTAAAAAAAAAATCATGATTTTCTTTTTTATAAATCATAGCAGGGAAATAATTTTCTTATGTTGCTTTTTAAATGAATATGGAAGAAACCCGTGAAAGAAATGTATGAGCAAATACCCTTTTCTACATGTGTGTGGTGTGTGTGAATGAATATATGTGTCTATATTCCTCTTACCAAAGCACATGTCAGTCTGATTCCTTAAAATCAATACTCTGTAATTCCATTAGCCACATATCAGTACCAGATAATATGCTGGGCTGAGTGAATTTTGTGTGGATTGAGATGGTCCTGCCTTCAAGAAGCTCTCAGTAAAGGAAAGATGTCTTTACAGCCTTATATACTCAAATAATTTAATAAAGCAATCAACTTTCATATATAATTATAATGTCTATTCTTAGTTGTAGATAATGAGTCACCTTGAGGACAGTAATATTAAATATATCAAATAACAAAACAATGTATAACATGCATAACTATCTTCCTCATCATGGCTTATCTTACCTTGATCTTTTGGTGGTACTGATAAAGAATTCTGCATTATGTTGTATTTGACTTGAATAGAAACTTTCCTAAAAATAACCAAGCACAAATAATAATTAGAAAATAACTGAGATGTCATGTTAATAAATACTTAAAACACAAGCTTTTAAAAGTTTTTCTATTTATAACCATATAGGTATTAAGACATGGATTGAACTATTAAGAAACTGATGTTTTCATTTTCTTTTCATTTTTATACAGACTGAGTTTTACTGACTGTGCTGTTGTGGACTTGGAGAGGAAAGTAAGGACTCATTGAGAAAGGGATCTTATTTTCTCTCATAGAATCAAGGAAATGTGCAATAAAGCAAAGGTTCACTAAAAAATACTCTACCTGAAAATTGTTTCATGTACTTTGTTTTAGAAAAAATAACTAAAATGTTGAACAATATATGAAAAGGTAATACAGTTACAATATAAACATTTGATGATATATAATTTAGTCATTACAATGCAATTATGAAAATTATGTAGCAACATAGAAAATGCTGAATCAATGCATTGGATGAACATAGTAAATGGTATACACACTAGGATTGTAAGTATATAAAATGCATAGCAGGAAATATGTTAAAATGTATATTCACATTGTTTTTGGTGATGGAATTACAGGTCTTTCCTTCTAAGTTGGAAGCTATTTTAGTTGTTTCCCAAATTGACTATAATAGAGGGTTCCATATTAAAAAATCTATTGAATGTAAAAATAAGACAATTCCTTGAAAACGTTAAAGTTAATATTTATACAAGCCTTCAAACACCAAAAATAAAAATTAAGTAAACACTGATAAATTTTTTAAATAGAAAACTAGGCTAAATTAAAGGCATAATTTCTGTTTTGAAGTAAAATTGACTAACAAAGATCACATTTTTCTTCCTTCCTGAAACAACCAAAACAGACAAAATACATGAAATGATATTTCTTTAACCTTTTTAAATGAGGTATAATTGACATAAACATATTCATTTGAGATGTACAACATAATGATTTGATATTTGCACATATTGTAAAATGGTTACCACAATCAATCTAGTTATCATCTGTTACAGATGGTATTTTTCTTGTGATAAGAATCTTAGCAACTTTCAAATAAGTGTTATAGTATTATTAACTGTGGCTGCCATATTGTAGTTTATATCCTCTTTTTATTCCTGTATCTCTTTCCTGAGACCCAGCACATGCCATTCTTCCTAGTATCTCACTAAGCATTTTTAAAAAAGGTATTCTAAAATTTTTATTTGTTAGTTCCTCTACTTCTGCTTTTCTATCTTCTGTTCAGACAGTCCTTGCTTCCTAGGCATATGCATTGCCTTATTTGCTTTTTTGCAGTTGGGACACTGTGGGTTTTGTTTTGTTTCAGTTCTCTGTTTACCTTAGTGGCAGGGAGTAGCTGGGCCCCAAAGACTCTGTCTCAGTCCTGGTGAGGAGTGAAGGTTGTTCCACATAAACTCATCAACCCTGCCTCCTCCTCCTCTTCTTCTCTCATCAAAGTGAAATTCAGTGCTTCAGGGAGCCTGAATTCCTAATTCTACCGCCTTGATCCTCTCCTTAGTGGTGTGTGGTAGTGTAAGGGCAAGGGACACTTGGCATGATTTTCAGGGCATGAGCAGCTGGACACAGACTGCCATATACAGAAAGTCAGGCAGGTGGCATCAGGTATGGGATATTACACATGGGTTGCCAGGCTAAGTGGCCAGATTACAGGGACCACAGATCCCTCACTGGGATTTTTTTGTAGGGAGAAGAGAGGGGTTACCCCTACTTACTTCACTCAATGGCATACTCTGTGTGACCAAACCCTGAGGTGTACCAGTACCTCTGAAAATTCCACTACAATGGTTCACTGTGTCAGGCAGGACTGCCTTGTGGGCTTTCAGTCTACCCCACAGGCTAGAATGGCCACCATCCTGGTCCTAATCACCTTTGTTTCTTCCTTCTTCCTCCTACAGCAAGCCACCAAGCTCAGAGCAAAAATGTGGGGTAATCATCCATCTCTGTCAGTGAATATCAAAACTTTCGTTGAACAAATTTTACTCTAGTTTTACTTTCCTTTTAGTTGTGCTTAGGGGAGAGATTGTCTAAACCTTCCCATCCCTCCATATTGTTGGTGGAGTCTCCAGAAAATTCTTAATGTTTACATTGTTATGGCTTTAGTATTATGAATCAATACTCAGCAACCTTCCTCCTTTTCTATATGCTCATCACACTAATGAGTTCAACTAAAAAGTGTTTCTTTAAATTTAGATGTATCTGAATGTCATCCACTGGCAGAGTAAAATACATAGTTTAAAGACTAATTTAAAATCGTGTTAGGTAACTTCTTTTCTATTTAGAGTTGGGAAAATTTCAGTAGTTGTCCTATTTTCTATAAATTTTTAGACCTGTTTTTAATGTCGTCTTAGCAGATAGTCATTGCTGCCCCTCCAAACCAAAGTCTTACAAGACTAGAGTGATCCTTACTTTTCAGAACCATATTCCGGGCCAATCTTTATCATGAAATAAATTTTTTAAAATGTAGATACAGGGGCCTCCCTGGTGGCACAGGGCTTAAATCTCAGCACTATTAAGCTATTACCAGCCACTGTGGCATGAGTTCGATCCCTGGCCAGGGAGCTAATCCACAAGGCTCAGCAGACCTCTCCTGTCTCGCCTGCTGCTCCCCTCAGCAGTGTACTTCAGTAGATCTGCCTGTTCTGCTTCCCTTTCTGTCTCTGGTAAATCCTCTCACCCCCTGCACCTCTTGCCTATACCCCAGTTCTACTATGCATAAATAAGTATAAAAATAAATCCTTAAAAAAATTATAGGTGCAGTAGATGAAGGAATTAGGAGTTTACACTGGAGCAAGGAGTCTCTTCAATAAGAGGTGTTAGAAAACTGAACAGCCACATGCAAAAATATAAGGCCACTATATAACACCATACAAAAAATTAATTCAAAAGGATTAAGGATTTGAATGTGAAACCTGAAGTCATAAATTACGTAAAATAAAAATTCTGTGATATCAGCCTTAGCTATGTCTTTCAGAACTCAACTCCAATGGCAAAGAAAACAAAAGCAAAAATAAATAAATGGAACTTTTGTTATACCTAAAGCTTCTGCATACTGAAAGAAACTTAGATCAAAATGAAAAAAGAGCCTAATGAATGGTAGAATATATTTGCACATTCATATGTCTCACAAGGGATTGACATCAAAAATAAACAACGAACTCATAAAACTCAACAAACAACCTGATTAAAATATGGTCAGAAGGTATAAGGCACTTCTCCCAGCAAATCATGTAGACAGGTAATAAGTACATGACATGATGCTCATTACCTCATTATTAGAGGAATGCAAATCAAAACCATCACTCCACACCTGTTAGAATGACTATTATCCAAAAGGTAAGAAACAAGTGTGAGACAGGATGCAAAGAGTTAAGAGAACTCTTATACACTGTTGGTGGGAATGCAAATTGGTGCAGTCATTATCAAGAGCAGTATGGAGATTTCTCAAAAAAGTAAAAATTTAAATTCCATATAGTCCATTAATTCCATTTCTGGGTATTTATGCAAAAATTAAAAAAAAAACACAAATTCAGAACTCTTTATAACAGCCAAGAATTAGAAACAACCTAAATGCACATTAATTGACAAATGAAAAAGATGTCTCTCTCACACACACAAATGGAATATTATTCAGCTATTAATAAAAGAGATGAAATCTTGCCATTTGCAATAACAAGAATGGAACTAGAGGGAATTATGCTTAGTAAAATAAGCAAGTCAGGAAATGAGGACCACCATATTATTTCCCTCATATGTGATACATAGGGAAAACAAACAAATAGATAAACTAAATAAAACAAAAATAAGTTTTTGGACTATAAGACCAACTAGTGATTATTAGAAGGGAAGGGAGTAGCAAATCAGGAAAAAAAAAGACAATGCCATGGTGAAGGACCAAAGTAATTTGTAGTTGTTTGTATTCAGTCTGCCAGTTATTTGTCGAAGGAAACATGTTAAAATTTTCACATTTTAAAAATTGTATCAAGCTATATTCATCCATTTGCTAAGTGGGTCTCATCAAACAGGAAACTCATCTTTTTCAGATTATGTGATATTTTCTTTATTTTTCTGAGATTTCCTAATTTATTTTTCTCTTTTTCTTTGAACTTTTATTATTTAGATGTTTATCCTTATTTATATTATCTTTGCTCTTTCTATAAAATTTTCTTTAACTTTATCTTCCAGTATTTCAATTCTTTGATGGGCATCTGTAAGCATGAATGTAATCTTTTAAATGAAAATCTAGTCATGGTTTTACTCATGCTTCAAGTCCTTCAGTTGCTCCCTAATATCCACAGATAAAGCCCAAGCTCTTCTGCATAGTACATGAGGCCTTTCACACACTGGCCTGTGTGGTTACCACTACTCTGGTATAAAAAGCTGAATCTCAGAAATTTGCCAGATAGGTCACCTTTGTAGGCCTGTATATTTCTTCATGACGGCCTTCTCTCCCAGTCTTGCTATGTTATCTACCTGCCCCAATCTAAATTTTATTTATCTACCTATTATCTTCCAACATACTTTGGCTCAATCTTACCATGGCACCTCTTTAAATTTGTTTGTTTCTTGATGGCAGATAGAATCAATATTTATATTTCCAGAACCTACAGACTGATATATAAAAAGGTTTAATAAATATCTATTGAGTGAATGTAAATAACAATATAGACACGATAGTATTAGAAATCATTTAGCAATATTGGCACAATTCCATTTAGTGCTTTTCATATCATTTTAATCTTTTAGTTTTCAATAGATAAGCTTCTTAAAATTTGATAAGTTTTTTTTTTTAAGATTTTTTTATTTATGCATACAAGAGCTGGGGGTACAGGCCAGAATCGCGGGAGGTGAGAGGATTCACCAGACAAGAGTAGGGAGCAGAACAGGCAGA
Source organism: Galemys pyrenaicus (assembly GCA_019455555.1). Classification (NCBI taxonomy): domain Eukaryota; kingdom Metazoa; phylum Chordata; class Mammalia; order Eulipotyphla; family Talpidae; genus Galemys; species Galemys pyrenaicus. Next base: position 8,797,952 of record JAGFMF010011673.1, on the reverse strand, counting down.
CCGACTGAAACACACTGCTGAGGGTAGCAGCGGGCTAGGCAGGAGAGGTCTGCTGCGCCATGTGGGTCCCCTCCCTGGCCGGCGGCAGGGATTGAACTCGCGCTGCAGTGGCTGTGGTTTGCTTCATAGTAAAAAAATAATTTTACATGGTAAAAATAGTGCTCTTTTGTTTAATATGAAATAATGTCTTGTGTGAGGGGCTGCCAGCTGAGAACCAGGTGAACCCAATTAACCTAATTTTCACTTGCCTGTACTAAGTGGTTTGTTTTAGATGTATACTACTCCCTAAATCCTTTAGGTACACCACTGAAAAACCATAAATAGGCTACAAAGGTCATGGCATTAATTTTCCTGTCATTCTCATGCTTTAAATAGGCATCAAAAAACTTAAAAATCTTGTCCTTTGGGAAGGAAGGCAAATCTGAAACTAATTATGGTAGTTATTATTGTAATGCTATTAATTCAAACACTATGACCCTAGCTGAATTTATTTTGGTAGCTTTTGTTAATGAATACAATTTCTCAAATAGGATTATTGCATCCTCTCAAAGAGCAAAATGATTCACTAGAGGACTAGTAAAGTACTCCAAAAACTGAATTTTCACTCACCAAAAGCTTAGCTAAAAGGTTTAATAAGCATACATGGACTCTGAAGAAAACGCTGTATTTACTACAAAGCTATATTTAAGATGTAAAAAGTTCATAAGGATAAAATACTGTGTCAGGAATCATATTTGTCTTGGTTATCAGCCTACTTATTGATAATTTTCACTTATTTTCTGTTGCTTAATATTCTATTGTGTTATTTGTGGATTGTCCATAACTATTATTATTTAACCTAAATAAAAATACATGGGGAAATATTTCATTTTTTTATGTTTGAGGTTTTAAAGCTCAAACTTTAGGTGACTGTAGGACAAGATGGTTTAGAGGCAACATCTAAGCTTAATGATTTTCTGGGAGTGCAGTTTCCACCTCCTTACACTTGAGTACCAAGAGGAAGAGGAAACTACCTGATTTGGCATGTGGGAAGTATACGCTATTTAGACTCTCTCGGATCTTGAAAGCCCACACATTTTGTTGGGCTTGTTTTAATACTTATAAATGGTGGAGAAAAGATGAGCGCTGATGGCAGTGAATGATGAGTTTGGGTGAGTAGGAAAGAAAATCAGGGGAAAGTATCAATATTTGTGCAGAACTAAAGGGGGGAGGGTGGTATACTCAGCAATGAAAAACAAAGGAAGGAAGTGGGAAGGGAAAAAGAATAATGACAATATTATTTAAAAGGGAGAAATAGCAATAAAAAAAAGAAACAATAAATTCCAGTTTCTTTAAATATATCAGAAGATAGAAAATCATTTAGTAACTAGTTGTTCAGTACCCTATTTCAGTTCGAGAAGATACATACCAGACTTTTTGTGCATTACTGTAGTCTTAATAGTCAATAACTATTGACTTAATAGTCTTGTTGCTAATTAACTGCAATAGTTTATTAAAATTTAATTTGACATAAAGTTAAGTAACTTGAGTATATTTTATTTCTTTTTTTATTTATGCATACAAGAACTGGGGTACAGTCCAGAGATGTGGGGGAGTGAGAAGATTTACCAGAGTCAGAGAGTGGGGAACAAAACAGGCAGATTGATGTAAATACATTGCTGAGCAGAGCAGCAGGCAAGGTAGGAGAAGTCTGCTGTATCGTGTGGGTCACCATATTGGCCCCAGATCACACTCGGGCTGCAGTGGCTATGGATGCTTCATAGTGTGGTGCTTAACCCCTTGCACCAACAGGGAGGCCCCAAGAATATATTTTATTTCTCAAAATTTGAAAGTTAATCTTAAAAAAATAAATTTCTAATTGTCTCTCTTTGTTTTGAAGTTTTAATAGACTACGTGACAATATCACATAGGAAAGAGAAGAGAAATAATGCAGAAGAAAGAACTATTTCTCATAGGGATTTCTATAATGGTCTATGTGGCTATATAGGGATTCCAATTATAAAAGTATGACTAGCAGTGTTTTCTGATCCTCTGTTTTAATGTATTTGACCATGTTTCCACAATATATTTCTTAATACTTTATAGGTCCAAATCTCTGCCTTTCATGCCCCAAATGTGTATCTATTTGTATTAACTGATAGAGCAATTTTTCAAGCTTATGCATGATAGTGCTACCCTACTGCCAAGAGGTCTCTGTGAGAGAGTAATCATCTATTTATGCAACAATGCTTTATAATTATTTGAATGTTTTATTATATTTTGTGCTTATTTCAGAAAAATGATTGGTGCTCAGAAGATTAAAAGTAACTGTAATATTACACCAAAAGTACAAAAAAAGGTAAAATTAAATACACTGTCCCACAGCAAAATAAAAAAATTTTGTGCATCACAGGAGAGAATTAAGAGAGTGAAAAGGTAACCTAGAGCATGGGAGGAATTACTTGTAAATAATGTAGCTGTTTCTTCCTTTCCTAATCAATTTCTTACCTTTCTCATGGGTATGTTGTAAAAAAATGATCACAAAATACACTCAAAGTTAAAAAATATATATATATAACATGAAAATGTTATTTTAAACAACTAGTACTGAAGGTGAGTTTCCAAGCACTTTCTGAAAGAAACATTTTATCACTTGATACAACAGAAATAAATTTTATAATAAATAACTTCATTATAAATTACCCTAGGAAGTAGCAGCCTTCAAATATTTTGAAAAAGTAGGCCTCATAAGGTAAATCTGGAAAATCTTCTAGAAAAAATTTTGTTGACCTTCTTAAATATATTTAGAAAATATGATTGTGTTTTTAAACTTAAAAGAAAAACATAAAACAATTATTTTTTATATAGCTTTAAGGACATATATACATTTATTGGAAAAAAAAAACAACACAGTATTGGAATCTAAAGCAACATCCATAAAGATATTTGTCTTATTCTACTGTATAATAAAAAAGCATACCACTTCCAAAAGTACTATGATTTCTAGAAGTAATGTACATGGAGATCACTTAAGTAATAGCTACTGAATTACATGAAATTACAGATCAAAAGATACACTTAACTTTTGGTTCTGATTATTATGTAATCAACACACATATGACATTATGAGCGTCTAGTAAATCATTGCCAATTTTACTTGGGTAAGATGAAAATGAGATTCTAAAATTCATCAAAAGTCTCTAAGGAATAAATGCAGAGCTCCTGATTCTGGCTTGAGATTTTATACTTAAAAAAAGAAAGAAAAGAAAAAGAATGAGCCCAAGGTCCAAACATACTGGGTGAAATGATAACTCTCAGAGAATAACTTTTACTTTAATTTTCTTTTCCTCTTTCTCGTTTCTACTATTTCTTCTTTATTTTCACCTTGAAAAGCTACCCTTTATCATGCTTCCTTATTGAAAATATTTAAAAGCATTTTTCTTAACACTACATAGTGAATTATTTCCTAACTTGTTAAGAGGCAATGTTATAGAAAGGTGCTCTCCACCCTAAATAATGACATTAATCATATATGATCTAACTGAGAAGGAGTTAGAAGCAGCTAAGCCTTAGCGGTCATAGTAAATATCACAGAGCACAAGCCTCAATCTGAAAGTACATTTGCCATGCTAACACATCATGCCTTCTTCCAAATTTGATGACCATGTCACTACAGAGCCACACAACTTTGGTACACAGAGACAGCAGTGATAACAACAGGTATGCAAAAAGATTTTTGAAACTATCTTCATGTCCAAATAAAGGTATTGTCAGACACATTTATTCTCATTCCCAGTGTACCTAGCTAAATCTCCTTTCACACAGTTCCTGAGGACTGAGACTCCTGAGACTTAAGGTGAGAACTGGAGAAGCAAGGTCCTGGATCTCTCTAGTTCTTAAGAACACTTAAGGTCTTCTTGGAGATCTAGAGCATAATTATCTCATGTGAATATTGAGTATAAAATTCAACTAAGGTTCAAAGCAAGGAAAATGGAAGAGATCATATTTCAAATGGTTGTAAATTCTAGACAGCAAGATTCTTTGGAGAGGACGTTGGAGACCATTAGGGTTAATGAAGGCAGGAGCTGATGGGCACTCTGGAAGAGTTAACAGGACTATGCTTTAGAAATGCCTACCCTGTGTAGTTCCCCATATATGCACAGAAAAATCTGGCAGTGACAAAATATCCCATCTTCACTGTCAGGAAAAAAGCTCCTACTCCCATTGGTAGGCAAAGAAGTGAAGATACAGAATACGGCTGCAGGAACTTCCAAACCCGATCAGATCAAAAAGTTCTGTTCATTATGAAATCATGAATTCATAAGGATTCTGATTTTGTAGCATAGAGGATGGAGAGTTATAATCTTACAAAGGGAGCAGGTATCTGTTGATGTTGATGTATCACTCCATTTTGAGAATCTTTAGTTTAAATAGACTCTTTGTATACTGATTAAAAAAATACACAGGCTACAGAAATACATTAACCTTTTGTCTGGAATATTCTTGATTAAAAACAATGAAAATAAAATAGAAATTAAGTACTTTATATAAAAACTTAGTGTGAATATTAGTTTCCCTAATCTGATTCTAATTTAACTTAGTTCAGAGACTATTCTATTCAATGTATCTTTCCTATCAAAAATCAAGAATAAATTTCATATATTCTATAATAGAATACAAATAATTCTATACAAAAAGTATCAAAATCTCAGAGTAATGTGTTTGTAGCAAACAAAAATTTTCACTATTTAAAAATACAACAGAAAAGGAAATTCTATTCAACAAATGGGGTTGGAGAAACTGGATACACACAAGCAAAATAAATGAAATGAGACCACTATCTAATACCATACAAAAAATTAATTTAAAATGGATCAAATAATTGCACCTGAAACAATTAAATGTATATAATAAAACTTAGGGCCTCCCTGAGGGCCTACCACTTAAGTCTCAGCACTATGAACTCAGTACTGCTATGGCCTGTGTTTGATTCCTGACCAAGGAGCTAACCCACATATGGTGCAGCAGACCTCTCCTGTCTTGACACTGCTCCCCTTAAGCAGTATATTTCAGTAAATCTGCCTGATCTTCTCCTCACTCTGTCTCTGGTAAATCTTCTCACCCCCTGCATCTCTGGCCTATACCCTGTTCTTCTATTCACAAATAATTAAAATTTATTGAAAATTATGAAAAAATATATGACCCATCAGTTATGATTCACAATTTTCAGTTCACTAAATAATAATTTAAATTGGGTAAGAGATAATTGTCTTGGTGGACCAAGAAGGTGGGGGTCACTGTCATTTCAAATAGGAACATTTCTATTCAGAAATTTGCAAAATTATAAAGTTTTAGTAAGATTCCCCAAGTAAGTAAAACATGTCCCACAATATCAGCAGAATTCCAATATTTATCATTTTTTTCACCATTTATTGAATACCTGTGGAGTACACTGAGGGCAGCTTGTTTAGATACAGGTCCCGTTCTCAAAAGGCTGTTGAAAGATCTTGCTGGTGAAAAGATGGTCTTCTAGGATAAATAAAATATAAGATAATATGTAAAGCACTAAAGATTCTTTCAACAGGAGATTAATATCGTCGCAATTTTTTTCAATAACCCACGTCCCAGTAACACACTGTGTACCTAAATGTGCTACAGCTTCTCTTATTTCTGACTTTACATAACAGAGGAGATCCCAGCTCCTTTGTGTCTTGAATTCCACCCTTCCCTGTTTTCTCAACGATATGAATATATTATTCCTTTTGTAGCTTGCATATTTAACCTTTTCCTTTTTAAACAGATCTGTTGTATTGGTTTTTAAACAAACCAAGTCTCTTCCTTAAAACAACATACCAAATCATTTTGCATCATCACTCCTTCCAACTATAGGTCCCTAGGCCTATATAGGTATGTCCCATCTCAAGTAAACTTTTGTACAGAATGGCCACTTCCACTTCTCCCATTCTCTCTTCATATGGCCTCTAGTCCTACCACTTCTCCAAAACTGCCTCCTCCAAAGTCATCTACAGTTACTCTCAGTCTTGACTATATTTTCCTTATACACTCTTTTTTTTTTCTGTTAGCTTCACTGAACCAGAAATTCCTGGTTATCTTCTTTCTGGCCATCCTTGGCCATTAAATCTCAGAGCTCCTCAAGGCAAACATGAGGTCTCACTTTATCTTCTCCCTAGGAGATTTTTACCAATATCTACAATTAATTTATCATATTAAACAAATATAACACATTAAAGAAATTAAACAAGGGTAAGGAGAGTTATTTGTATAACAATAAGCTGTATGAAATGAGTGAGTTGGGTAATCATAGGTTATATGAAAGAAAAGGTATTAAATAGGAAATCTGCTGAGATCAGAAAAAAGGAAATCTACAGGGTACCAGTTACCGGTATTTTCTCCAATCTTGCTAGCTTTTATTAAAATGAATTATTATTGAAGAAGAGAATGATTATTTTTTCCTCCTAGCAATACATTTTCAGTATATAGTGACAAGTCTTCTGCTCTTAGTATGTTAAGGCAGACAAATCCAAAAAAAAAATGACTAAAAAGGACACTAAAAACTTATCAGTAATTTTAATTAATAGGTTGATTGAAACAATGTATTAAACATCTTTTTAAACAACATTTTAATAGTCTCATCATTTTATGTTTTGTGCGCATGAGTGGAAATTAAAAATCAAAATAGACTTTGATGGAATACTATTCAACAATTACAAAAAATACAACTTGGACAAACCTCCCAGGAATTATGGTGAATGAGAAGTCTCAAAATATTATATAGTATAAGAGTCCATTCATATAAAGCTGCTGTATGACAATAATGTAGAAATAAAGAACAGATTAGTGGCTGCTAGGGATTAGAGATGGGAAGGGGCTGTAGGTGAATATGGTTATAAAAGGCAAACAAGGAATCCTTGCTCTGGAACTACTCTGCATCTTGACTGAGGTGCATACAAAAAAACTATACATGTGATTATAAGTGTACAGAAACTAAATATAAAATACACAGATAAATTTAAGCAAAAGTAATACTATCTGGATAAGAGCTAGATTGTATCAATGTTAATATCTTAGATGTTACCACTTTAGGGTATAAATGGTACTGGATTACATATCACTTATGACTTCATGTAAAGTTTACAATTATCCAAAATTTAAAAGTTTAAAAAAGTAGCTTCAAGGTGCAAATAGTATAAATCAAAGATTACTAGATTATCTATCCTGACTAGAGAATTTCAATTTGTTATAGTCTTCCTCTAATTTATCCACACTTCACCTTTGTTGATGTAAGTCTATGAAGAAAGGCACTTAGGTAGACAAAAGGAGACATATTTTGAGGTTGTAAAGAACACAGGAAAAATATATCAATATTTTAAAAAATAGATCTTGAAATGTACTTGAAAGTTTGAGATAATGACATAAGCAAGTATTTATGACCTAAGAAAAACTGCCTCCTTTAATACTTTGAAGTATTAAAAAAAAATCACATAGAATTAAATTACAAAGCTAACACATTTGTTTATGCAGCTGGTCTTTTTTAAAGTCAAGGAACTTTAAACCTACAATTCTAATAGGCTTACTCATGACACCCCAATCCTTTGAAAAATAAATGAAATATCATAAATCATCTGACAGTTCTTAAGCTTAGGTTTTATCATCACTCAGAGGCTTTAACAAAAAGCAATATGAAAGGATAGGATCTTGTTTTGTGCCCTATAAAGTTTAAGATAGAAAATAAATCATACTATTAAATGTCATTTAGAACCTTAGCTTCAATACTTAGGATTGGAATGGCATAATATTCTTGGTTATTCCTATGGGAATTCATGCAAGTAGAGTAGATTTTCTTACAAAATATATTAGAACTCTGGCACTTCCTGTGATAAATGAAGAAATAAGGCTTTGGAATTGCAACTGGGTAAATTTAAGTACTTCACACAGGCAACCAGACTGTCATCTTGCTGAATATGTGGCAGTATGGATTTATTATTTGGCACCAAAAGGAATGTTTGAATACTTATAAAGAGTAAAGGGTTGGGGGTAAGACCTTTTAATTTTAAACTACAAATGTAGGATGACATTACAGCTACAGAGTTCAACCTTATTTGCTGGAGAGGTGATTTAATGGAAAAATATTCACAGATTTTGCAGGAATCTTAAAATGAAGAATCTGAAAGATATTCAAAATGTTTAAGAGTCAACAGAAACAGTAAGATGTAGGTGTTATCCATAGTATTTAAGAGTTGTCATCATAGTTCAAGAAAATAAATTATGGGTGACATTCTTCATGACTTGATTTAATGTAAATTTAGAATCTGGGCAATGAATGGTCAGTTCAAGTGACACTCCAATATAAAAATCAAGCCTTCAGAAGTCCCCTGAACTGGCATTATGAAAGTGATGTCAAATATTATGAAGTACCGAATATACACAAAGCAATATCTTAACAAATATATGTTATAAAGAAAATAATGAAATGAACACTAATCTCCCCACTAGCCAACTCAGGGAATAGAACATCATTAGTGACTTTATGGTCTTTACCATTCCAAATCTAATACCCCTGACCATATCTCCTTCTCCCCATCTATCGTGATTTTTTTTCCTTGCTTCCCTTTATTACATTATCATATATATGTTATAATCAATATATTATTTAATTTTGTAGTATTTTAGAATTATACTTGAAGGAATAATATATTATTTTTATATGTTTATAAAATTCATTCATGATGGTATGCTTAAGTATTGGAAAATTTTTGAGTTATTCTTAATTTTCTGGAACACTATCACATGTTCTTTTTGTGTGTATGAGCCCTTTGTAACACTGTTCCTGAGATGACAGTTACTAGAGAATAATGAAAAGTTTTATAGGGATGGTCCAATCTACACTGTGCCAGCTATAGAGTGTAAGCATTTTCAGGATGCTCCACTTTCTTGCCAACACTTACAAATTTGGTGAGTGTAAACTAGTATCTTCTTGGGATTTATTTTTAAAGATTTTTTTTCCTTTTGGAATAAAAGCTACATAAAATGAAATGTACAAATACATTCCATGAGTTTTTACAAAATATGTATTTTATAACCCAAACCATTACCATTATCCCAAAGAAAGGCCCTTTACATTTGTTCCCATGCCCTAAAAGTAGCCACTCTTCTGATTCTTTTCCCTCATAGATAAATTTTACCTACTGATAAACTCCATAAAACTACTCTTCAGTGTAAGACTTCTTTTCAGATAAATCATGGGATTCATTCATATTGTTGCAGTTATGAAAAGTTTGTTTTTTGTTTGTTTTTTTTTTTTTACTGAGTAGAATCTCATGTTATGAATATACCTGTTTATCCATTTTCACCAGTGGACACCTGAGCTGTTTCTAGTTTTTGGCTATTATGAATAAAACTATACATACATAGTGTATAATTCTCATAAATATCTTTCGTTTTGTATGTATGGACTCATACTGTCATTTTTCTATCTTTTTTTAAAGGTTTTATTTTTTTACACATGCAAGAGCTGGGACAGAAGGCCAAAGGCATGAGGGGTGAGAGGATTCACCAGAGACAGAGTGGGGAGCAGAATAGGCAGACTGACTGAAATACACTGCTGAGGGGAGCAGTGGGCAAGGCAGGAGAGGTCTGCTACACTATGTGGGTCCCCTCTCCCGGGTGGGGATGGAGCTGGCACTGTAGTATCTGTGGAAGCCCCATAGTGCAGCACTCAACCCCTTGTATCACCACCTCCTATTGTCATTTTTCTGGGGCAAATACCTAAGAACAGAATTGCTGGGTCACGTGATAAGTATATGTCGAAATTTATAAGAAACTTTCAGATTGTTTTGTCAAAGATGTTGTATAACATTTGACCTTCCCACACATAGTTGTTCAATGTCCTTATCAACACTGAATGTTATCAGCCAAGTTATTTATTTTTGTTGTTGATTAAATTTAATTTTACTTGAGGTAATATTAGAATATTGCTATCAAGTATTGCCACTGTAGTGCATGCACCATCAAGTTACCCACAACCCACCGCTGTGATTTATCCCTCTTTGTTCTTACCCCTCCTCCCATCCCCTGTGGATGCTTTTAGTTCTATAGTTATCTTTCAAGGGTTATATTTTTATAACCAAGAGTTATATTTTTATAACTCTTAACCTGATCCTAAGTTTGGTTTCTCTATGTTACACACATAGTGACACCATCCAGTATTTATTTTTCTCCTTCTGAATTATCTCACTTAGCATTACTCCTTCCAGCTCCATACATATTGCCAATAATGGCATGCATTTATCTTTTTTGACTGCTGAGTAATACTGCATTGCGTATATATATATACCACTCACCTGATCCACTTATCTATTTAGGGGCATTTAGGTTGCTTCTATATTTCGATGTGACAAATAGTAATGCAATAAACATGGATGTGCAAGTTTCCTTTTGAATTAGTGTTTGTGAATTTTTCAGGTAGATGCCTAGCAATGAAGTTACGAGGCTATAAGGTAGATCCATTTTTAGTGTTTTGAGACACCTCCATACAGTTTCTCATAGAGACTGGATTCCCATCAGCAGTGGAGTGGTCCCTTTTCTGCACATACTTAACCAGCATTTGTTGTTTCTGGTCTTTCAATATGGGTCATCCTCACAGGTATGGTATGGTGTCTCACTGAAGTCTTGATTTGCATTTCCCTGATGATGAACAATTTTTCATGCACCTTCCTGCAGTGCGTATATCTTTGGAGAAATGTCTGTTTAGTTATTCTATCTGCTTTTTGATTGGGTTATTTGTTTTTGTTGTTGTTGAGTTGTTTGCAGATCTTGGGTATTAGTCTCTTATCAGATGTATGATATCTAAATATTTTCTCCCATTCAGCAGGGTATATTGTCACTTTAGTTATCTTTTCTTTCACTTTCCAGAAACTTTTGTTTAACTTTGTCTCATTTATATTTTCTTTGTTTTCCTTGCTGTTGTGGATATATCCCTAAAGATATCAATGATGCTTATGTCATAAAGTGCTTTACCTGTTTTCCTCTATGTATTTTATGGTTTCAGGTCTTATATCCAAATTTTTTATGCATTTTGAATTGATTTTTGTTTATGGTATGAGATAATGGTCTAGTTTCATTGTTTATTGAATGCATCTGTCCAGTTTCCCAACACCATTTATTGAAGATGTCTTCTTCATTCCAAAGCGTGTTCTTGGACCCTTTGTCATAGATCAACTGTCCATACAGATGAGGATTTATTTCTGGGCTCTCAATTCTATTCCATTGGCCTTTGTGTCTGTGTTTTGTTCCATTACTAGGCTGTTTAATTATTATGGCTGTATAATACAGTTTTAAATCTGGACATGTGATAAATCCATTCTCTTTTTCATCAGGATTGCTTTGGTTATTTGGGGTCTTTTGTGACTGCATATAAATTTTAGTAGTGTTAGTTCTAGTTCTTTGAAGAATGCCATTATATTTTTATTGCATTGAATCATGTACATTACTTTGGGGGTTATGGTCATTTTGGCAGTCTATGAGGAGGGAATATTTTTCCACTTCTTTGTGTCTCCTTTTTTTTTTTAACAATATATTGTTTCAGTTTCATTTATATAGGTGTTCTATATCCTTTGTTATGTTTAGTCCCAGGTATTTTTTTCTTTTTTTGGTGATTGTAAATCAGATCACTTCTTAATTTCTTCCTTTCAATTCTTATTGTTTGTTTATATGAAGGGAACTGATTTTTGTGTATTGATTTTATAACCTGCTATTTTGCTAAACTGATTGTTTTCCATGGAGTCCGAAAGACTCTATATTTGTATTATCGGGTCATCTGAAAATAATGATAACTTTATTTCTTCTTTCCCAATGTGGATTCCTCTGAGAGCTTTTTTTCATCTGTTTTAGCTAGGACTTCCATATTATAGTGATAGCAGTGGTGAGAGCAGGCTTTCTTATCTCATTCTAGATCTTAGAGAGAAAGCTTTCAGTTTTTCACAACTGGAATGCTGTTACTTGTGGATATGTTTAATTATTCATAATAACTATTCTCTGAATAGTTAAAGGTGTAATTTCTATTTCTTCATTTTTACTCTATTTATTTGAGATTATTCCCTTATTTTCTTAGTGAGTTTTGCCAGAGGTCATCTATTTTGTTTATTTTTTCAAAGAACTAGCTTTTGGCTTTGTTAATCTTTAAGACTGTCTTTTTGATTTGTACTTCATCTATTTCTGCCTTAATTTTTATTATTCCTGTTCTAATGACATTTGGATTTATTTTTCTAATTACTTAAGATTAGAGAGAAGTTTAATCATTTGAGCTCTTTCATTTTTCTTGATGTGGGTGTGCATTGCTATTTATTTCCCTCTTAGTACTGCTTTTACTGCATCTGTTAAGTTTTGGAATGTTATATTCTTGTTATCCTTTGTTTCAAGGTATTTTTTGATGAATATATTAATCCAATAATCTTTCAGTAGTATGCTGTTCAGTCTCCATGTATTTTAATATGATTTTCCTGTTTTTTTTTTCCTTTTTTTGATAGCTGATTTCTAGTTTGAAGCCTTTATGATCCAAGAAAATGCTAGGTATGAATTCAATCTTTGTGAATTTGTTCTCACAATTTTAACTCTTTTTTTTTTTTTTGGTGACTCAGAAGGTGTTCTATTCTGGAGAATGTTCAATATGCACCTGACAAAACTGTGTATTCTATTTTTCTTGGGGAGTGGTGTAGCGATCTGTAAATATGTTTATAGTCCATGTGGCATTAAGTCTTTGTTTAATGCTATTGTGTCTCTGTATTTTCTGCCTGTCTATTTGGTGAAAGCAAAGCTTTGAAAATCCCTGCCACAAATTTGATTTTTCCAATGTCTGTTTCAGAGTTGATAGCAGCTGCCTAATGTATTTTGGTATTCCTTCATTTCATTTATTTGGTGATTATACATACATTGATGAGTACTGTATCTTCCTGGTGTATTGTTCTTTTAATTGTTATATAGTCTCCCTCTCTGTCTCTTACTTCCTTTTTTAACTGGATATCTATTTCATCAGATAAAAAGATGACCCTCTCTGCCTTTTTTGCATTCCATTCACTAAAAAGATTATTTTCCAGCACTTTAATTTGAATGAATGGATCAATTTGGGGGAAACTGTCAACTAATTGAGTAGTTGAATCCATAAACTGTTATCTTTATTCAGATATAATATTTCTCAGAAATGCTTTATTTTTCAATGTAAAAATTTTGCATGTTTTGTTTTTATTTTGTCTTACAGGTTCTACTATTATTAAAAGTAGGTAATAGGTTTATCGCTATTACTTTATCATTTCAACTTAAAAAAATAATTATTAGGGCTAATCCATCATATAAGCTCTCTTTGGAAATAATACACCAAAATTTTCAATGACTGTTTATTCTATATAAAGCAAGACAAGAATTTCTAAAACTAGGAAAAGGACTCTACAACTTGAAAGTAAAATAAAAGACTGGATAAATCTCAATAGCATGTATAGTAGAAGTGGGATTAGAAGCTTGCTTTAATCTACTCTCACTTTAAGTATATTCTGTGATGGATCAAGAAGGTAATTAGATATATGATCACTTCTGTCTAGTGTTGCATTGATTCTTTAAGCACTTAACTGTTGTTACCTAACTGTTATAAAGTCAAGTCTTTTTAGACTCCTGGCCCATATAATCATGAGAAAGGGTTTCATGAAGATTAAAGAAAAGTTTTTAGCTTTGACTTCTGAGAAGAAATAACAAAGTTCATTGTCTGATGCTAAAGACAGACCAGTATCAAAAGGCTGGTAGGTTTCCCACCCGACCTTTCTATTACAACATGCTTATTTCACCTCACTGCTTTCCTTTTCTTTATTTTCTGCTTTTTCAGGGCGCCACTAGTTTCACTTCAGTTATCTTCACTATCTGACTCTTCAGACTTCTTTATTTATCTGAGAGTAAACGGATTAAATTCTTTATCATTACACCAATTACACAAATTGGTCTTTACTTGCTTCTTTTTGACTCCCCTCACCTCCTTTTTAAAAAAGTCATTCATGTTTGCCTTGACTTTCTTTCCAAACTTCTTTGTCAAATTTGTTCTCTGAAGCCTTTCTTCTACTTCATCAAAGTGGCAATTTTTGCTTCTACATTGGTGGTCAGTGGTGAAACAACTTTCCTTAATCAGTAATGCTATCTTCTTAGTCACTTAAATTTCTTGCTACCTTTTTTTTTCCTGTGCTGCATCAGTACTAGAAGCCAACCAAATATGAGGCCCTCTTGTTTTTACCACTTTTCTCTCAAATTTTCCTTTCATTTGCTTTTCTTCCTCTTCCTTCTCTTCACCATCTCCATTATTACTATCACTTGCTAGCTAGTACTCTTTCTTGCTTCTGTTCTCTTGCCAAAATACTGAAAGATAGACATTTTCTATTGAAATAAGACTCTAAATTCTTCCACTTTCCCCTTGATCCCTTAGTGGTGAGGGGTAGTGCCCTAGGCTCATTCATAATTCTTTGGTCAGTGTTTCCACGACTTCTGGAGAAATCATATTCAAGGTGTCAGAACAAGACCAATACACATAGCACATATGGGCAAAGGTTATTGTTCAAATCAAACACTCATTCATCCTTCATCAGATACGCTAACATATGAAAGAAGCAAAATGTCTTTGAGTTTTTTCTTTTTATTGTTGATTTTAGGCTAAAAATTACTCTAGCTATATTTTTTCTAGATGTCTGTCAGTTTTCCTGCATTGATTTTTATTTTCCTCATAGGCACATTCTTCACTAAATATCATTCTTTTATCTTCTGAGGGAAGCAAAATTAATAAAGTTTCATCATCTACTTATCAGGTCTATTTGCCCTGTGATTATGAGTTGGCAACCTCTAAATAATCAAACTGAAAACTCAGATAATGGCCTGAATATTCAAAACCCTTGCTTCAGTGTCAGTGGCAAAGAGCAATGTTAGCTCTCTTGCAGATAAACCTACTACAGACTTCCACTTTTCTTATCTGTTGCTATCAACCACAGAAGTCAAAAATAAAAGTACCAGCATAAATATAGTAGAAAATTCAGTTGAGATACCAAACATCTTTATAAATAGGAAAAATAATATGACTCTTTATCAAAATGCTTTCCAAAATAGAATTCAGGCCAGTTTTTACTACAAATCACAAATTTAGTAGTTTCATTCTAAAGTGTCAGAGCATTATATTTTACATTTCTTACCAATCCAAACATATTTTGAACTTTTTAAATTCAAGTGTGCAATATTTTTTACCTATTTGATTTATTTTGCCTATAAACAAGCAAAATACATGTTTGAACATTTTTTTAACAATAGTATTTTTACAATAGTACTTAACAATAGTATTTTAAAAATAGTATATATACTTGCCCAAGATTCTACTCCATTGTGAACTGATTTTTGGAGATTGGTATCATGAAAATGTATTGCTTCATTCTTATTTTGAAGAAATCAAATCCATGTGCAAACAAGTATATTTATGTGGGTGATCTCAAATATTTTGTTTCAAATCCTGTCCAGCAACTAATTAAGAGGATAATAGAAAAACATGATTTTTGTCTGCATCTTGAAGAACCCAAAAGCCTAAGAAAAAGATCAGTTTCTCTCATAAGTACTATTATCAGAACCCACAGTTCATCTATCAAAGTTCATTCATTACAGATGCTAAAAAGCTTCCAGAATTGGGACAAGGAAAATCAAAGTCTTGTCAGATCCTATTTTCATGTCTCCAAGTACATCTTTACTTTACAAAACTCGGTTTAAAAAAAGGTCTGTCCTTCAGACTTCAAAAACTTTAAAATGAGTACTTTTCCATTATTTTCAAGTCAAAAACTACTGGCCTCTGGACTTAAACTTGAAGGATTATTTGGAAAGATATAAAAAGTTATGTCACCTGTTATTTATTTGTAAATCTTTTAAATATGCTTTATTTTCTTACACTGAGAGTAATCTGTGGTCAAAATAATTACCCCCTTTTAAATAACTTAATTTTTCTAGCTTCCTAAAGGAATCTCTCTTTACCTTTGAGGTCCAGCAACTTTATGGGTCTACACACATAATATGACCTCTCTATCTTCAGATTCAAGTTGTTTTTTTATTTCAGAACAGCTTAATTTCTAAACAATGACTTATTTCATTAGTTGGGGTGACTTGACAATCTGCTCTACCTGTATTTAATAACAACAGTTTACAAACTGACATGTGTTTGGCACTACATGAACTTAAGAGGTATAGTTAGGAGTAACCTCTGATATAGTGGGTGGCACTCAACCAACTAGATGACCAAAGGAGAAGCTTTCCAGACTCTGCTCCCTAAGATGGAGTTGATGGAAAATAGGGTCGGAGCTGGGGCTTTGGCATTAGAATGGCTGAATCTTGACATTTAAACTGCTAATGAGGAGGGATGTTTGTGGAGAAGCAACTGGCTTTCCATGTGCAGCTTCAGCTTGTACCTCAATCTCTGCTTAGCAGATAATATATGGAATAGGACAGACTGCATTTAGTCACACGCTAGCCCATAAATTCGCTCTTAGCTCTCCCTTTTCACACTCTATGTAAATAAATTCTGTTACTGTTTTTCTTACCATGTGCCTGCTTTTGGGCCATGTTCTACATTCTTGAATGTGCAAATGAATACCCACCAACCAGATTTACGTGGTTTTACTGGGTTGCTGTTTCATAAAGATTTATCCAAGAAATATATTTGCAAAGATAATTTTAAATCAATTTTCAGATACTCAACTTCCACCCTTCCTACTACTGAACTTTCTGAGAATATGCCTACAGCAAAGGTATCATGACAGTTTCTCTATTCACATCCTTTACAATCACTGTTTTTCTACTTTTGAAATAAATAAATATGGTTCACAAACCCTCTCTAATATATTTCCTTGTGATGTACAAAAACTTCTAGGATGCCAAACCTATAAATCCTCCTTTAATCACAACACTACAGTAAGGTTTTGTTCTTTGCCCATCACACACACAAAAGCACACACTTTTCTTTTTAATAGAGAAAGGGAGCATACATGCCCATGTTATCATGTCATAGTATATTATAAATTTATACATATAGGAGAATGAAGCAGTAGTTAGAACATTTGCAGTTAAGGGTCTTACCTCTTTGTAGCCTAATTTTATTGTTAAAGAATCATTTCAACTCTGGGAGATTTTAATAACACAAACAAATATGAAGGCAGCAGTACCTCACTGTATCCAGGCAACACATGGTAATGCTCTGTGCCATACCTACTTATCTATATTAGAATTAGAATTCAGCTGTGTGATGGTGTCATGGAGACATACATTAACATATTTATTCAATCAAAAAATCATGTTGGAATTTTGATTCAAAGATGGATCAAAGGTAGGCTGGAAATAGAAAAACAGCGCCGCCAATTAGATTAAATGGCAGCATTTTCCCAAAATTAAGTGATCTACACTTACAGCAGCAAGGGTTTGATAAAAATATACATTCGACACATGTTAAGATAAAAACCTCTCCAAAACTCATCACATGTTGTCAAATATATATATTAAAATTAACAATGTTTCTAACACCCCTTTCTAAGTATATTGGGTTAAACAAGGTGCCACTGAGCAAAAGGGTAGAAAGTATAACAGTCATTTAGTAATTCTTAATTACACTTTCTTGATAAACATCCAAAAATTGATAAAG
The DNA here is from genome assembly GCA_019455555.1 of Galemys pyrenaicus. NCBI lineage: Eukaryota > Metazoa > Chordata > Mammalia > Eulipotyphla > Talpidae > Galemys > Galemys pyrenaicus. The sequence continues at coordinate 8,780,266 of JAGFMF010011673.1, read as the reverse complement.
TGATAACAAATCTCTTTGCAAGTCAGGAGTTTCCATTTTTTTGCTTTCATTTTTTTGCTTTGAATGAGAAATTATGTTTTCAGTAGACAAAATTATTTATTTAATCAGCTTATGATTTCTGTCATTTAACTGAGCAGGATAAGGAGTTAGTAAATGATGTATTTTTGGCATATTGAAAACACTGATATTTTAAAATGAAAAGTATTACATCAATCTTTTAAATGTATATTTGATTGGACTCAGTTCTCTCATTTCTATTTCTATAGCCTATTTTTTTCTGTACCATTTCTTTTCTCTCATACCTTTCAATTTCTTTGGTAGTTTTGGTCTTCAAATTCTTTCCTGATACTTGCCTCTAATCTTCTAACTTTAAATTTTATACTACAGTTTAGTTATAATTATTAATTATATTTTAAACTTATAACTTAATATTTTTTCCATATGGTATATGGATATGAAATAGAAAATTAATATTATTTTCATATGAGCAATTTTTTATTCTAGCACCACATATTGAAAAATTCTCTATATATAAATAGTTTATCCCACAGATCTACAACACCAGTTCTGCATTAATCAAGTTTCCATTACAGATAGATCTGTTTCTCAGTTTATTTTTTCCAATGTCTAATTTGGATATCCTCATACCATATACTGGCTTATCACAAGTGTATCACTATTAAGTTTTATATTAAGTCATGATATAAGGCAAGAAAAGCATTCCTTTTTCAGGAGTGTCTTTGTAACTTTTGAACCACTTCCTTTCTATATAAATTCAGAATTATATAAAGTATCACTAAAACAATGATGATGATGATGGTAATAGCAGTAGTAGTAATAGTAGTAGCAGTCGCAGTTGCAGTAATGTTAAAACCTGCAAAATCTGTTAGGAATTTGATTCTAAGTGCACTGAGAGAATTACCATCTTTGCAACATAACTCTTCCAAACCATGGATATGGTATTTCTATCCTTTTAACTGGATTATATTCAATGTATTTCAATAAAAGTTTATAACATTCTTCATAAAGATCACAGGCATTTTTGTTACATTTATTCAAATATCACTCATATTATCTTGCTACTATAAATTATGTATTTTAAAAATTACATTTAGTAACTAGGGAAACATGACATTACTTTAACCAAGTAATTAGGGCTAACATAATCAATCATGTCATGTGATACAGTATCCCCTTCAATATGATGTGTGACTCATGAGAAAACAATCCCAAGTTGAGATGTATTCTACAAAACATCTATCTAATTATTCTTCAAAAGTGTCAGATCCCTGAAAGAAAAACCAAGAAACTGATGCAAATTGGAGTAAACTAAGAGATACAGACTCCTGTGTTGGATCCTGAAGCAGAACAAGGGCATCAGTAGAAAAGTGGGGTAAACCTGAATAAAGGCATAATTTAGTCATTGTACCAATATTAATTTTGTAGTTTCGAAAACATAAATCCTGGTTATGTAGGGTGTTAATTAGTTGAACACAAAATATTTTAAAAAATTACATTTCCAGCCTATCTTTGATCCATCTTTGTTTTTTGGTGGTCTACAGAAATGCAACTGGCTTGCCTATATTAATTTTGTATCCAGTAAGCTGGAAAAACTCCATAGTTAATTCTAAGAATTTAGTTGTAGAGTTTGGAGATTTTCTACATATAATATTATATTATTTTACAATAATAACAGTTTTAAAAATTCCTCCCCATTTTTTTATACCTTTTCTTAAGTTCCCCTCTACCATCCACATAATCTTACTCTACTGACTAGTATCTCTGGTGCAAGATTGAAAAGAAATGGTGACATCAGGCATCTTTATGATAAAGATACCTGCCTTACCCCCCAGAAATACTTTTTTTTCACTGGAATAATTTAGGAAAATAAATTGTTTTTTCCTTAAACCATAGAGATAACTATACCTTTCTTTTAGTTTCAAATACTAATTGTTTATCCAAAAGCATAAAACAACCTATAACGCAAAATGAAGACAAAAAAGAAAGCAATGTGGTACTGTGTTATTAAAACCAAATTAAAAAAAAAAAGGTAGTCATAATAACCTTGTTAATCTGTGGAAAATTTATATCATTCAAACCTGGGATTACCCCATCAGTGTAGAGCCAACAATGAAGAGGCTGCCCAGCCAGAGACCACATTTCCAAACCCTCCCTCCTCACACACCTAATATGGTTTTGTGAATAGTTCTCCCAGGAAGAGTGTTAATGTAGCTCCACAAGTGACTGAATGTCACTTCTAAGATTAAGGCTTTTTATAAGAGCAAGTTGTATTCTTGCTCTTTTCCCAGCTGCTGGAGAATTCAAGATTTCCCAGTTATAGAAGATGACCTATTGAGAAGAAATGCTTATAATAGACGATTTATTAGCAATAGTTATACTTCAAGTAGGTTTAAACTATTATATGTTTTTTGGTTCATTTACTATAGCAGCTAACTTTCCCTAATATAACAAATGGTATCTTCAAATGGGGAGCAGACCAAACAAAAATCTAGAATATATGGCAATTAATTAGCAGCCAGGCAACAGGAAATGAACAAACTGAGTGACGTGCAGAATGACAGTTATGCCGTGTAGTTAAAAAACACTTAACAAAAATATTACTAGCCAAAAGGAAATCATAATGATAGAAGTCAAAAAGAGGTTGCCTCTGGGGGAACAAGGCACATAAATAATGGAAACATTCTATATCTTATTTTCAGTACTGATTTATATAAGTATATACAGTTGTTAAACCTCACTAAAATGGGAGTCCAACAGAAAGATGGTGGCAGAGTGAAGATACCAGGCTCACATTCTCCACATTTTCATAGCCAAATTACTCCTAAACCAAGACAATAACCCATGAAAGATAAATGAATAATTATCGTATATGTCAAAAGGAGTGTTCTAAATACACAGGGATCGAGATTGGTTAAGAAGATATGGTATTTCCACACAGTGAAATATTTTGACTCATAAGAAAAGACAAAATGTTGCTATTTATAGTAATATGGCAGGAGTTTGAGGGATTTATGTATAATAAAGCAAGTCAGAATTGCAAAGACAATATTGGATGTTTACATAGAGGAAGATTTAACAAAGCAAAATACTTATTAAAACTAGCAGACATTAATAAATGAATAAGGCTCCAGAGATTGGGAAGTAATAGGGAGGGAGAAGGGATTAATCAAAGGGGTATACACTATTGTGAGGGAGAAAAACAAACAAAATTCATTGAATTGAATACTTAAGAGTTGTATGTTTACTATAAGTAAATTATACCTCAATTGTCTCAAAAGTTACAAGAAGGAGAATCAGAAAACAGACTAGTAAAATAAAAAAGCATTATTTGCTGCATTTATCAGGGATGTACAATAAAAGTGCATAGGCAAGAGGTGATAAATTGCAGAGCAGAAATGAAAGATGACAGAGTCCAGAGGTTTGGAGGCTCCCAGAGTTGCAAAAGCTGACTTCTGAATTTTATACTATAAGAAAAAAGATTGAAAAAGTCTGGGCAAAATGGCCTTTTCTATTTGCTCAGGTAAATAGATGGAAGTCAGTTTTGCAGCAGATCGGAAAAAGTATGTTAAATTCCCATGAAAACTATTTCAAATGGATATACAACCGCTCCCTCTAAGTTGAGAGAAAAGGGAAAACCAGTCAGGGATGAAATCAATAAAGAAAGTTGAAGATTTTGGGGTCTTCAAGCTATAGTGATCATATCATTTATTGTTCTAACTGGGATAGTTTTGAGAGTAAAAGGGAGCATTATTACTAAATATGCACCAGAGATATAAACTCAGACTGTCCCTGCTATATTGGGGCATGCCAATCACTCAACACAAGCACATGGAGTTAATTACAAGATAGATCAGAAGTCCACTACGTTTTTGTTTTTTTTTTTTTTTAAAACCCAAACATTTCCAAGAAAACCACACACTTTACCTGCAAGGCTTTGACCATTTGACCCTTGAAACAAAGTTTAAATCACCAAAATGGTATGGATAGAAAGTAGGAACTAGTCTCCATGGAAGGCACACTCAAAGGTTACTTGAAGGAAAAACAGGGCAAGAAAGAACTTTTCAGAAGGCAGAATTGAATCCTATAGAATAATGAGCAATGCATTTACTTCCAGAGAGCAGAGCCAAAGTCTAGTCAAGGGACAACTTCTACCCTAGACAAGGATTCTTCAAAATGTTTCTTGTCATGCCATGCTTTTTGTCACTGTCAGTGTTCTTAATTCTAAATGTTCCTTCAGCTTTAGGGAATTAAACACAAACTTGTAATTTTCTAATTGGGCTTAAAGCAACAAATTATGAATGCTGCACATAATGTGGTGATGATGGTCAGAATAAGCCCTGAATCTTTTACAAAGATCACTGAACAGATGCCAGAAGGCCATGAATCTCATTCCACCTTCACTATTAATTATATGACCCAGGATTAAATCATGATTTTGCAGGACTTCATTCCCTTCATTTGTAAAATGTGTAAGAAGATAGCTTCCAGTTTCATAATTCTAATTTAAAATTCTTGACCTCACTGAGCCAAAACAAGTACAAAATCCTCTGGAGAATTCATAATAGACTAGTTGGTCTAGTTCATGTAGTAAAAACAATTTAACACATTTCTAAAAAGTTTATTACCAAAAAAACACTAACACGCTCATTGCTTATTTTTTAGATATTATTTTGGTTACATTAAGGGAAAAATACACCTTCTTTAACTGGAGAAAGACACATGTCTTCCATTTCATCAGGCTTTAAAAACTAATCCAAAAGGAGGTAGGGCTCCATTGCACCTAAAATTTTTAAATTTTTGGTAATACTTACAGACTAAAATTTATAATGCTTTAACAAAAATGCAGGGTGTTTTTTTTACTATAGAGTCAATCTTCATTAAATCCTAAAAATAGCTTTTTTAAATAATTAAAATTTAAAAATTATGCTACCTTTCAACTTTTAATGCCTCCCTCTATTTTTAGAAAGAAACAGCATTCAAGACTGTCTTTTCAGACAAAAAGCAATATTCTATACTGATACTTTGTTATTTAGATTGATACATGTATTAAAATAAGAAGTGAAGATGTGAATTTTTGTCATTTTAAATCACTCTATGTTGGCACAAAGAAAAATAGCAAACATTTGCAAATCTTGCTATCACATATTCTAGTATCATCAACATGCTTCTAAGTCGGTCACATTCATTGATTGCTCCTAACTACGAAACAACGGACTTGCTAGTATACTATGTATAAAACAACATCACCTTCACAGAAACTAATTATCTAGTGAACTGGAACCAAAACAAATGACAATGTGAAACAATTTAGAGACACTGACTTCTGATTTTCAAAATCTTGTCATTCCATGTTTTTGTAACTTTAATCATCTAATGAGTAAATAGGTGAATCAGAATAAGCACTAACAAAGTACACCCAATCTCTGAAACAAAAAATTATAGGATTTTCTCAGACTACACGAAAGTTGAACTAATAGAATATTCAAAAAGCTAATTTTTACATGTGCTAAAAGAACTACTTAGATATATTTGATTGACACACATAAATTTTTTTATGATAAAACGTATCCCTTAATATAATACATGATAAAATTATATGTTTTCATATAAGCATTAATGTTGAGAAAACTCTTCTTTGTTCTTATTGAAAACACTTTGGACATAGTAATGCTTTATTGTACTCTGAAAATGTTTACTTCTCTCTTCTGTTCTACGAAAATGTCTTACATTATGTCTTTGATAATTCTCTCCTATTTTCTCTTGTACCAGTGAGCTATTGGACCTCCTGGATTGTGTCTCTAATTTATTCCTCTAATATATCCTTAATGAATTTATTTCAGTCACCATATTTATTTTATGAGTTACTTTTTATTCTTCACTTTACCTTTCCTTTATCAATTTTCAAAGACTATTTTCTATGCAAAATTTTCTTACATTTTCACAGTTTAAGTTTCATATTCCTGCCTACAGTTTTTGTCTCACCAGAAATCTTTGATTCTGTTTTCTCCATTTTCATATTAGAGGTATTCCAAAACATCTGGTGATCCTTGACTGCCTATTCCCAATTAAGTATAAAATCAGCAAAGCAAGTAGTAGTTTTGTCTCTGGGGTTCAGCTCATTGAGAGTACCAACTAGGTAGCAAGCTAGCTTTTTCTGTGGAGAAATCAGTATAGGGTTCATTCAATTTCTCTAAAGAATAATCCTCCAATAATCTATTTGGGACTCAGAAGTTCTGTTCCTGTTGCTCTAAGTGCAGGGCTCACTTAATCCCTCCCTCTACTATGTTCTGAGCCTAAATTCTCTGTAGAGTTGATGAGTCCAGATAATAAATCTCCCCATCTCCTGGGGGGAAGGTAGTTATCTGGTTATGGTGAGATGAAGACTTGAGTGTACAACTAGTCTTTTTATAGACTTTGAGCTGATCATCTGTTTCTAGCCTGATGCTTTTAAGATTCTACAGTGCAAAGTGGTTTCCTCTCACTGTTATTCTCCTCCAGGTGCTTAAGTTTTCATCTTTCTCTACTAAGTCATTTCTCATATATTTTCTGCACTCCTATTTATGGATTAGAGAGCCACTTATTTTTTTATCTAAGAAACAACTGGATTTTTTAACGTCTTCCTTCATTTGTTTTGGGAGCTTATTTTTTTAATAGGGAAGGCAGAGAGTTCCTTATTTGCCATCTTAAAATCAGAAGTCACAATCTTTAAATTATTTCACATTACCATTTGTGATAGTTCCAGTTCACTACAATTTTGGTGTGCTGAACACACATTCCCATCTCCTTTTCTCCAACTCCGTAGAAAAAGTCTTCCTCACTCAATTAGATCCCAGTGGGGCTTTGAGTCAAGAACCAGGCACCTCCATTGCAGCACTGGGAAAACATGCCCACCAGAGAACCTGACTCCTTAGTTCACATGGCTGTTCAGTTACAGTCAATATGCATCTTCTTTGAGGGAGACAAATCGATTTTGATCCAACAAGTTTTCTTTCCTTTGGATTTGCTAAACATTAGGAAGAGGACAGTCTCAAGTAGTGGACATCTTCCTGATTATATGCCTGTCTGGAAAATCACAAAAATCCAGCAGACCTGAAAAAGAGTACAGATGAGATCATCTGTGTTCCTGGCTACAGCCATGCCTGAAACCAGATACAGCTTTGGAAACCAGAGTTATACAAACAATTAAATACCTCTTTATTTTTAAAAACTGGGTTGAGCTGGGGTTTTTCACTTGCAATTGAAAAACTCCTAATAAATGTATCATTTAATTAAAGTATTCCAAATAATGTCTAAAGTAGAAAACACAAAACATTTTTTTTAGTTGAATGTCTATATTATCTGATATAAGCATGTCTATTCCCGCCCGTTTTCTGTTTCATTTGCTGCATGGAGATTTTCCAACCTTACATTGCATATGTTTGTCTTTGGAGCTCAGATGCCTCTCCTGGAGACAGGAAAAAGTTAGGTTTTGTTTCTGATCCAACCAGCCACTCTGTGTCTTTTGATTGATGAATTCAGTCTACTTACATTTACAGTGATTATCGGTATACATTAGAATTTGTTACTGCTATGTTGTCTTTAACTTTCTGCTCTACCTCATCTCTGTCATTCTCTTGTGGATATTCTTTTCTCTGATCTAGACAGTAGAGAAGTTTTCAACATCTCTTGTAGAAGAGATCTGGTTTTGGTAAATTATACCCTCAGCTTCTATTTTTCTGGGAAAACCTCCCCTCCCCCCCCTGCCCCATTATCTGAAAGATATTCTTGCAGGATACAGTATTCTTGGATTGCAAACTTTATTATTAAGAATTCTGAATATCTGCTTCCATTATCTCTTTGCCTAAAGGGTTTCCTCTAAGAAGTCTCATGTCAACCTGATGGGATTTCCACTATATGTTACATGTTTCTTTTTCTTAGCCACTTTCATTATTCTTTCTTTGTCTTGAGCTCTTTTTAGTTTCAAGACTATATGTCTTGGTGTACGCTTCATTATATTTAGATAATAAGATGCTCTTTTAGCTTCATGAAATTGTGTATTTAATTCCTCTCCCAGGTTTGGGAAATTTCCTCCATTATTTCTTTGAATAAGTTCTCTTTCTGCTCTCTTCTTTCTTTGTCTTATGGGATACCCATAATCCTGATATTGCTTTTTCTAATAGATTTGGATAGGTCTCAAAGTGTTTCTTCATTTTTCTTCTTTTTCTATTTCTTTCTTCTTCTACCTGAGCTCCATTTGGTCTAGTATGCTTCCACAGCTTCCTGCACAATTTTTCACTCCTCTATTGATCTTTCTGTATCCTGTAACTCCCTTAACTTCTTGTTATATCTTTGTTTTCTCATTTATCCTCACTAATTATATTTCTTATGTGATTCAATTATTTTTCTTCTACTTCTTTGAATTTGTTTATCATGGCGATTCTGAACTCTCATTCTGACAGGAAGAAAAAAATTTTTTCCAGTCTTTGCGGTTGGGTTCTAGAGAAATGTTCCTATGGTGTCATATCCTCTTGAAAGCTCAAGTTATTATGTGTTATATATTTTTTCTTTTGGTCTACCCACTTAGTTGTTTTAGAATTTAGAATTTCAGAATTCTTTACAGGAATTCTGAACTCTCTAGCAATAGCAAGTTGGAAGTCTCAGGGAAAGCATGAGAGAGCATATTAGGGGGAGCTGGATACCACTCCTATCTCTCCACATTGGCCACTAGCTACTAAGATGCCATTTGTTCACTGTGGCTAGTCATAGTTCCTGATTACACACTCTGGGAATAGGCCCAGAGACCATGCAGGGGGAGGTGTGAATGGGAACTTAGGTCCTCCAAAGCCTGTATGGTACAGGAGTGCCCCTTGCCAGCAACGCTAGAAGCACTATGCTGGGAGGTCCTTTGCTCTCCCAATAGGCAGGGGAACTAACACAAGAAATCACACCAATTCTGAAACTGCTGAGCTGCTGAATCCCCAAAGCAAAGAACCAACTGGTACACTGTATTCACTATGGCTGCTGGTAGTTCCTTTTTATGCACTCTATGTATGGGTCAAAGGTTGTATAGATGGAAGAGGCAGGTGGGAACTCAGATCCTCTGAAGCCAGTGATCTAGGAGACTCCTGCCAACAGGACTAAGAGTGCTATGATGGAATGTCCTGTGCTCTCTGAGTGCATAGGGTACCAAACACATGCCAATTACAAGCCCTGCACTTCTGCTGACTCTCCAAGACTAGCACAAAATGTTCTGAGCAAACTGAGTTCACTGTGGCTCTGTAGGTTCCTGCTATGCATGCTGGGAGTGGAATGGATGTTTCATAGTGAGGACAGGTGGATGTCGTCCCCAGTTTCCCACTAAAGACACAAACATTTCTGGAAGCCGAGATAGTGTGTAAGGGATAGACTAGTCATTCTCCTCCCTGCTGAATCTAGTCACTGGCTACCCTTGTTGAATAGTTGAATACACTATGCTCTAGCTAAGAAGTATGCACGTTCCTTCCTAGATGGGGCTGCCAGAGAAAGCAGGGGACTCAGTGGGTCAAGGGCAGGTAAACTAGAATATTTTATCACTGTTTCTTAGACTTTCCTACCCTTTTCAATGAATCATTTTTGTCTCTCTACTTTGCTGAGATCTGGTCATCACACACCCTGCTCCATTCCAGAAGTGTCTGCCCTTCTTCAGAGGTCTAATCTTGGTGTCCCTGAAGGAAGCGGTAATTCAAGTAGTCTATTTTTTATCTTTTTCTACTCAAGATGCTTTTAAAAAATATCTTCATGTTTACAGGTAACAGTATCTTTGAAAATGAGGGATCTACATCCTGTAATACCACAAACTAAACAGACACTAATCTACAGTTTCTTCCAGGAACTCCAAAAAGTCTTGTCAGTTCTTTGAACTGTCTCTCTTTGAGCCTTTAGTTTTTAATAAAACTCCAGTTGCCTGGTTGTCTTACATAAAAGCTATGTGGAAAAATGAAATAATATATCTAAAATTACTTTTTCCCTAAGGAAGAAAAGTATGACATAAACTCAATGAAATATTCAGCTGGGTCAGTCTCAATCTCTAACCTAGAAATTGGAAACCAGGATAATTTCTACCTAAGGATTTATGGGAAAGAGGTAGATGGTAATAACATGCTTCCAAGGAGATAGGCAGGAATGCTCATAACTAATGTGTTCCTTGGATGCTCTTCCTGGAATTATCCTCCTCAGGCCACTGTGCTTGCCAACCCAACTATCAATATCTAAGCTTCCGAGTCTAAAGTTTTTGCCTGAGTCTTTATCAGTTTCAAGTGCACATCAAGGCCAGGCAGATAATCTAAAAGAGTGAGCAGTTTAAACAATTTTATTTCAAATAACAGTAATTTCATTTGCATGAAAAATGAATTTTATTAAAATTGTAAGGTAATTTTTTATTAGTTCAAGTTTTTGTCTTCATGTATCATTTGTACCCCGTGTCCCTTGTTTGTTCACAGCTTTATAATACTATCTAAAATAAGTTTATTGGTTCTGATGCTCCTTGTATGCATAGAAATTAAGTGTAAGTAAAAGCTAATAATAATCATTCACCTTATTGAGCACTTAGTATATGCCAGCCATTGTTCTAAATGTTTTACATGGATTAACTCATTTTGCCTTAATTTTAAACCTCTGAGGTTATCCGCACTTTACAGATAAAGGCATGGAAGTCTGAGAGGTATGGGCAGTTTGTTCAAGATCTCATACTAAACTAGTTGTAAATATGAACCCAGGCACTCCATTTCAAGGATTTCCATTCTTAAGCCATTACTCTGTATTATCTAAAAGAATATATCATCTGTTATGAGTTGGATTGTGTCCACCAAAATTTTATAGTGAAGTCTTAACCACAGTGCCTATGAATGTAACCTTATTTGGAAACAGTGTCTTTGTAGATGTAATCAGATTAAGATGAGGTTGTACTGGATTAGGTGGGCTCTAACATTAGGTTACCCTTCTAAGAAGACAGTCATAAAAATATAGGGGCAGATACTGGAGTTAGGCTGCCACAAACGGAAGAACCTAGACAAGAGGCAGGAAAAGGTCCTCCCTGGAGGCCTTTGGAAGAATCTTAGTTTCAGACTTCTAGCTTTCAAAATAGCAAGAGAATTAATTTCTGTTATTTAAAGTTAACACAGTTTGTGGTAGTTTGTTAGAATTGCCTTAGGAAACAAACACTTTGTCTCTCACTTTTACTGAAATATGCTATCCTATTAACTTGGTATTTCCAATTTTAACACAGGTGGCAGTATAACTGTTTAACATTCCTATTAATTCTATTTAGAGAAAAATCAATAGCCAGGGGAGGAGCAGTAAGAGCTGAACATCACAGCCTCCCTTCTGATAGAAGCGTTTTTTTATTCAGCAGGACCAAATTGCCAGAGTTTGCTGTTTTCAAGGGAATCCAGAAATCTGGATGTGTATATTAAAGTAGTTAAAAAACAAATTAAATTAGCAACTGGTTAAAATAATACTAGTCAATGACTAATTGGTATTTAAAATAAACACTGTGTTAGCCAAAGGAGACAGAGCTATGGACCAAATCTTGCCACAGTGTGTGCTTTGTATGTTTTCTTTGCTTTCTATGGCTACTTTCACATCACTTTACCAGGTACTAAATGGAGTCATCGATACACTAGATGTAGGAAGTAGGCACAACACTAGAAGTCATGTGGAAGTCAAGACCCCTCTTTGGAATATATTGAGTGAGGCAAATGAGATGAGGCCTACCTACTTATGAAGCCAAGACTGAACAGGTGCATGCATGCTTCTTGAGCTGTTATCTGAGGTCTAATATTACTCCTCTATTCTGTCAGCTGGTCTAAAGGCATCTGTCTTTTGTGAGTCTGATATATAATATACTTATAGTTTTAACTGGGTAAAGCTTTTGGATAAACCTAGGAAATCTTGGTAGTTTTAGATTCACTGCCACTTTGAATAGCAATGTTCTTATAATTGAATGATTTCCTTAAATTTCTTATCTCTTACATATAAAATTAAAAGAAGTATAAATGAATCATAATAGCTCAAAGTTGTCTTTCAGTAGTTAAGATCTTTAACATATGAAAGTTACCCAGAAGCCTGGAAACATTTTTGAAAGGCAGTTTGATAAAGTTTTAAAAAATGTGACTTTCCCAATTAAGCTTCCTCAAAAACTCTAAAATTATAAGGAATTATTGAGACTGTTATCATCAACTCTATTATAAGTCTACTGCTATTTAGTAGCCTTACACACTTCAGAATCCTCATTGGCTACAAAACATTTCTTCAGTATCTACCATAGTTCAGACCTATTTGATATGATATGGAAACTACTGTTTCTGGCAAATGATAAAAAGTACTTGATATTTTTCCAATGTCTTGGAAAACAAATTAAATTAGCAACTGGTTAAAATAATAATAGTTAATGACTAATTGGTATTTAAAATAAACACTGTGTTAGTCATTAAATTCAGCAATGCAGTGTGGTACACTACGGCATTTGAACTTATAAAACTAACCAACATTACTTTTGAAAGTTTGTAGAGCAACGTAGAAGAGTGAAACAGCACAAAATCTGTCCAAGTCATCAAATTTTTTTTTGGGGGGGGGGAGGGAGAGGATTGTTTATTTTTTGCTTGAATTAAAAAATTTCTTAATGTTATATTGGTTCTTAAACCTATAAAAGCATTCAGAAATTCACTAGTTTATTATCCTCCCAGCAATGACAACTGGTCAGTAAAGCAGGATTTATCCCCATGTGACAGATGAGGAAACAAAAGCTCACCCTCTGAAATAATTTGTTCAAACTCCCTGATTTGGAATTCAATGATCTTTCCCAAAAAATAAGACAAGTAGACTTATAACACCAGCTGTTCAGTCAAATAGCCAGATTTAGAAGCAAAACCAAGGTCTGTAACAACTTTTAACTTCAAGTAATTTTTAAAAATTTCTCTAAATTTCTATTTCCTCAGTTAAAAAATGGAATTAAAATACATATGAAGAACATACATAGATTTGGCACCAATAAATAGTTGCCCTCTCCTCTCTTTGCTAGTGGATCCCTCAAATCTAAGCATAGTCCCCTGCTTGGTTAAATATTTGAGTGATTAGTGAAAACCTAAATAGCTATAGAAAGTAACAAAGGATATGAATATACTGATGACAAAACAATCAATGTTACAGGCAAAGAAGATCATAGCAAAAATTGTTGTTATATATGTACATATATACAATAGTTGAGATAGTGATTCTTTTCTCAAAAATCCATGATGGATAGCATACATCTGAAGAGGTATAGACCTATTCTGCTAAATCATAGAGTGTTGCAAACTAATGTTACCTCAAAAAAAAAAAGTTAAAGGAAATAAAAGAAAAATTCATGATGTTGAGTCTTTTTTAAAAGGGGGACAGATCACATCAAAGCTTCACTCCTTGAAGTTACTCTCTCCTGTCTAATAAATATGGCTCATTGTTTCCAACACATGGTATGCATAGTTTGAGACTCCTGAATGTGAGTAGGATAGCAGCTGTTATGTCCCACATGTGTCAAGAGTGAAAGATACCAGCATCACCTAGCTTTTCAGTGCCACAAAAGAACTCAAATTCAAACTTATTTAAAATTCCATTCTGCTAGCTCACTTGGGTGAGGATGGAGTGGGGCATTAGTGGATGTGCCTCAATGAGAAGTGAGGGGCTACACTGACTGTGAATGTGGGCAGGAGAGCAGCATAATATCAGTGTAAGCACAGCTGTTGTTTTCAGGAAGTACACATAAGTCTGCTATTAGAAAAATTAAACAATCAAACTTGATGCTAAAAATATTAAAATGTATAGCATGATGTAGGTTGTTTTTTTTGTTTTGTTTTGTTTTGAAATTTTAATTGAATGCTAGAGAATTATGTGCCAATATATCATAAGTGGGACTGTGTTACTGCATATGTGGGTGGTTATTAAATATTTTATAATAATTATGTTTAAGGTCATAATCCTCATACACATAACTTCACTTACTATTATGAGTTAGATACATACATGAGTAGACAATGGTCTCTTTCCATTAAAAGTAAACTGGCTAAAAATTACTGTGTAAGTTGCCAGGTTGTAAGAGAAAGGAAATCAAATTAATGAGGCTAAAGTTGTATAATCATTTTATTAAACAAATCATGCCAAGGTCAAGACTGATATTACTAACTCCCACACATCAAAATACATTTAAAAATGTATTTTTAAACTTAAAAATGTATTACTCCACCACCACTGCTCTAGTGCAAGCTGTTTCCTATTTCTCTTTCATTCACATGCACTTTGAAATTTCATTTATTGTGGCAAACATCAACTTACCATCTCAGAAACCTCTAAGAGTTCCCACTGCTTGAGAAACAATAGCCTGATTTCTCAGCAAGGCATTCATGGCTCTTGTAAACTTGGTCCATCTTTTTAATTCAATGTTTTTCAACTACTAGGGGAGCTTTAAAAGACAAATAGACTTATATCTTATGTCCTAAGAATTCTACTTATCAGTTCTAGGGATCTGGGTATTCAATTTTTTACATACCTTGGGTGACTCATTCATTGCCAAGGTTGAACCACTGGTATAATTTCCCTGGCTACTATTTTGTCCAAATTTGTTCTTTGTTTCCTCTTCCTTTTTTCCTTTGCTGTAAGTATAGTAAATATTTTTTTGTTTTTCATTTCATCTCCTCATTTAACTTACATAGTTAATTCTTTTTGTAGATTTAGTGGTTGCTCTTGTGCTTCAAATATACACCTAAATTTGTAACAGTCTAACTTCAAATATTATAATAATATTATTATACCACTTCATATAAAAGGTATATATTTTACCACTTCATATATAAGAATTTTACAACAAAATACATCTACTCTCCTGTCTTTTGTGCTATTGGTATCACAGTCTAACTATTGTGAGACTGTCAGACTCATGAAGCGAGGTACAGGCACTTGGATTGACAGTTGTAGCCTATGATTGATTAGATTTTGAATGACTTTTGTCAGAGTACCAGAAATGTTAGTAAAGTTGTACTGCACTCTCCAAATCAACCCATTCTCCAGCTGAATGCCACAAACTGATCTCACCTACTGCTCATGGACAAGAATAACCACCAACTGAGCTCATCATTTCCAATGACTCCCAAATTGTTAAGTATAATAAAATCACTGTCTTAAAATGTTAAATTTCCAGGTAATTTATTATAGAATTATTGAACACAGAGTCATAACAGATTCTGGTACCTAGAACTAGGTTTTATAATAAAAATCTTAGTATGTGCCATTAATTTTGGAACCAGGTAAGGAGCAGAAGACTGTTAACAAAAGACTGAAGGACATTAGTGAAAATGTTAACAAAGGATGAAGAAATGACAAACTCTCCCATACAGTGGTGGAAGGTATGCAGTGCTGTGCCTCTCATAACATAGAATAAAGCATACCTAGTAAAGTGGTAGATCTGGCTAAGGAGATTTGTAGGGATAAACTGAAATTGTTAGTCTCTATTAGCCATATCTGATAAAGCTTGCATAGTGAAAGATGAGTTAAAGAACTGTTTCATTTTTGAGTGGAACTTAGAGGAAATATAAATAAACCAGAACTTGCTTGCTCTTTTTAAAACTAAAAGTTTCTCACTCCCATTCTTTCCAAACAGAAAGTAAACATCAAGTCCAGGCCTCTACCACAGTTTTAGGGTAAAAGTTGAGTATGACTATAAAATACAGTGTTCATGCTGCGAAAGGATTTAAAGTTGTATCTCCTTCAGTTCTAAAAATATTAAATCTAAAAATCATAGACTCTCCCTTCTAGATAAAAGGTAGTTAGGAGTCTTGTATGTCCTTAGTATTCTTTCAAATAAAAAAGCTCCTAAGAATTGTATGAGTCTCATCTTACTGACTCTTAGTCTAAATAGAAAAAAAGTGTATCTCAAAAACAAAAGCAGGCTTATAAAAATGGATTATAATTTGATACACAGGAATCTCACAAAATATTTAAGGGAATTATGTCACATTGGGCTGAAAGGAATGGAAATAGCACTAGATGAAAAGCTTTGGACTGTCAATTTCTACAAACAAGAAATACGATTAGAAAGGCTACCCAGTTGTAAATGTGAACCATTCATAGAGCAATAGAAAAAGGATTGAGAGGGTGAAGCCAGGAGTCATGCATGATTATTTCCAGGGAGTAGGAATGATGCTAATAAAGGAACTGATATCAGAATTGCAAGATTATCATGGACCAATAAGTTACATGCCTCCTATTTCATCAATTTGAAATGAAAAAGTTTACTACAGTTATTCTATGCTTACCCTCCATTTTATGTTCAGTAGATAACTGTCTTTAGAGAAGAACTACATCTCAGGAACTTCCTGCACATCTGGATCCGATTTAAATTACAAGATTCTCAACTTTAAGCGTGAGGCTGAAGTCACAGTGGGAAAAGAATTTGGGAATTTTTGAAAGGGGGTGAGTATATTTTGAAAATAGGAGGAATGTAAATAATTCATAGCTGGAGGGTTGAAAGCAGTAAATTAAAGATGGTCACAATTAGATACCTCTTCCTTTGACAGGGCATACATTTATCCCTTTTCATTGAAACTGAAAGGGCTTTGGAACTACTTTGACCAACAGAATATAGTACAAGTGATGTGCCAATTTCCAGTTTTAGGCTTTAAGACACCGGTACCCTCCATTTCCTGTCTCTTGGAAACTTCCCTCTAGGAACCCCTAGCCACAACATTAGATGTCTAACTATCTTGAGACTACCATGCTAGAAAGGTCATGAGTCTTTCATCTCTACCCAGTCACCATAAAGAGATCTTGAGTCCTCCACAGCAATACATCCAAACCATCCAGTGATTTCAATCAATATAGCATAAAACAGAAAAATGACCGACCTGAGAACAGCCTTAATTCCCAATCCAAAGATCATGAGCTTTAGAAGACAGTTGTTTTAAACCTCTAAGTGTGGAGGTAATTTGTTATGCAATAATACAATAAAACAATGAGCTCAGTAATTTATCTTTTTTTTTTTAACTTATGTTGTTGCAGGAGTCACAATGTCCTGCTACCACTTTTTATATTCCAATTGGAAACAGAAATCTAGCTATTATTTAAAGTAATTTGCAAAGTTCATGATAAAGTAAAATTATTTATTAGAGTAAAAAAGGCCAGTTTTCTCTGAGATATTATAAAACAATTCTCCAAACATAATAAACTTCAACTAACATCAGTCATTTTCATAATCAAACTAAAGGATTCAAGCTCATGCTGTCCTTCAGTTCATTTAACAAATGACTATTTGGATGTTTTTTCATGATATAAATAAGACCAGGATTATAAATACAAAATTTAGACCCTTTCAGTAGTCAAAAGTAGTGGTTTTTAAGACATTAAAAAGAAAAAAAACGTGGTGCATAAGATAAATTCTGAGCTTCAAAAATTAAGTAATATCTATTACTAAAGTGGCAATATGTATACACACGTATGTGTGTTTGTGTATACTCGCACACTCGTCCTTTTTCTAAATGGAGGAGAGCCTTGCACTAATATGTTTGCTGAAGCTAAATACAAGAAACAATACATGTGAATAGAAAAAACGGCTAAAGAACAGAAGCTGTAATTTTTATTTTTATATATCATATACTTGACATATGAACTGAATTATTGAGATGTTTTACAAAAAAAGCATGTATCACGTGAAATTTATAGTAAAAACATACCCCTCCACTTGAAGTCAATGGTTATGTCCTACTGTCTTATAGACTGAATGATCTCTTGTTCTGTGCACTGGATCTTGGTCCACGTACTGGTTAACAACCAAAATTACTTCTCAGGGAGAAATCATAACCCACCAGCATGTGGTTCTTCATAATTTAACACCTTCCTGAGTCTACAGCCTGACAGTCTCTACTATCAGATCTGGGACTAGCCAAACCTCCACACATGGAGTCAGTTCTTTAAAATCAATCTCATATATAGTCATCCTATCAATTCTGTTCTGGAAAAACGTGAATATATATATATATATATTCTGTTAGCATAACTTTTAAAGAAATGACAAACTCTTTTCTGAGGTGGCTATTCCATTTTACATTTTCACCAAGAATAAGTGAATCCATATCCTACACACCAGATATTTTAATTATACCTAGTAGGTATGTGCATTTTCCTAATGTGATACTGTGCACATTTTCATGTGCTTA
This sequence comes from Galemys pyrenaicus, assembly GCA_019455555.1. Taxonomy (NCBI): domain Eukaryota; kingdom Metazoa; phylum Chordata; class Mammalia; order Eulipotyphla; family Talpidae; genus Galemys; species Galemys pyrenaicus. The sequence continues at coordinate 8,762,051 of JAGFMF010011673.1, read as the reverse complement.
TTATTAGTTCATTTGTTTGTCTTTTTAATGTCTTTTCAGTTCTTTTGCTGAATTTTTAATTGGGTTGTCTTATTATTAAGCTGCTGGGCACAGTCACTTCTATAAATCATGATTTGCAAATATTTTCTCTGCGGATTATCTTTTTTATTGTGTGTGTGTGTATTTTTAAATTAAGATAGCATTGTTTTAAAACACTGTATATGATTCAGAGTGTAAGATCCCACTTCTTCAGTGCCACACCACATCCAAGGCACTGATTGTGCTTCCCCATAGTCCATTGTGCTCCATCTTCCCTTTCCTCTGCCTCTGGTAGCCTTCTACCAGACTTCTACAGTTTGTTTTTTGCCTTGGTGTCAACTGATGACTCTCTTTCTTTGTATTCCACAAATGTGTGAAGCCATCCAATATTTGTTGTTTTACTTTTGTTTTGTTTTGTTTTGTTTAGCATAACGCTCTCCAATTCCATCCATGTTGCTGCAAATGTCAAGAGTTCTTTTTTTTCCATTGTGTGTGTTGTGTGTGTGTGTGTATAAAACACATCTTTTTAATCTATTCATCAGTCTTTGGGCACTTAGACTGCTTCCATAACTTGGCTGCTATGATAAATATAGGCTTGCATATCTCTTTGAATGAATGTCTTGTATTCTTCAGGTAAATACCTACAGTAGAAATGCTGAATCATATGGTAGACCTCTTCATATTTTGAGAAAATTTCATCTGCTTTCTATAGGAGTCGGATCAGTGTACATCCTCAAAAGCAGTGTACAAGGGTCCCTTTTTGTCTAAACCCTCAATAATTTCTGTTGTTTGTTTTTTTTTTTTTAAATGGGCCTTTCTCATGGATGTGACATGGTATGTCACTGTGGTTTTGACTTCCATTTCCCTGATAATAAGCATTAATGAGCACTTTTTTTCATGTACCTGTTGGCTATCTGCATGTCTTCTTTGGAGAAATGTCTATATAGCACTTGTGCCCACTTTTTGACTTGTTTTTTTGTTAAGCTGTGTGAGTTCTTTGTAATCTTCAATATTAGCTTTTTGTCAGCTATTTAATAGTCAAATATAAATAAGACCTCTTTTTATTTTAATGACATTTTTTAACAATTCCTTTTGAAGCACAAAAGTTTTGAATTTAAATGAAGTCAAATATACAATTTTTTCTCAAACCTTATGTTTTTGGTGTTCTATCTTACAACTCTTTGCCTAATTCAAATCATGAATATCCTCCTATGCTTTTAAAAAATATATTCTAGTGTTTTAGCTCCTTAAAAAGTCCTAATTAATTTTGTATTATTTTTCATGTACAATTGACTTGGAAGTATGGAAGCTCTTTTTTTTTTTTTTTGGCTACCCAATTATCCCAGAGCCATTTGTTTAAAAGATAATTTTTTCTCTATTGAATAATTTCATCAGCTTTATTAAAGAGCTAAAAATCAATGAACTAGAAATAGAAATATTTATTTCTGAACCTTCAATTCAATTCTATTGATCTTTGTGTATATCTTTATGCCAATGCCATATTGTCTCGGTTACTATCACTTTATACTTAGTCTTGAAACTGGTAGCCAAAAGAGTCCTCTTACTTTTTTTTCTTATTCATTTATTTTAAATTTAATTTTCATTTTGTCAACTAATAAATACTATCTTACATTACATTACATATAAACAAAACACAGAGTTTAAACATGGGAGAGTTTAAAGATTTTTTCAAAAGAACATATTCCTCTTAAGACTTGAAATAACAACTACTTTTTCTTAAAGGAATAACTTTGAAATTAAATCTTATCTCCTTCCCACACCAACAAACATTTATTGAATATCAACTAGACACCAGGTATTATACAAAATTAGGTGCTAAAGATACAGAGACAAATAAGATGCAGTTCCTCACACAGCACATATAAACAATGATGGCAAGTACATTTATACCAAGGATAGAAATATGTGCAAGATATATTAGTAGCAATGGCAAGAGTTATTAATTTTACCTAAACAGATTTACCATTTTGTGTGTAATATAGTAGTTTCCCCAAAAAATGATTTAAAATTTTTGGTACATTTTTAAACAAAGGGAATTTTAAAATGCCAAAGAAGCTGGTAATTACAGAACTTAGCATAAGCAATCCTTTTAAAAAGTAGTTCTGTCATCTAGTTAAGTCTTTTAGTTTATTCTTTGTTTTTAAGGTTACAAAACAAATTTACACTAATGAAAAATTTTAAACAAAACAGATTATAGTAAAATGTGAAAGTTTCATTTTAACTCCAACTTACCATACTTTTCCCTCCCAGAGGTTACTTTTGTTATGGTTGATCAGTATTTGATTTTTCAGAAGATGCAGAGAGTATGAACTCTTGAAATCCACAGATTCCACACTTAAGTGTTAGATAGGAGTCTTAGCCTTTCTATAAACTTAACAACATAACAGCCAGCAAAAATTAAAAAGTATTTTTTTTCCTTTTACCCTATCCTATGCCCTAGAAGAGATGGAAAATAACAGAAAGATGAACATAAGCAACAGACCTAAAATAACATATGTGTGTTTACATTTCAAAGACTATTCCTAAAACTTGTTTTACAGATGTGCTCTTTAAAAAGAAAGTAAAAATTCGTACACTGAATCAAGAAACTTTGGTTAGCAGTTCACTCTGATTAAAATGGCATCTATAGTGACTAGATAAAGAAGATGTGATACACACACACAATAAAATTACAACTCAGCTGTAAAAAAGATAAAATTTTGCCATATGAGACAACACTGATGGAACTGGAGGGTGTTACACCAAGCAAAATAAGTCAGAAGAGAAAAGACAAATACTGGACAATTTCATTCATATGTGGAATATAGAAAAACAAAACAGAGGAATAGACAAAGCTAAATGAAAACACACCATAGAAATGTGAATCAGAATTTAGGCTATAAGAGGAAGAGGGGAGGCGGTGGGATAAAGAACAAAGAGAGGTGGGGGAGTCCAATGGTTTATAATGAAGGGTATGGTGCGGTGACATACATAGACCAGAAGAGGTATGAGACTATTCCCCTAAATCATATACAGTATTATAAACCAGTATTATCAATACATAATGAGTGAATGAATGAATGGGGGAAAAAAGTAAGTTGGAGGGAAGAAAGGAAGGCAGGCAGAGAGGCAAGATAGTTCCCTAGGCCAAATACATTTGGAAATACTGGTTATACAAATATCAGTATACACTGGGATGCTCCCACCTTTCCTAAAATTAGCTGGCCACCAAACTCCTTAATCATAGATAACAAGCAATATTGTGACTCTAGATCATCATAAAAATATAGTCTAGGAAAAAAACACTATTTATATTATATTGGCTACATTTCATACAATTGCATAAATAGAACTATTTAGAAATATGCAAGGGCCTACATAATTTTTCTACTGGCCAAAAGACAAAAAATATATATAGACAGCATACTGTCTTAAGATTCTATCTTTACTATGTTGGAAAACCCAGCTTCATCTCTGTGTTATTTTTCCTTGGTTTTATGAGTAACAAAAAAAGAATAAAAACATAGAAGGAGGGTCTCCCTAGTGATGCAGGGATTAAAGTCTCAGCACTATCAAGCTATCATGAGTTCAATCCCTGGCCAGGTAGCTAACCCACACAGCACAGCAAACCTCTCCTTTATTACCTGCTGCTCCCCTCAGCAGTGTATTTCCTAAGATTCACCTGTTCTGCTCCCACTCTGTCTTTGGTGAATCCTCTCATACCCCACACCTCTCACCTATACCCCAGTTCTTGTATGCATAAATAAATAAAAATAAATCTTTAAAAAGGACCTCCCTGGTACTGCAGTGGGTTGAGCACCACACTGTGAAGTATCCATGGCACAGCACTGCTCGTTCAATCTCCTGCCTTGCCCGCTTCTCCCCTCAGCAGTGTATTTCAGCTGATCTGCCTGTTCTGCTCCCCAGTCTCTCCGGTGAATCCTTTCACCTCCCATGACTCTGGCCTTCACCCCAGCTCTTGTATGCATATATAAATGAATCTTTAAAAAAATAATAATAAAAAATAAATCTTTAAAAGAACACATATAAGTTTCACTCTAAAATTAAATATATTTGTTTGCCTTTAAGAGCAACTAATAAGTAAAAAATATATAAATTTCTCAAAATAAATTATGATTATTTTTAATTTGCTTTATAAAACAAAAACAATGGATTAAAATAGTTTGGAATATTATAATTGCTTAATGGTAAAAAAAATCCTTTAAGGGGTCAATTAAAAACCTGTTGTGAAATTATATTTATCTACAGTGAATACAGCTACCTGAGTCAGTGTAAAAAATAGACAATAAATCCAAAATAAATAGAAAATTTGGGATATATCTTCTTATATGTTAGATTTCAAATCAGGATATAACTCAGGAGTGAGGTCCGTTAAAGTTTCCACTGAGACTGGGTGGGGCCTTTATTACCAAATACAGTCATGAATGACAAGTTTCAATACATCTTATTTCTGTCTTTTTGCTAAAATTTCAACTGGGTGAGAAATCTGGAAGGGCTTCCTACTGAAATGACTCTCTGGTAAGTAAAAGACACATATATATATATGTCCTTGGTGAAAGCTTATCTGAAATTCCACTTCAGTAAAAAATAAAGAATAAGTAAGTCACCAATGGAGAAAATTCTTCATATACTTGTTTCTTCACTGCTGCTGGGAAGAGGAAGTGTGATAATTACTGCCCATATTTATAAATGATATATAGCTCAAACTTCAACTTTAATGTCTAATTTAAACTTTCTCTATAAACTCTCTAGTCACTCTCTAATTCAAATCAAAATTATTTCTCCCTCCTCTAAGCTACTTGATTCTTGTTCAAGCCTCTTCACTTAGCACATAACCACACTGAATATAATTTAAGTTGCTATTCAATCTGACTAATATATACATATCCCATTCACTGAAAAATCTAGATTTTTGGCGGCATACAGATCTTTGTAGAACCTATAATACTAGGCACAATATTGTTTACATTAGCATTAATAAGTATTTTTTAACTGACTCATAATACTATTTGGTGCTTTATGATGACTCTAGGAATCACTGGGAGAAAACATAAACACTTCACTATAAAAATTATAAATGCTGGTTGGTTTTACAAAATATTAAATGATTATCTACAATTTAAGTAATTTATGAATGTCAATTTTTTTCCATTATAAGCAATGTCATGGTTAAGCCAGCAAGGTATAGATCACCGAAGGACTCACACATAGAATGTTGTGAAGGCACAGGTAGGGGCATAGATATGTCCTGTTCCTATCAATTTGTCTAAAACTGCTTACATACACTTACGCTTCACAGGAGCAAAATATTTTCTTCTAAAATTTAAGGGGGAAATGGTAAGAATAGAAAACCCTTTGCCAACCACAAAAATGTGTATTGAAAAAAATGTGGAATAGAAATGAGTTGCTTTGTGCTTTTAAGATGAGAAAGAACATATATCAAATATCTCCCAATGCTCAACTACAACCTACTAAACTGAACTGGAGCAGAAATGTCAGTTTCACTTAAGGAACTTTTTGGCTGAGGCAACTTAAAATCTTCTACCAATTAAACTAAAAGTGAGATAGTAGATAAAATTTTACATTTCTAGAATCAGAACCCATTTTTAAAGTATGTTTTTAGAAGGAAGACTGAAAGTCTTAGTAAATGATTGGGTTTCCATTCTACTAGAAACTCATTAATTAGGAATCAGTAGATTCTAAAATCTACACCATTAACTTAACAAACGTAACTGCTAAATATAAGTTTTAAAACTAATATGTTACTGCTCTGTTTTTATTTTACACAAAGGGGTTTTTTTCTCTGGGATTGCAAAGAAATGAGCATTTGGCTTGTCTCATGAAGGAACAATTTCTCGTCTTAAAAATAAAGAGGTTTGTCTACATGATCACCTGGGAAAAAGTTGGCCAGTACAAGCAGGCTAGAAGGTTATAGGAGCCTGGGAATGTTTAACATCAAGAAAGGAATTACAGCTCAGTAAGATCAGAGGGAATTACACAGGAAATGTGAACAGTAACCCTTTCATATCTATGTAGCCCCTCCCACTGCCTGTGATAAATGAAGTCCTGCTGCTGTCCAGCTACACAAATACACAAACCAACAGGATAGGGGGACTGAGAAAAAGGAAAAAGGCACTTTATAGATGCACACACAAGCACACACGGCACTGCATAAACTCTTAAGGACGTGATAAAATCATGTTCCTCTAGAAAACAGTTTTTAGCCATTCTAACTGCCACGTATGCACTGTATTACTACTTGATCCAAAAGAGCCCTAAGTTAAAATTCCAGAGAAACTTGAAGAATCACGGGGGCGTGGAAGGACAGAATAGCTGGCAAACTCATTGGAAGTACTGGAACGTGGCTCCTCAGATGCTGACCAAACAAACAGGTCTCCACCCTGGCTTGTGTTTAAAAGCCCCGCTCCTACTCAGTCTGTAGGGAAAACATTCTTTCCACAGTAAATAACATGCAATCAAATCACAAAATTCTCATTCCATCCTTTATCTAATCTATATGAAGTTTCTTCAATATTTTACACCATAAGGTTAGAGAATTCAACTGAATGTGATTTAAGGGTGACTTGTTATTGTCACAGCAAGTTAAACTCTTTCTAATTGCTAATATGTAAAAGCAAATATGGCTAGCAAACTGTAGATTCCTTTGGAGACCTTTGTTAGGATCTCAAGAAAGAGTGCTACTTTTGCCGTATCTGTCTCTTGTAAAAGGAAATTCTTCTCACTCTATAAACAGATGAATCAGAAAAAGATTAATTAAGAGAAAGACAAAAACAACCCCAGTCTTCAGATAGAAAGGGTATGGGTGCGGTAGCAAAACAAGATGAAGAAAAATGTGATATTCCCAATGAGTTAAGCTTACAATATGGAATGGAATTTCACAGGTCACATTTAAGCAAGATTTTTCTATTTGTGTAACTTCAGGATAGACATGGTTTGTCATAAAGCACAGGTCGAAAAGTAAATGAAAGTGAATACAGAGATGACACAGCAAACCACCAATAAAAGATAAATTTGGTTAGCTTTCAGAACTATCCAGAAGAGGGAATAAATTTTTCAAGAAATAGCCTATACAAGCAGTGTTTTTGTACAATAAATATATCATGCCAAAATGACAAGTGAGACTTAAATTTCAGAGCTCACAGTTGCCTTAAACAACTGGGCATCTAATTTTTTAGCACTGGATCTTAATTAGCCAGACCCAAGCCTGCAACAAGCTAAAGGGCCTTGTTGGGGCCTCTCTGGTAGCACAAGGGGTTAAAGCACAGCACTATGAAGCTATCCACCACCACTGCAGCATGAATTCTATTGGCTGGGGAGGTGACCCACATGATGCAGCAGACCTTTCCTTTCTCACCCACTGCTTTCCTTAGCAGTATATTTCAGTCATTCTACCTGCTCTGTTCCCCACTGTCTCTGGTGACTTCTCTCACATACACACCGCCCCATCCCAGTTCTTTTATGCATAAATTAATAAATCTTTTTAAAAAAATAAAGGGGTTTGTTTTCCATGGATCCCAAGTTGCTACAGCATTTATATTAAGAAAAACATAAACAGAACAAAAGGAAGATAATCAACACACTCAAAATAACAAACCACACTTCTGATTTGAGTTTCAAAGAACTAATCAGTTTTCCTACTAAAGTGGACCCTGAGGTGCACCAAATGGAAATTAAATGCAGGTATGTCCTCATTTGGAAATAAGAAGTTACTTCTATTACTTTTTAACCATTGTTTAAGTCACTTCCCATTCTATTCATAAAAACCTTATATAACCTCATAAAATGCTAGTTGAGAATTCAAAGCAATTTAACTATTATAACCAAAAAATAACAAACAACTTAATTTCTGACAGTTTTTTCAATGCCCCACTATAGCAAAACTTACTAACAAATACTTCTCTGAGAAAACAGATACAAATTACTTATTTGTTTTTATCTTAAAGAAACAAGATCAAAAAGGCTATCAATGCTAATACATTGATGATATTAAAATGGTATTTATTGGGGCCTTCAGCATATCTCCTCTCACTGAGTTACTGCAGCTGATCTTTTCAATTCTGGCATTAGGACTGAGGAAATGCTGACTTCAATATTTGTGAAATGATTCAGCAGTAAGATCTCTTTTTTGATTCTGAAAGTAACAGAGCCCTAAAGTAGTACCTTTTCTCAAGTAATAAAAATTGCAAGCAAACAGGTTAAGTCTTCATTACAGAGGCAACAGTATAATAGGCAAACTGTGAAAGACCTTGACAAGAGTTATGATTATGAAAGTACTAAGAATATCATGCTATATTTGCATTTCTGCATAACACTTTGCCATAAATAAAATACTTCATGCAATTTCAACCTCACAATTTTATGAAGTGGATATTATTATTTGATTGAAACAGTATAAAGTGGTTTTTTCCAGGTCACCCAGCTAGTTAAACAAATATTTGAAAAACCTTTTTCCAAACTCCACAATTAGGGCATAAACACAATTTTTTTCAGTCTACCAAGATCACTCTCTTTTATATCAAGTCCCACAAAATTCCAAGTTCATATTGCAGCAATTTTTATTTCCTCATGCCATTATAACTATGGGTGTAATGAAAAGCATCTTTCACAAACAATTTCCTTTTACCTAAGTCTTATAACTTTCAAATGTCCTCCCCAATAAGGAAATCATCATAGGCAGGGGTTTTCAAATCTACTAACTGCTGCAAAATGTCTGGGAACATTTTTGTTTCTTCACTTAGAAAGAGTCAAATATAGCTCACAGTACCTCTTCATTCCTAAAAGGCCTCCTAAATTGATAGAGAAAGGCCCGCTATATAAGAATAACTAAACTAAATGTTATGTTCCTACAAATGTTTAAAATCATCCTAAATATTTTATTTTTGAAGTCTTATTGAAGAATGATAAACCCCTGGCATTAGTAACCTAAGGAAATGTAATTTAATAATGGTAGAATGGTATTCATATAAAATGAACTATTTTTACTCACCTCTGAAACTATGAGACTAAGTGAAGATTATGATACTAAGTTATTATTATATTAAAAATGCTAAAAAAATTTAAAATGCTAAACATCATACCTAGCAATTAGTGACTACTCAATAAATGTCACTATTAGTAACATCACTACACTATTAAAAACATAAATATAATGAAAGGCCATATTTATAATTAATCAAATATATTCTGTTAGCTATTTTGCAACACCTACACCAAACATATCTGTTTCTATGCTTACAAATACATATATAAATATCTAGAAAAGATTTGAAGATAAATAGTACCATGATGACCTCTGAGACGATGGGACAACGCTGTTCAAAGAGAACTTTGATTTGTTTTTTTAAAAGAAGTTTGCATTCCTTCTGTAAGTAAAATCAATTTTTTAAAAGCAAATAGAGTATTATTTGTGCGTTTCTTCAATTTCCTAGTTGATTTCAGTATTATACAAAAATTTTACTTTTATTTGTGGCTAATGTATCTAAATGAAGGATAAAGCCTAATTTTGTTCTTTAGCATATCATTCAAGCTTTGTGTTACACACATTGCTTTCAATAATCTTCCTAATGATATTCCTAATTGCTATATCAAAAATACCTACTTATACAAAAAGGAATAAGGGAGAAAAAGCCCTCATTACAATTTTAACAAGTTTTAAAATCACTCAATATATTTAACCAATTGCAAAGATTTTCAAAGTCCAGGACACCATAGCTCAAAACAGTTTTATGTTCAAAGACTGTACTTTTCACTTTAACATTTGTATTTCACTTCAATGTTTACATTTAATAAACCACACAAAGAAAGTTAAGTTCTCAGCTAAAAGGTTGCCCATCTAAAATTATCATAATAATTTCAAATGTTTTGAGTGTTACCATAATTAAAAACATCTCCTCCAAGGCTCTTCCCAATTTCCAATTCTTGTCTGTACTATACTGATGCTGGTTTCAAAATTCTGATTTCCCTTCTAGTTTATTTACATCTGTAACTTTCACTTTTTCATCCCATTCTTTTTCTTCAGGTAATCTAAAATTTAGCCTATAAGCTACGGGCAAATCAGGGCACAAAAATTCTTGTTAACCTTCTTGTAACAGCAAATAGCAGGGTCTCCTCTGGCTCAAGAATGGAGTAAGCCACATGCACCACAGACCCAGCCTGCTTCGGCCCCTTCAATTTTCAAATCCAGCTTACAAATTAAGGGTGTCTAGTGCTGTATAAAAAGACCAACATTTCAATGGAGGAGAGCCAGTGAAAGCAACCTCTTACTTAACCAGGAGGACACTGGACTGAAAGGAAATCTCTACCTCAAATTCCTATGGGATTCAGTTATTGTAGGTACTTGCACAATCTCTTTTAGTTATATTTAAAATTCAAGAAAGTTCTTTTCTGTAAATTAATGGGAAATAGTGTTTGATAAAAAGGTATGTTTCTATAATTTCAAATAAATTCTAGTTATAATTGCATCTAGTACAACTGTAAGGCAGCTCTACTAATAATTATAATATATAGCTTTATTTCTGGAAAATGAAAATCACATGTATTGACAATTTTCTTTCTCATAGATGCTCAGTTATGAATCCATAAATATTAAGCTGCTGTACCTGCAAAAACATAGAGCAATGGTTCCTCCATTATCTGCTGTATTAATTCTATAAGCTTCACCTAACACCTCTTAATTTTAGAAGTGGCTAATGCCACATTTCAGATCCACCATGTACCAAGCTGTTATTGGTCAAGTTACTAGGCCTCAGTTTCTGGACTTCTATTAATACCTACCTTGGAAAATTACTATAAGGATCATATGACTTGTTATATATAAAGCACTAGAACTGTGCATTATACAGAGAAAAGCACTGTGCAATTCTTGGCTATTATTACAATCCTTAACTTCAGAAACACGTAGGTCTTAGAACAGAACATTCACAACCATTGAAAGAACAGGTTTCTTGAGAGTGCTTAGTTCTATTTTAGAACTAAGTCACCTGCATCATTCCCTCCTGGGCAGTCTAATGCCTTATTCCCGCCTATATTCTACCTGCTACTTATTTAATTCTTTGGACAATAAATGTCTTGAAATCAGGGTCTCTATCTTACTGTACAGTCTCAACATCCAGCACCATGCCTTTTCCTGAGTGGATGCGATATAAAAACCAAATGAAACATAAACTTGAGGCGTAAATAATAGCCATTTATCTGTCTGCCTCACTCAACTTAAGTTCCTGAAGATAGAGGCCACTGAATGTTGATCTCTGCATTGAATAATAGCTTATGACATTATATTATTTTTATCAAAATCTCTATTTTAGCTTTTATTTGTATTTAGTCACAAAATGTATTTACTAAAAATGCATTTCTGAAACAAAACAATTTTCTATTTTTCCCTAGACACTTTTGATAAATTGGGAAACAAAATTTTCCAATGATTCTCTAGTCCCAAAGTTATTCCTGCAAAGAAGAGAGGCAACCTCCATGTCCACTGCATCATCTTTTCAATGATGCTCTGGGCAGAAACTCTGTCAGGGTCTCTTCCTCCAGAATCTATCCAGAACAAAGCATTTCCTCAAAAAGAGTCACCTTCTGACTGCAATTCAGATCTTATTCAGTCACTCTGTTTCCTAACTCTTTCAATGTGACTGGTCATTATTTGAAAATACTCTCTGCCCATTCTGCTTATGACGATGCCCAGTTCAGATATGACAAAAGCCATGTCTTTTGCTGATTATGTGAAAAACAAATTCATCACTGTCTGTCTTCTAATTTGCACATGCTCATCAATGAAAGACTGCCTGTGTGACTTTATATTTGATATCTGATTGTCAGCACAGAGTAGGTCTACATCTCAGCATCCTCAATCTCAATACACGCATGTATCACGATGTTAAAGATAATAATCTTCTGGGAGGCTAGATAAATATCTTTTCTCAGGGAAATATGGTGATTTAACATTCCTATGCATCATTCTATTACCATATTATTTCCAGGTGTTATAACTGAGATGCTGTACTACAGCATATGCTGCTGACCTAATACTAAACCAGAGCATAAATAGCCATGTCATATATGATCCCTTCTTCTAATTCTCCTTATTCAAAGTAGTAAGATAAGGACTTATTCCTCTTGACTTTACAAGAGGAAGTTAAGCTGATTTTTTGCTTTTAATGAAATTAAAAATAAAAATGCTGTCTAATGGAAACTTCACTGCTATCCCTGATGTGCTAGTCAGTCATGGAATTTGAAAATTAAAAAGAAAGTCATCTTCCTCATTCAATAACTATAGCCTAAAGCCCTGAAAACTTGAATGATGTGCCATGGTCACAAAGGAAAACAACCAAAGCTAGAATGAATGTCTTCCTGCTGCCTCGGTCCATGTTTTCCACATAGTACACTAAAATGAGTCTCTTGCTAAAAACTTCACCCTGACCCACAAACCTGGAGAGGTGGTGCTCACTTTCAATTCACTCCTTTTATCTTCATAGTCCAGCTACATAATTATCTGCTAAGAAAGAAAATATGAGAAAGATAAGACTGCCATCTCTAAAAATAACTTAGTGACATCATTGTTTTCTTAAAGATATTATTCCTAGCAACTGGTACAGGTTTCTTTCTTCCATACTGTTTCCAAAACAAGGCAGTGAGTCCTCTAACATCCTGTTTCCCTAAATAGTCCTCAACATATTTTGAAGAAACTGGAAAAGCCCCAAATGCAAATACCCTTATTATAGAGAAGAAATGGAGCTGATGCCCACTTGAGGTCACATGCCCAGGAGCATTCACAGTAGGGATAAAAGCCTAGCTGAGATTCAAAGCAGCAAGAGAACAGTTCCTGTCACTGAACAGAAATGACATATTCAGTGTTAGGTGATACAGTAACTGACAGAACATCTTAAAAAACAAGCTTACTAGTAAATAATTGGTAATATTCCCCCATGTACTACCATAAAAGCCATTAATCCAATAAATTCAAGCACACTCTGAATTTTATACTTCGCTGTAACAAATACTAAATAAAAAAATTGATATTTTAACCTCAAACTTGATTTTTTTCTAATGAGTAGAGAAATAGTCTGAAGGTGGAGAGGGGAAAAGAAAAAGTGTCTTTTTAAGATGTAATATGTGATGAGATCACAAAAATAATGTAATTAGACAAAAATGTCTATTTTTAGTGACTTACATACTTAGAAAAAAGAGACAATATATTTATTTTTTTTACTGCTTACATTTATTTTTTTCTTGTGTATTTTTTATTAATATAATTTTTTTTAAAATTTACATATACTTGCCATCAATTATAATCCCCATGTATTCCCCATCACCATCTCACCAGTGCACCATCACCTCAGTCCCTCGTGCTCCCATCTTCCCTGAACCCTCTCCCTCCCCTCCCCACCAAGTGTCCCCAGTCTGTCCTTGTAGAGACAATATATTTAAAGATGTTACATTCTTGGGGCTTTCATAATTTTTATGCCCATATAAAACTGATGAAAGAAATAATTTTGTAAATTATTTTAAAATTACAGTTTAATACTAGTCTGAGTTTTAAAAAATATCTGATCATATTAATGAGAACTGAGAAGCAGATATGTAAAACCCTATTAAGTTAAAGCTTAAAAAAAAGATTAATGAAGAAACCAATTAGATCAATTTTGACAATAAATATAAATCAGTAAAATTGTTAGAAGAGAAAGGTTCTCATTAAATTAAAAAATAAAATCCAATTATACTCCACTTTTAGGAAGTATATCTAAAAGAAATAACAAAGATAGGATAAATATAAAAAGTTCAAAGATATATAAAGAAACATAACCTAAAGTAGCTAAATTAATGTCAACTAAAACAAAACAACAGGTATAAATTAGGAAGAAAGTCACTCTTCCTCTGACAAAAGATATACCTCAACTGAGATTTGATAATAATTAATACATCAACACACAAACCAAAACAAAAACTGATAGAAATAAAAAGAAAAATAAATGCAAGAAATCACTAATTTCTAGTTAAAACTTTGATAGAACAGACCAAAATAACTACAGAAAAGTTGAACATGATAACTATTTAGGTATCTTACAAAGAAGATAACTTTTTTAAAAGGTCCGTGGAATTTTACCTAAATTGATTATAAACTAATTCATAATCTTAAAAATATTATAAAACCAGATTGCTAAAATTAATGATGGGAATTTCACAAGAAAATACACTGTACAAAAATGAAAAATAATGTAAAATATATATAAAGTAAAATTGTAAAAATCTTTAATGTCTTTTAAAAAATGAAAAGCAGAATGCTAATTATTAATTTGTTAATAATTAGTGCCTAACACTTAAAAGTAACTTAGAAATCTGAGCAATGTTCTTCTAATTATGCACTAGCTCAAAGAGAACTTTTGGCATGTATTATATGCTATTTTAGTATGTATTTTGGGTGTTGTCAAAGAGTACACAGAAAAAAATGTCTTCTACAGTAACGACACAAAAATACATTAGTTCAAATTTAAAATTTTTCTTTTCCATGTCACAATACAGGTTGGCAGGTGTGCTTCACGAGACCATTCACAGACCCACACTGGCTCTACAATGCTCCAACTGGCTTCCATCTCTAGAACTAAGGTAACTGACAGACTTGATGCAAGATTCCAAGTGGCAAAATAGAAAAAGACAAAGTCTAGGTCCAGTGGTTTATTTGCAAGCAAGAGATCTTATACATAATACCAATCACTTCTCATCAGTCACAAAGCCACACACTGTTGCAAGAGAAGCAAAGAAGTGTATTTCCTAGATACGCAGTCATATTTGGGGAGCTCAAGCAATATACAGGGGTTCTTTGCCTAAAAGAAATGAGTTTAAGGAACACTAGAACAACAGGACATGCCACATACCCTTTTGTTTAAAAAAATTAGAAAAAAACAAAACCAAGAATGGATTATTTGTAATTATTTCATTTTACCTGGATTCCTCTTAGTGCCAAAAATATACCAAATATCAACTTAAGAAATTAAAAATGTACATCAGTGCATTCTAAGGATGCTGGAATTTCATTCTACTACATTGAATCATAAGCTAGAAAGTTACACTGAGAATTCATCACTCTCTTTCCTTGTTTCAGAACTCCTGTGTTATTATTTATATTGTGTACATTCATTTGGATTTTCAGGTTGACTCAGTTTCAGCCTTACAAGAGTTCTTCTAACATTAGACAGAGGTTATTCCTTTGCAGTAACTTTCAAAATTCATGAATTTTTAAAAATAACATTGTTGAGATTTACTTTATATAACTGAAATATGTAATTTTAAATATACTGATATTCAATGAATTTTACCAGTGGGTTTGTGTATCTATCTATATAATCACCATAATCACTGATCAAGATGTAGAATATATTCATTATTCTAAAAACTTCTCTTGTGCCCTAAACAGCTCAGTTTCTTTCATCTATCAGATATAGGCAACAACCTGAGGCTTTTGTCACCGTAAGTTTGTCTTTTTAGTGTTTCTGATATAATATTCAAGGGTAGTAAATGAAATCACACAGAGTATATCCTTTAGTATTGGGCTTATTTGACATAGTATAATGTTTGTAAAATTTATTCATGTTGCTTTGTATCATTACTTGATCCTTTTATTACTGATTAGTATTCCATTGCATGGATATAAGAAAATGTGTTTACTCAATCACTAGTTGATTGACATTTAAGTTATTTCTAGCTTAGGCATATTATGAATCAAGGTGCTATGAATGTTTATGGAGCAGTAGACAGATGTAGATATATGTTTCATTTTTCTTGGGTAAATATTTCAAAGTACAGTTTTGGATCTATATAATAATAATATGATTAACTTTTACACACTATCAAACTGTTTTCTAAAATGCCTTTTTTTCCCTTTCCCACCATCAATATATGAATGTTCCAAGCAGTCAACATCTGTTTTTTGTAAAGATTTATTTTTATTTATGCCTACAAGACCCGGGGTCCAGGCCAGAAGTATGGGGTGTGAGAGGATTCACCAGAGACAGAGTGGGGAGTAGAACAGGTGGATCTACTGAAATACACTGCTGAGGGGAGCAGTAGGCGAGACAGGAGGGATCTGTCACGCCATTCAGGTCACCTCCTGGGCTGGGGATCAAATTTATGCCACAGTGGCTGTGAGTAGCCTGATAGTACTGACTTTAACCCCAGTGCCACCAGGGAGGCCCCTCAGCAAACACTCTTATTTAATTTTTAATATTAGCTGTTTTAACGATTGTACAATGAGTATGTCATTGTACTGACTTGTATTTTTCTGATGTCTTAAGATGTTGAACCTGCTTTTCTATATGGCATTCATTGGTCATTCATTATTTTTTGTCCATTTTTTAGACGAGGTTATCTTATATTAATGAACTATAAGGGTTCTTTATATATTCTAGGCAAAAGTCATTTGTCAGGTATATTGTTAATATGTTCTCTCTGCTTTAGGATTGCTTTTTCATTTTCTTAATGATATCTTTTCAAGGATGAATTTTAAATTTTGAAGAGTCCCATTTTTCAATTTTTCTTTTTCATGCTTTTTGTATCTTAAGAAATCTTTGCCTATCCCAAGTTTATATTTTCTCCTGTGACTTTGAAAAATTTTATAGTTTTATTCTTCAGTAATTAGATAAGGGTTGAGGTTATTTATTTTAGATATTAAGATATCCAGGTGGTCCAGTGCCACTTGTTGAAAAACTACGGTCAAAAAACAACTGACCATACATGTATGAGTCTATTTATGGGTTTCTCCATTCATTTTCATTAATATATATGTCAATCTTAGACCAACACCGCCTGTAAAACTGTCAAAGAAGCAGCTTTAAAACGTAGATTGTCTTGAAAACCTTCCAATATTGTTCTTGTCAATTTTTTTTCTTTTCTAGATTCTTTCTTTTTCTATATAATTTAAATGTTCATTTTCCAACTGGTCATTGCTAGTGTATACACACAAGACTGATTTTGTTTATCTATGCTGTGTCCTACAATCTTGCTAATGTCAATTAAAAATTTTAGTGTTTTTCTGGAGATTTCTTAGCATTTTCTCTGTGGAAGATCATATTGTCTGCAAATAAATACATTTTATTTCCACCTTGCCCATCTGTATACCATTTGTTTCTTTTTATTGCTTATTATACTGGGACCTCATTACAATGTTAGATATAGATAGACAGAGGGAGGAATACAAGCCCATTTGCCAAGTTTTCTACCTTCAGGGAGGAACATTTCATCTTTTAACAGAGATTTTCACTAGAAGTCAGATGTAGATTTTATCAACTGAGAAAGTTTCCTTCTATTTCTAGCTTCCTGAGAGAATTTATCATTAATGGCTGTTGAATTAAGTTCAGTGCTTTTTCTGCAACTATTGAAATTGACAGAATCTTATATATAGCTCTTTTTCCTTTTACAGTGATTACTTACGCTAGTGGACTTTCCAATGTTAATCCAACCTTGCATCTCTGGAATAAGTTCATTTTTAAGACACTGCTTGATTTGATTTGCTAATGTCTTATTAACAAATTTTTGATCTAGGTTTATGAAGACTTGTTTTCTTCTAACATCTTTATCTAGTTTTGGTATTAGGATAATGCTGATCTTCTAAATTGAGTGTTAAAAATATTTTCTTTATCATTTGAATAAGTAAATGTTTTAAATTGAAGCCATCACTAAACCATTAAATATCTTTATATGTTTATTGAGAAAAAAATGTTTGGGGAAGGTTAAAGAACCTAGGCTGACATGAATCAAGTTTGAATATACAGCATAACTGAGAGTAACTGAATGGTCTTTAAAAAATGATTTTTAACCAAGGATAGGACTAGGGTGTGATGCATGAGACACCTAATACACCCCACTCTCTTCTCACTAGGGCCAGCCCTAACCTTAAATAAATAAAATGAATGTACTGAAATGTTTTGCTATTCAGAGTAGGAGCCTATCAATCAGCAGTATCAACATTATCTAGAAACCTACTAGAAATGTAAATTCTTGGGTCCCATGACTGATTAAATCAAAATTTACATTTTGACAAGCTATTTAGGTAATTCATATATGTGTTAAAATTTAGAGAAAGTGGTGCCCAAGTGTAATAATTTCTTCTGTTATTAAATTCTGAATTATTTGCAAGTAATGTACTAAGATAATTATTTTATTAGAAGAGACACATAAAGTAGAAATCTACTTTAGATTTGTAACTTCTAATTAGCTGTGGTCTTTGATCACAAGCCTTACTAAAATTGAGTTAAAAAAATAAAATTGAGTTAAAAATTTCAGAGAGCAATATATTGTGTTTATACATTTGGGTTTGAGCCCCAATTCTGACAAAGCAAGCTGTGTAACTATGTCTAAGACTTAGCTTCCTTATCTGTTAAATGAGGATTATAATATACCTAACAGCATCACCATGAAAATTAAATTAGTTAAAATACATAAAATGTGAAGAACACAGTAAGTAATGTTTGTTTTCTATTACTTTCATGTGGAAAAACAAGCAAATAAGCTCCAAGTGAACCTAATACCAAATAGCTTCATTTGACAGTGAGAATTACACTACATTTGACACTTGTTTTACCCATTTGTCCATTCATTATTGGCTTTAAACAGAGTTTGGGTATATTAGTATTTTGCTAAATCCAGGTGCAAAAATTAATTTCAATTGCTTAGATACTAGATATTAAGAACCATGACACAAGAAGTAGTATTGTCTATTTCAAGTCCTTGAACTGCTCAAGTAAATACAGGAATATCAATGCAGGAAACAATCCACACTCATGTTTTGGATTAGAAGTTTTGTTTGGATGGAGTCAAAATAGTCACCAAAAAAGGAGCAATGGAGTCTAAGAGACAAAGAAGTATAAAGCAAAGTTAGAAACCATGGGAAGACCTACAAAAAAAAAAAAGACTGAAAGTGAAATTATCTCAAGGAATTCAGGCTTCTCTTCAAGAATCAAAATAGTGGAGTCTAGAGAACACTGATTTCATATTGTGCTAGGCACACATGCCAGGCAGGCCCAGCTGTAAGAAGGAAGCTGTGCTGGACTGAAAGCAACTTTCAGATGAGTTATCCTATTACTCAGGTGCTAAGCACCAAAAGCAATCAAATACAAAGTTCTTAAGTGTCACAGAGACACTGAATATCATTCTTTCCTAATTAATTCCAAGTCCCACAACTAAGTTATAAGAAGAAACTTCTTTTGTAAAAGCACTAAAAGCTTTTCTAAAAGCACTTCTGACTTAGGATTCACTTTAATCATATTTTTGTCTATTCTAAGGGAAGAAATAGGAATAGCTGCATCACACTCAATGAAACAATCAAATATGAGCACTACTTTTCAAGAATTTCTGGTGTAAGGATTAAAAATAAGGTGGTATTTTCAGTTTTTACAAACTCCTTCCAAAAGCCATTTCCAAATATGCTCTTTACTTCTGAGACTCAGTGGATTTCTGTTTGTTTTTAACTGAAATTACATAACATTATATAAGTTTCAGGTGAACATTGCTGAGAATCAACATGTGTATATTCTACATTAATGTAACATTTAAAAGTCCAAACATACTCTTTACCATGCCACTCTCTTTTTCACAGCTGAACTTTTATTTTATAATTACAATTTATTAGTGGATTGGTGTATGTAAATATTATTACAGAGAAAAATTAAAATAAATTTTACTAATGAATTTAAACAAATAAATTAGAGAAAGAAAAATGCCTCAAAGTAAATTCCTTAGATAAGAACATGATAGGAAATCAATTTTGGTAGTAGCTCTTCAAATATTGGAAATAATCATCTGAAATGTTTTAAACTGTTAAAGCATCCTAAGACAAATACAGGAAGAAGAAGGTAAGGAGGACTCTGAGAAGAATTGCTCTAAAAAAGGAAGACTAAAAACTTGTATAATATCAGAGTGGGAAGACATCAAATATCAACTCTCTCCTCCCCCATCTCAATATATATTTCCTCCACTACATCTCAAAAGGTTTATCAGTCTTAACTTATTTTATTGTGAGTGACAGAAGACTCAGTCTAATGAAGCAGCCCAGTTTATTTTCACAAACATGTAATTGTTACCAATTTACTCATTAAGTAAGTTATGTCCATTAAACTGAGTTTTCTGTTTTATCTTCTCCCCAATAGGCCCAACTGTGTCTTTCAGTAGCTCTCAATCTCTAGTCCCTCTTACCTAGAAAGCACTTCAAATTACAATAATATAGAATAAATCTACAAACGTTCTAGCAAAACTTTTCCCACTAAAAGTGCCAGAGAGCCTTTAAACCTACGACAACTAGTGCCACTGGTACAAATGGTACTAATTGCTTGTAAAAGGTCGGAGGGAACAAAATAGGAAAGAGCAGGATTCCATGGACTTGGAGAATTTAAGGAATAACCAGGAGGCAATTGTGGACAGAGCAAAGGGAGCAAAACAGAGCATGACAGGCGATAAAGTCAGTAGGAAGAAGAATGCAAATCTGGTAGGACATGGTGAGACTAAGCGGACTATCTTGAGTGTGATGGGTATCCACTGAAAGGTTCTAAACAGGGAATGAAATGCTAACATTTAAAAACCACCACCACCTTCGCTCTTATGTGGAAAACTGACTAGAGTTGGAAAGGTTAAGCCAGCAGAGGACTATTATTATCTAGTTATCATCTATGTAACTAATGATAGTTACTTACTAGAGTGCAAGTGCAGCCACAGCAGCAAAGGTGGATTTGGGATGATATATTTTACAGGGGCTTTTTTTTTAATACATTTGGAATTTTTTTTTCATCAGTCATTTACATGTCTATATAACTTTGGGGTTGCATTTGTACTATTCCATATGTGCATGAACTTCACTCACCCTCTACCAAACCTCTTGTGCTAGTGCCCTTCCCCTTCCTATCTCTTTCTCCCTTTCCTGATCCTTCTGGTAATCGGTAAATTTTTCACCAAGTCTAAGAATTGTTTCTGGTGTGCTCTGCCAGTATAAAGTTTTCAGTACTTATATTCCAGAGATAAGTGAAACCATCTGATATCTGTTTTTCACTTTCCATTTTACTTAGCATAGTCACCTTAAGGTCCATTCATTTTGTCCCAAAGGCACTACCACTTCATCTCTCTTAGTTGCTGAGTAGTATTCCATTAAATATACATTCTATAATTTCTTGATCCATTCATTTGCTGACACACATTTAGATTGGTTCTATAAGTCGAAAATTGTGGGAGATGATGCTATGACCATAGAAGTACATTACTCTTTTCCTATTAGTGTGTTTTCATATTCTTAGGATATATACCTTGCTGGATCATATGGGATTTTCATTTTTATTCTGTGACAATATCTCCATACCATTTTCCATAGAGACTGCACCAAACTTCATTCCCATAACTAACAGTGAATAAGTGTTCTTTTTTCTCCACATCCTTGCCAATATTTGTTATTTCCATTCTTTTTAGATACATGTCTAGAGTAATTGTGCTTTTACCAATATGTTGTCTTAGGTCTGTTAGTAGGTGCCCCTGTTAAATATTAGCATCAGTTATATTTTCTTGATGAATTATTTATTCTCTTGATTATTATGTGGTGTCCATATTTGTTCCTTATCCTTTCTGGCTAAAAGTCTAGTTTATATGAGAATAGCATTTCTTGCTTTTCCAGTTATTAGCTTAACACACAGTGCTCCAACCTATCACTTCAAGTTTTTCTTTTGGTTTTAAATGTGTTTCTTGTAAACAAAGTATAGATGGCTGAGAATTTTTAACCCAACTTTCATTCTGTGGTTCTTAATTGGTTAGTATGGGCCATTCACATTTAGAGTGATTACTGATATATGGGGGTTATTTACTGTGGTTCTGTGTTTTTTTAAGATTTATTTATTTATGCATACAAGAGCGGGGGTATAGCCAGAGGTGTGGGGTGGGGGTGGGGGGTTGGGGTGGGGGTGGTGGTGAGAGGATCCACCAGAGACAGAGCAGGGAGCAGAACAGGCAGATAGACCAAAACACACTGCTGAAGTGAGCAGCAGGCGAGGCAGGAGAGGTTTTCCACACCATGTGGGCCCCTTCCAGACTGGGGAATGAACCCCTACAACAGCGGCTGTGGAAACCCCTCTTTATGGGGCTCAACCCCTGTGCCTCCAGGAAGGCCCTATGGATGGTTTTCTCTAGTGATTCTCACAATTTCTTCATTTCTACTATGTGCTTCTAGTCTAGATATTTGGTTAGTGGCTACCAACGGGATAATAACAAACTTACTATGTTTAAAAATGCACTTCATGAGCTGGTATCAACTCACCGATATTTTTACAGGTCTGTCCTTTTTGCCCTCTGCCCTATTGTTTTTGTTGTTGACTCGTAATATTCCTTTTCATGCTACTGATTTTGTATTCCTCCTCACTGCTCAGGATTTTGTTTCTTTTTTTCAATAGCAGAACTTCCAACATTTCTTATAGGGCAGGTTTGATGGTAATAAACTCTATCTTCTGTTGACTAGGAAAGTCTTTATTTCACTTTCATATTTGCATGATATTTTGTAGGAAAGCGTATTCTTGGCTGGCAATTCTTTTAAGACTGTGAACACTTCATCCTGCCATCTTTTTGCCTGTAGAGTGACTAAAAGGAAACCTGATATCCTAACTTGGGTGCCTTTGTAAATTACCTTACTTTCCACCACTTTCCTATTTTTCTTCATCTTTGATTTTTAATAATTTAACAATGATGTGTCTTTATGTAGGTCATTTTGCATTTAGAAATCTGAGTGTTCCTCCAGCACCCTGGATGCCCATACTTATGTCATCCCTTAAGTTTGGCAAATTATTGGATATTATTTCTTTGAATGGGTCTCTGCTCCCTTCTTTCTTCATCTCATGGAAATACCACCTTAAGTTTTCTCCAAATGAGTCTGTATTTCAGATAGAGTTTCTTTTTTTCCCCTAAATCTTGTTTCTCATTCATTTTCCCAACTGGGTGATTGGTACTTTTAAATTTTCAACTCTAAAATTCTCTCTTCTGCCAGTTTAATTCTACTTAAAACATCTTTGCCTATTTTTGTCTTCATTTCATTTAAGTCTCTTTTTGTATTCTTTTAATATCTTCAATCTCTTTGGTGAAGGACTTTTTGTTCCTAAATCTTCTTTCTATGATCTTATACTTGCCTATTTGTCTTTGACTGACCTTCCAGTACCTTACTTAGCATTTTTAATACTATAATTTTCAAGTTTTTTGTTGTTAGGTCCTCAATTTCTGCATCCTTTATATGAATGTCTGAATTTTTATTCTCTCTCTGCTCTTCCATCCTATCTTTAGATGTTTCTTCCAAATGCATGTGTGTCACCTTATTTGCTATTTTGTGTTTGGGGAACTGTGGATTTAGTTTTGTTTCTCTTCTTTGTTTACTGTGGCAGGAACCAGGTACAGGAGAGAAGGCTGAGGCTTAAACAGTCTTATTTTTGCTGAGGAGTAAGGGCAGCAGATGACCTCTGTTTCCTCTTCTTTTTCTACAGCAAGCTCCATTCAGTGTTTGAGTTATCTTAACTCCCTGCCCTGTCTCCTTGTTCTCCATTCTGTATTGGAATATGTTCCAAGCTTGAGTTTCCTGGCAAAAAGATGTTGTCAGTATGATCCACAGGGCTCACATAGTGGCACTCAATTGACTCTGACAAACAGGGGTGCCTGACTCAAGCTGTGTGTCCCATGTGGACTAGCAATGGCTGCAGCCACTGTTACCACTATAGCTACCATCACAGAAGCCACCGCAGCCACCACCTCTTCCACCATGTACATGTGGGAGAGACACAGGCTGTAAGTGCTGTAGCTACCCAATGATTCTCTCCCCAACGGTGATATCTCTCTCATAAGTTATTCCCACTACTACTGGACCCACTATCAAGCCAAGCACAGTTCCACCTAATATCTCTTTAGTCTCCATGGCAAAGATGATACTGTGGGGGACAGGAGGAGGCTTATCTCGACTACACAGGGTCCAGAACTTCCAGTGACCTAGGCTGCCCTGGTCTATCTATATTCCCTTTTGAAAAGTCCATCTGGTGAAAATTTTCATGCCCCAAAGGGCTGTAGAGGACCACACCAGCCTATTCTTCAAGTTGGGATATTTACCTTCATTGTCACACACCCTTTGGCCTCCTCCCTGGCCTTCCCTGTAGCAAGTCACCAACTTTAGTGTATATCTTCCAAGGATATATGCTAGGACTCTAACAGGAAAATTTTGAATTTTCCTTTGAGCAACTTTTTTTTAGTTGAATTTAGGGGAAAGGATAATTCAAACCTTTCTATTCTTCCATGCTATGCATGGAATACAGAATTTTCAATTTCTCAGACACCTACAACATGTTCCTCTTGGGACACTCTAGGACACCAAGTAGCATACCTCACAAACTACACATTACAAGGAGGGCATTTAAACCTTACAAATAGGATGTGGGGTATGAAGGAAAGAGAAAAGTCAAAAATGACTTCTAGATTTTTGGCATGAGCTACTATGTGAACTAAAGATGAAAAAGTAAGCAAGAAGAGGTTTGGAGCGAATAACTCAAGCATTATGTATTTCATATATACGTTTGAAATACTTTTCAGACCTTAAGACAGGAATGTTGACTAGGGAGACATATGAGCCTGAAGCTCATGGGAAAGATCAAGGTCTAGAAATAAAATTGGAAAGTTAGATGGAATTTAAAGAAAGGGACAGCACATAGAAAATAAATGGAGAAGGTGATCAAAGACTGAGCCCTGAAGAATGCTAACTTTTAGAGACCATGAAAAAACGCAGCAAAGGAAATTTTGTAATTTTACATGTATTTTATATTTATTTATACTTACACATGTAAAAGGATTGGCAACTTAGAGGTACAGAGATATAGCTAGAACCAATTGGGTATAGTTACAGAGATCTATTACTGCTCAGTTTAATAATAAATAAGTTCGGTACTTATTTTATTCTTCCTCAAAAATCAGTAGGAATTATTTGGTGTCTACAAACTATGAACTCCATAGCTAGTCGTCATAATCTTAAAAAAAAAAAAAAAAAAAAACCTTTCAGTCATGTGCCTACTCTATTTCTGACTCCTGACCTCTTGACTGTGTCTGGATAGCTACATTGCACTTGTCAACTGTTCAGCTACCCCATCCCTGCCCTCTGGCATGTGCCCTTGCTTCTGGATCCAGTTCTCACCCCAACTAACAATTTCTAGTTGCCCAACAATAACCAGGAGGCACATTGAGATCGTGTTCCCCAGAGCTGCCAAAAGTTCTTGGCATATGATCAATGAAGCACACAGTGAGTGAGTGTTCAGTAATTAATCAGGTGACAGAGAACAACTGACATGTTAGGTAACTGTAGAATGAGTCAGATCAAGACTGCAGCAGGGAATGGGAAACTATTCCAAGCTGATAGCCACAGGAGAATCTGCTCTAGGTTACTTGGTATGAACAGTTATTCTTTTACCCAGAAAGCTGAAGTAATCTTAAATTTTACCAAAACATGTCCATGGACTCAGGGTTTCCTGAACCTAATAACATTTTGAGCCAAATTACAGTGCTGTACACACTGGCATTTGTTCATTCTGCCCCATACTCTCAGGATTGCCTTGATTTCTTACCTTCCCAGTTTCATCTGTAAAGGGAATTTCAACTTATAGGTATCTATGACTATTAAATGAAATAACTATAAATAAGTTTATAGTATATAGAAAAAGCTTGATACATATTAGTTATTCTCATTTTTACTTCCATGACCACAAAAATGATAGTTAACTGAATGGTAAGCACACCTCTATCTATCTATCTATCTATCTATCTATCTATCTATCTATCTATCTATCTATCTATCTATCTATCCATCCAGTCATCCAGGAACTGGGATCTATCTATCTATCTATCTATCTATCTATCTATCTATCTATC
>JAGFMF010011673.1:8654326-8727755 GCA_019455555.1 Galemys pyrenaicus | reverse complement strand
AAGGAAAGGAATAAGAACAATAATAATAATAACAATAAAGACACAAAAACCAAAAATGAAAAGACAAAGACAAATTGGGGACACTTGGTGGGGAGGGGGGAGGGGAAGGTTTGAGGGCAAATGGGAGCATGGGGGACTGAAGTGATGGTGCACTGGTGATAAGGTGATGGGGAATACATGGGGATTACAATTGATGTCAAATATATGTAAATTAAATTAAAAATTTAAAAATAAAAATAAATAAATAAATAAAAACTAGGATTCTTTTTACTATGCAGCAATCAAAGAAGATAAAATAATGCCATTCGCAGCAGTATGGCTGGAGCTAGAAGGGATTATGCTCAGTGAAATAAGTCAGAAGGAAAAAGAAAAATATCAAATGGTTTCACTTATAGGAGGAATATAAGGGAACCAAATGAGGGACCAAGGGAAAAAATAATAACAATAAAAAATAAAGATACAACTATAAATCAGAGACATTCTGCAGGAGAGAGGGAGGGAAAGAGACCAAAGTGAGGGTGGGAAGAACACAAGGAATTATGGTGATGGTGGATGGGTGAACTGATTGTGGAAATTCTAAAAGAAAGCAAAATTGTAAAAAAAAAATAAGTATTTTTTGAAAAAAATAAAAATTAGGTTTCTTAGCATAAAAGAGATACATCTAGATGGAAGATTCAAATAACCTGTACTCTAGAGTTTTAATTGGAAGTATTGATATAAATTTATAAGGGATTCTTGTCTTATCTTATATATGTGCATGTATTTGAGTTCTGTTTTCAGAAAAGGCCTATAAACAACAACCAATCCACTAATGAATATCCATTAAAGATGATGGTATCCTAAAGAAATGACACATCCCAGAACTTAGGAACAAACTTCAAGAGGTTCCCACTGGCTAATATTTTCAACAATAACTAGATATGAACTAAAACACATAAAATATGCTTAATTTTAAGGTTTCATAATAATATTTTTTAAAGATTGTTCATCTTCAGGAGATAGGGAATCATACAATTATTCTAAAAACCAGAGTATCAAAGGAAAACTTAAGTCTTGTAAACCAACATGACTATGATAAAAATAATTTAATTTAAAACCTATGAAAATGCAGCTTCACTGGCAAGTTTTACTAAACTTTCCAAGAACTATCCTTCTCAAACTCTTTCAAAATTTCAAAAGGAGGAAATACTTCCAAACACATTTTATGAAGCCAGTATTACACTGATTCCCAAACCAAAGACAGCACACAAAAAAACAAAAAATATAGATCAATATCCCTGATGAACATAAATGAAAAAACCCACACAATACACCAAATCAAGTGGGATTTATTCCAGGAATGCAAGGATATTCAGCATATGCAAATTAATTAACATGATATATCACATCAACAAAAGGATAAAGATCATATATGGTCAATTCAACATATGCAGAGAGAGCATTTGAAAAGAATCAGTTTCTATTTATTATAAAAACCTTCATCAAAATGTGGAATGCAACAGAATAAAGATAAAAAATGCAAACCCATGCTAACATAAAAGCTATACTTCTTAAGATTAGCTACAAGACAAGGATGCTCACCCCCACACCTATTATTCAACAGAGCAATTAGCAAGCAAAATAAAACTATCACTATTTGCAGATGGCATGAAAATATACATAGAAAATCTGACAGAGTCCTATAAAAATTCTCTGAAATAATAAATACATTAGTAAAGTGGCAGAGTAGAAAATTAATATACGAAACCTGTTGCATTCTATATACAAATAAGCTGGTATTACAAGAAATCAAGAAACCGATCTTCATCCAAAACAACTACATATCTAAATACAAATTTAACCAAGGAGACAAAAGAGCTGTATACTACAAGACATTGTTGAAAGAAATAAAGACATTCTGTGATTATATATTAGAAGAATTAACATAGCTAAAATGACCATATTGCCTAAAGTAATATACAAATTTAATGCAATATCTATCAAACCCCAACAACATTCTTCACAAAACAAGAACAACATTCTTCACAAAACAAGAATTGACCATATTGCCTAAAGTAATATACAAATTTAATGCAATATCTATCAAACCCCAACAACATTCTTCACAAAACAAGAAAAATCATAAAATTTGGAACAATGAAAGATTTTCAATAGTCAAAACAATTGTGTGGGGGGGGTTGGGGCAAGTAGCAGGGAGAAATACAGTTACCATGCTTCCCAATTTCAAACTTCAAAGTGGTGATAATCAAAATATCATGGTATTGAATAAAGACAGAAAAACAGATCGATGGAACAGAATACAGGGTCAGAAGTAAACATTTATGGACAACTAATTTATAACAAAGGAGCTGAGAGTTGAAAATGAAGCAAGTAAAGTCCCTTTGATAAATGGTGCTAAGAAAATCAGTCTGGAGACCTCCCTGGTGGCCCGAGGGGTTAAGCAAGGCATTGTGAAGCATCTACAGCCAAAGCAGCACAAGTTCAATCCCCCACCAGGGAGGTAACCCACATGGCACAGCAGAGCTCTCCTGCCTCACAGGCTGCCTAGCCCTCCTGTCCCCTCAGTAGTGTATTTCAGTCAACCTGCCTATTCTGCTCCCCACTCTGTCTCTGGTGAATTCTCTTACCACACACACACACACATACACACACACACACACACCTCTGGCCTGTAGCCAACTTCTTATATGCATAAATAAATATATCTTAAAAAAAAAAGAAAATCAGTCTGTTCCATGCAAAAGAATGGAACTATACTACTAGCACCATACCCCAAAATTAATTCAAAATAGATTAGAGCTGGATGTTTAACCTGAAACCATGAAATGGTTTCTTCATTTTTGAAGCCAATATTCCATCAATAGAATAAAGCATAGGCAGGCAATATGCTCTTTGAAGTCAGCCTTAGAGATATATTTGAAAAGTTGACTCTAATGCCAAGGAAAACAAATGCAAAGTTTTAAAAATATAACTACCTCAGCAAGAGAAAAATGACTCACCAATACAAGGAAACTCAATAAGATTAACAGCTAACTTCTCATCAGAAACAACGGAGTTTAGAAAGCAGTAAGATTAAATAAAGTGATGAAAATACAAAATTTAAACTATGAATCTTATTATATCCAGGAAAATTATATTTTGCAAATGAAGGTAGAGTCAAGATATTTCCATTAAAAAAAAAGGGAGGATTTACTATATCTGCTTTATAAAAAATACAAAAGAAAGTTCTTCAGGCTGAAAGTAAACTATACCAATTCAGTAATCTGGATCTAATAAACAAAGAGCCAATAAAGTTAATTAATACATAATTATAAAAAATATTAAATGCCTATTTCTTCTACTTCCTTGCCTTAACTGATTGAAATCAATAAGAATTCTAATATTGGGCAAGAAACATGCAATTTTATGTATATTTGATATTACAGAGGCAATAGATGAAAGCAAAGTTATATTCGAGTTAGGAAATAACACAATATGGTAACTCAAATACACAGGACTGTATCAAGAGAATTAAAAATTACAAGGACATGGCTAATTCTACAAATAGGTAACTGCTCTCCATTCTTTCCAAGTTTCATTAAAAGACATAAAGTAAATATTATGACAAAATACTCTTGGGTTCCTATAATATGTAGATAATATGTATAATAATGTATATTATATTATACATAATATATATGTATATAATGTATAATAATATATATAATATTGGTAACAAAAGGGAGAGGAGTGAAAAATGGAGCTATAGAGGAAGAAAGTTTATTTTGCTGAAAGTAACTTAAAAAGTTAGTAGATTCTTCTAAGTTAAGATATATATTGCAAATCCTATACCAATCACTAAGAAAAAATTCAAGAATATGTAATTTAAAAGTTACTAAAGGAACTAATTACTAAAAATTATTAAAGGAAAAATTACTAAATGTCACACTAGTAGCTATTTTGGTTTTATTTACTAGTACTTAATTCAAAAGAAGACAGTAAAGAAAAGGAAAACAAAAAAAGCATGAGACCTTTAGAAAACAAAAAGCAAAACACCTCCCTGGTGGCGCAAGGAGTTAAGCAACACACTATGAAGCAAACCGCAGTCATTGAAGCACACATTCTATCCCTGGCCAGGGAGGTGACCCACATGGCACAGTAGACCCCTCATGCCTTGCCCGCTGCTCCCCTCAGCAGTGTATTTCAGTCATTCTGTCTGTTCTGCTCCCTGCTCTGTCTCTGGTGAGTCCTCACCACCCCCCACCTCTGGCCTGTACCCCAGTTCTTGTATACATAAATAAATAAATCTTCTTTTAAAAACAAAGCAAAACAGCAGAGGCAAATCCAACTATATCAATAATTATATGTGAATAGATTAAACGATGCAATAAAAAGAAGAAGTTACTGACCGTATTTTTTAAAATCCAATAATATAATGGACTATATATATAATGTCTATGGGAGTCACATTTAATTCAATGATACATATAGGTTGAAAGTAAAATGTAGAAAAATATACTAAGCAAAGAGCAACCATAAGAGAATTAGATAAAAAAGACTTTAAAACACACCAAAAAAAAGTTACTAGAAGAGGAACATCTCATAATGATAAAAGGGTTAATCTATCAGGAAAATATAACAGAAATATAGATGTACCTAAAAGCAGCCCCAACCCCCAAAAATAAAAAGAAGAATTCAAAGGGGAAAAGGAAATTTAACAATTATACTATTACCCAAAAATAATACCAATTTCAATACTAAATAGAACAACCAAGAAGAAAATCAACAAGTAAACAGAAGTCATGAACATAACTAGGACTAACAGACATCTATACAACACTCCACCCAGCAACTGTATATCAAGGAGTCTGGATTTTATCTGGAAGATAAAGAGGGTCAAAAAATTCAAAGCTCTGAAATAATGTTTCCAGACTTGAAAAAAAAAATTGTATTAAGAGAAATCTAAGATTAGAGAAAGAAAAAACAAAAAAACTTTGAGATCATGCCAGCAGTATTGGTGAAAAGAAATGAGGACTCAAACTAAAATAGAGAATAAGGATTGAGAGAGATTTAGAGTATGAAATGTGGACTGACTCTGTATGAGCATAAGGAACCATTAAGAACCAGAGTGAGTTGCAGATTTCTTGAAGACAATGACAATACCATTCATTAAACAAAAAAGAAAAAAAAAACCACATAGGAGGTACAAGAAGTACAGATTAGAGAAGTAACTTTGAGTTGTTCAATTCAGGAAGAAGGTAGGAGTTAGTAATGTGCCCCCAAAGAATTTAAGCAAATTTAAGTCTGCAGGCCCCATCTCAGATAATACTGAATTAGAAAAATCTGAGGATGCCTAGCTATCTTTGTTTTAATCACCCTCATGATTCTGATGTATGATAAACTTGGAGAACCACTGATATTTCCAAATATGACCAAAAAACTGTCAAAGGACTAGACAGTTATATGGACATAAAAGCTTATTTTTAGGAGCAGAATATAGATTACAGAAGATCTGAGACTAAAAGAAATGGAGGCAACATGTGTGGACTCCTCTTTCAATAAGCTTGAAGAGAAAGAGTAAAGAGAGACAAACTTGTGAAGAAAAAATGACTCATAGAATAAAGTCCTCCAAGTGGGAGAAAGGGATGCAAAGCCCAGGCAAGGAAATTGGCCTTAAAAGGCATGGCAAGCACTAGAGGTGCCTTCCCATTCCACTGTCCTTTCTGAATAACAAAATACTAATTTTATTCTTCTCTAGGAGGCCTGAGGGATAAATGAATCTTAACTAGACTAAGTCAATCAGAAGATTTCTATAACCCTTGTCACTGACTTATTTGGAAATGGGTGTTGTTTTTTCTTTCATTCTACTGAGATTTGCCCTATTTTCTTGCCTATTAATAAGGCTGTGATATTTGAAAATTGTATTTTGTCTAGACACACATCACTGGACTCTTCATTTTGTTTCCTACTTTTTCACTCTTAATTTCTTCCTGTCTTCAGTGTACTGATTATAAGCAAAACCTCTGCTGAAAGTATGCTAAGTCAGCTCAGTTACTTGCATTCCAAAAGTATTTTGTGTATGTGTGTCTGTGTGTGTGTGACTGCAAACGTACAAATCTTGTGTTGCGTATGCATGGGGACTCTGGCATCTGGATAACATATGGGTTTAAAGATTCCTAACCCAAACTTCCTTTACTTCTGTGACCTAAAAAGGTCTTGGAGAACAGGCTTGAGTAAACCAGATGTCTCTTTGCCCCTACAGAATACACAAGCAATGAATGAAGATTTGCTGAGGGCCTAGTATATTATAGTGAGGTCAATTCCACTAAGAGGCTCAAGGAAAATTTTTTCACTTTTAAAAAAAGTCCTAATAGAGAAGTTATGACTTAAATGTTTCTATTCCTTCCAAAATTCACATATTGTGAAGTTTGTGTGATAGTCTTTGGAGGTGGGACCTTTGGAAAGTTAGGGTTAGATTAGGTTCTGAGGGCTGGGCCCCATGATGGGATTAGTATCCTTATAAAAATGAAAAAGAGAAAAAAGTTCAATCTATCACCATCATATGAGAAAACAGAAAAAGGAGCTATAAGCAAGCTAGGGATGAGCCCCTCACTAAGAATCAAATCTACAAGCACCTTAATTTTGGATATCCCAAACTCCAGAGTCGTGATAAATAAAGGTTTATTGTTTGTATCATCCAGGCTATATAGTATTTTATTATAGCAGCCTAAACTAAGACAAGTGATACTTTCTTTTCTTCCAAAATTGGGGATTTTGAGATGAGAGTGTAAGTCTCAGAGCTGAAGCAGTCTGACATCTTGAAGTGCGGAGGGACCAAGCCTGATGACAAAAGGTGTCCTCCAGAATGGTAAAATGGAAAGACAGAAAGACCCTGAAAGCCTGGTGATAGCATTTAGCTGCTACATGAATTGACTACAGGTTTCTAGTTATGAGATTATAAATTTACATATTATTTAAGCCATTTTCAATTAGATCTTCTCAATTACTTGCCGAGCTGAAAACCTCATATGGAAAGGTATTTTTTCTGAGATTAGTGTGGATGAAATTAACTTTGTCTACTGGAGTCATGAAAATTCGAGGGAGTTTCAAGTTCAAGTCATTTATTAGACAAAATGAAGCTCAAATAGAAATAGATCTATTTTATAGAAGGGACTTGAGTAAACAGTTTTTAAAAAACTACTATTTTAATGATAACAAGAGCTAGTAATGAAGATGACAATGTGATAAGTTCACGGGTCTTACATATCTTTAAAAATTAGGCATTTTATCCTTGAATTATTTACCTTCCATTTGACTTCAATAATAAAACCATACCAATTTCCTTTACTTTCTTTTATAACAATTTTCATATTAGTTTCATTTCTCATACTTTATTAGTACATCATGCTATACATATGGTTTACAGAGGGTATCTTTTAACTTTAAAGAACAAACACTCTGAAAACCAAACAATTTATGAAGGGATTTCTATTTTTATTTCCATACATTTTCTAAATCTTTTCAAGAAAAGGAAACAACATTTCAACCACATCTGTGGAATGATATCTTTGATTCATATCAGAGGGTTGAAAATCAACACTGTAGTCACATACATAAACACCAGAAAAAGCATGATTTGAGCACAAATAACAAAAAGCACTAGAATTGTGTGCCTAAGCAGTTCCCAAATGGTGGAAAAAAACTGTAAGGAAGTTTCTGAAGTCCAAAACATTTTTCTTACAGAAACAGTGTTATTTTCAGTCCTCCCATTACTACTCTAGTCCATAAAAAAAACTTATAAAATCATATACATAAGACGACTGTTTGAACTACACTGACGCAGAATTCTTTTTCCTTTGGAAAAATATATCATTTTCTCCCTCCACCTTCAACAAGGTCCTAGAGAAACAGGAGAGGATTCTAGTTCTCTAAACTTATCTCATTACACTCTACTCCCCACACTCTACTTCAAGTTACCCAAATGGCCTCATCCCCTCCAACTCCTAACTGTTATGCCCTTCCCTTCCTCTTCTAAGTCACCTCCATTCAGTCTTCTGGTTTTAGCTTAAATGCTATTTTCTCAGGAATACTGTCCCTAGTTCCAACACCGAGTCATGTGTCCCTGCTACACTTGCCAATCACAGTGTTAATCACACTGTACTGTAATCACTTTCCCATCTCCTCCATAACCTCCATCATGTCAGGAATACACATTATTGCTATTATTTTAACCCCACATCTTAAAAGAATTGATAATATTTTGAAGATGCTTCATACCTCTTGTTTACATGAATAATTTTCATAAGATAGTACCTGAACTTTTAATCTGATTTATAGAATATTTAACTTGATTGATGGTCATTATCAAAGAAGAAAGGGACTAGACATAAGGAGGAAACTACCTAATTTCTTTACCATTTCTGGTTTTAGCTTAGATAGCAGATTAATATTCTAGCAATAGGAATATATTTTCTAATATTATCTTTAACCCTTTTTTGCTGGGAATGCCATTCATTCCATGTTTTATTTTGTTTTACTATATTCAATGAAATGCTAATTTCACATCTCTAGGCCAGATTTTTCCCTTCAGTTAAAGATCCACATTTCCAGATCCAAATACAATGTTTTACCTGAAAATCCCACAAGCAGCTCACTCTATCCCCCAGATACTTCCAAACTGTTCCCTTTAAGCCTGTGTTTCTCATTCAGATAACAGAATCGCCATGGAGTTAGTACTAGAGTCTGACATTCCAGTACCCTTGCTATACTTAAAGATTGACCCATGGATCAAAAATGTTGTCATTACCTGAGATCTTGTTTAAAAACACTGAATCTTGGCTCCATTCCAAATCTGCATGAGTCAGAATCTACCTTTATAAAAGAAGATCCAAGGCAATTCAAATGCACTTTAAGATTTGAGAAACACTGATCTTTTTTCCCCTTCCCACAATCAATTCTGTCACTGGCTACACACAAAAAATTGTCTCAAACATATTCTTTCTCAACCATTTCTGTTATCATTGTTCTGATTTAAGTCATAGCCCTTATCTGGAACATTGCAATGTAGATATCATTTCTCTAACTCATTGGTTATCATCCAGAATTTCAGAAGAGATAACCTGCATCTATGAATTCTGAGAGAAGCCATATGGTTGGTTGGCCATTCCCATGGTATAATATAAGGTTTGTCTTATCTATGCTACACTGTAAAGCCAAGGGATACACAAGAAAGTGTCACATAGGAAAGCATACCAAAAAAAAGTAAAAGGGTTAATAACCACCCTTCACCTATCTCCTCATTATAAGTATTCTCCATACTGGACACAGTTTTCGTCCTAAAATACAAACTTAATCACACCATAGGCCTCTCTTTCAGACTTCTGAATGAATCACACACACACACACACACACACACAGAGCTCTACCTTATTGTTTGTGTTTTTCCCTTTTATCCTCTTCTTTTGGCAAAAAACAACTTGTTCCTCTTCTGAAGTCCCTCTAAAGACTCATTTCACTAAAAAGTCATCTTATCTCACCAGTTTCCTGGTAAATAATTATTTCTCCCTTCCTTTATACCACTGAATTTTGTTCACCATGTTTTCATGGCTACCTGCCTTCCCAGCCAGACAAGGTCATCCTTAAATAAAAGTATTCTGTAGTTCAATCATTGGCAGATGACAGAAACTTGAAAAATATTAACAGTATCAATTACCATTTATACTTGACATCATCAAAAGCTGTAAAATTTACCACTAATGTTAATGCATTAATAAGTACAATGTAGTTATAAGAAAATAAAATTATATATGTGTATATATATGTGTGCGAATACATGTATAGGGCAATCTTGTTAAACAAAATCCTGACCCATCCCAAACACCAAAGCACAATGTAGTTATAAGAAAATAAAATTATATATGTGTATATATGTGTGTGTGAATACATGTATAGGGCAATCTCATTAAACAAAATCCTGACCCATCCCAAACACCAACATCCATCCTTATTTCAGCTAAAAGCAATACAGCATCTAATGGACGCAAGTCTACTGATATCTATGGTCTATCAACCTGGTCATAGGTACGTGATTTATAATGAGAGGACTAACCTTTGTAAGACTAAGTTAGAACTGACTGTACTGGATGAATCTCTTATTCTTCCTGCAAATAATAACCCTGCAAATTCCTGGGTTTTGGCTACTGTCTCTCAATGATCTACTACAACCTGCTTCTTGCAGGGTCTTAGAAAATACTTGACAGAAAACACTTGATAAATCAAGCATTTGATAATACTTTCTTTTCTGTCATATTTGATAAAGATGCCAGAAGAGTTGTTACAGAAGAAACTCCATAACATGGGGAGAAGCATCACAATACAGTGAATGGGCACCATTTCCTTCACCCTCACTTACATGTGGCTGCCTTACACTACAAGTCCCAGGACACCATGCAGGGGAGCTACCGGGCATTAGCAGCTATGCTGAATGATGTATATAATGTGAAAGGTAGGCAGGCCTGGCTCTTTTTTCCCTTCTTGCTTCTAGATCCCAACTTGCCCCTGGTACTGCTGGGAAAAAGACTTTAAAGAGTGGGAAGACACATGGAGGAGAAACATGCAGAGACACTTAAGAAGAGACATTTGGGTGAGAAACACATGGGGAGGCTGACAATGCCAGTGGTTATCTTGATATGTGTATTTTTGCAACTCTCCTATCCCAGATTTGCCTGGTCACTTTCACTCCTTTTTGGAGTTTCCTCCTAGTAAATATCTTAGATTTGCAGCAAACTTTCATGCCTCAGGAACTCTGCTTCTTGCTGACCCTATTTGGCCTGGCATTTGCCCATGAAGGGATGGGCAATTTGGGGTGTTTTGTTGGGAAACTATTATTAGGAATACCCTTTCTTCTCTTCCCTCTCTATGCACACTATTTCTATTAAAGATCTGTCACACTAAGAATCTGTCATTTTGCACATGAATAATAGAAATCTTTTAGAAAATCCAAGCTTGAGGATCCTGGGGTAACCCTCAGTTGCATGCTAGTATGTTGAAGACACTGGCTTGCTTCCTCCACACATTTATAACCAAATTACATGTAAACTAAGTGAACAATCCACAGTGGATGACCAGATGACTACTGGGTGCACAGAAGGGGACAATGCAACAGATAGGACAGGAAAAATGGAAGTATCACTGTGTTTTGAACATTACAATAGGGCACGTGTAACCCAAGAGGGGCAGGGATGGCTACAATATGGAGCCTCTCAGTTGTTGGTGCCTGAAGAGCTCAAGGCCACAGCAGGAACTTTAGAACCCAGGACTGTGCTGGAGAAAAGGGTAATACCTAGTCAGTATACAGACTGGAGAGTCCTACCTCTGGAGAATTATAGGAGTAGAAGAGCAGAGATTCACAAGAGAACACAAGAGTATTTGATTAACACCTGAAAATGAACAGAAATAATAGGAGAGTTTCACATTCTACTTACAACAAGGACAAATCAACAAGACAGAGAATAAGAGAACAGTAGCCTTAAATGATGAGGTAGATCAAATAGGCTTAATAGATATCTACAGAACACCTTTCCCCAAAAGAGCAGCATAAAATTTTTTATCAAATGCACATAGAACACTCTCAAAAAGAGACCATATGTTTGGATGCAAGTCAACCATCAACAAACTTATGAAAATTGAAATCATACAAGCATCCTTTCTGAACATAAAATTAAAAATTACCAAAAAATTTTGAAAGACTTCAAATTCACAGAGATTAAAAAACATGCTGTTCAATAACTACTGAGTAAAGAAGGAATTAACATAGAAACTGAAAAATGCCTGATGATTAATGAAAATGAGAAAATAAAATGTCAGAATTTGTGGGATGCAGCAAAAGTGGTACCAAAGAGGGAAGTTAACTGCAAAATAGGTCTACCCTAAGAAACAAACAAAGAAACAAAAAAAGCCAATGAAAGAATTTAGCATTCAACCTAATGCAACTGTAAAGAAAAACAAAACCAAAAGTTAGTAGAAGCATAAAATAATAATAATTTGAGTATAAATGAAAGAGAAATTTTAAAAATACAAAGCATCAGTAAAACCAAGAATTGGTTCTTCTGGAAGATAAAGTTGCTAAATCTCTAAGTAGACTAAGAAGGAAAAGATAAAAGCTTAATAAATGGAGTTAAGAGTGGAAGAAAATAAATTACTACAGATATCACAGAAATACAAAGGATCATAACAGATGACTAAAAGCAGCTATAAACAGTCTATAATTTTAAATAGGTAAATGTTTAGAACAATACAGTCTACAAGAATGAACCAGAAAGAAATAAAAGACTTTAATAGACCAAAATCACAATTAGGATTAGGAACATAATAGTAATAAAAATCTCTGCCCCAAATCAAAGCAAAGAACAATCAACTCTTTAAATAAAAACTTATAGCCACTGTACTTAAATTATTCCAGAAAGTCCAAGAAGAGGAATATTTCCTAACACATTATATTGTGCCAACATTGTGCCAAATAGTCTAATACAAAAACTAGAGAAGCATGTAACCAAAAAAGGAAATTATCTTCAAAGAATAAAAACAAATACCACATGATTCAACAATCCACTTTTGAGTATCTATTCAAATATAAAATCATCAATGTAAAAAAATGTATATGTTCCACAATGTTTATTGTGCCATTATTTACAATAGCTAGGATATGGAAGTAACTTCAGTTCCCACAGGTAGAGTACTAGATAAAGAGGATATATAGTGTGTATACACAAACGGATACTATTCAGTCAAAAGGAAAGATAAACTATTACCATTTATAGCAAAATGGAGGGAAGACTACAAAGCCACGTAAGTCAGAAAGACAAAGACAACTGGGTGACTTCACATACATAAGGAAACAAAGTAGAAGAACTGATAACTAGTAGAAACTGATAAGCAAATTGAGATTTCTAACAAGGAAGGGTCAAAGAGGTATGGGGTGGGGGAGTGGGGCCCTAAAAATGAAACCAGTGAAAGGAAATGGGTACAGTTCAAAAATATAGTAAAAATAAATATTAAGATGTCTTAACCTCTGTAAAACTCAATTATGAAATTCACAAAATAAAATGAAGTCTACAATAGTATCTTCTCAAATAATTTAGTATATTCCTACATATTAATTACTTCATGTAATCTTTTTCTAACAGCTTTACTGAGATATAACATATTACACAATTCATTTTAAGTTTTAAAATCATGAAACCCAATGAAATATACAACTTAAAGTATATAATTTATTGGCTTTAAAATATTCAGACTTGTTCATCCATCACCACAATTTTAATCTGTTTTCATCATCTTCCAAAAGGAACTCCAACTTGTTAAGAATGACTCCAAACCTCCCCCTCCAAATCTTCCAGGGCACTAATCTACTTTTTTGCCTATTCTGGACATTTTATATAAATGGAATTATACAAAATGTTCCATTTTGTCTCTGGTTTCTTTCACTTATCAGGTCTTGGATTCACCCATCTTTATAATATGTGTCAATACCCTATTACCTAGAAGGCTGAATAATATTCCATTATAATGATATACCATATTTTGTTACTCTTTCATTAGTTGATGGACATTCAGGTGGTTTCTACTTTCTAACTATTAGGAATAATATTGTTATGAACATTACAACATACAAGAGTGTCCAGAATGTGTTTTCAATTCCCCTGGTAAATCTAGGAGTAGAATTGGTAGGTAACATCTGGTAACTCTGTTTTAACCTTTTAAAGAATTGCAAAACTATTTTCCAAAGTAGCTGTCCAATATTACATTCCCACCAGCAAAGCATAAAGGCTCAATTTCCCCACATCCTTACAAACACAATGATCCTCTGTGATCATAGCCACCTAATATGTATAAAGTGCTGTTTTTTGTGGTTTTGATTTGTAGGTCCGTATGACTAATGATATTCATTTCTTTTGACGTGCTTTTAGCTACTTAAAATATTTGAAGAAATGCCTATTCAGATTATTTGTCTATTTTCAACTGGGTTATTGGTGAATAACCTTATTATTACAGAGTTATATAAATTCTTTCTAAATTCTGGAAACAAGTTAATTGTTGAGATTTTTTTATTTGCATTAGTTTTTTCCCATTCTATTCATTATATCTAATCTTGGTGAAGGTACTTACATTAAATAGTCTATGTTTCTATCTCCATTTTACAAACAAAATTGTCATATCATATGAGTATACTGGATATCCGGCAGATTCAAAAGAAAAACTTACAGCTGTGCTCCTGTTTTTATTAATTGAAAGAAGCTACATATTGATATTAATATTGTGACAGTACACTCCAGAAAATTCCTTTGTTCAACCCTTACCAGACAACAGTATCAACACAGTTATATCAATTGTAGTTCACTCAATCTCTTAAAAAATAGTTAAGTATTAAATGATTGGCCCTGGGCTACTCTTATTCAGGATGTACTATGTTAACATGACCAAATCCTTCCTTGCTTTCATTAGTCCTACAACTTCAAAGTGTTATGTAAAATTCCTAATCCCAAACCAATTTCTTAACTGCAAACAATCCAAGCAAACCTTTTATTTTGATGCTTACAGATCTACCTTCAACAAAGAAACATTGCAGATTGTAATCCAAGGGATATTTTTTTTTTAATTCAAGGCATGAAACTTATTTTATGGCCTAGATTTACTTTATTTTGAGAACTGGCCTTAGTAGGTCACCACTTGGTTCTTATAAATCTTACAGTGCAGCAATGCTTACTTTAACAATATTTGTCAAAATGAAATTTGACTAAAAGAAGAAAATACTTATATTTTTACCTTTAACCTGAAAAGTCTAAACCTTTCAGAGTTTATCATAGCCAGTTCCTACTCCATGTTGGGGGG
The DNA here is from genome assembly GCA_019455555.1 of Galemys pyrenaicus. NCBI lineage: Eukaryota > Metazoa > Chordata > Mammalia > Eulipotyphla > Talpidae > Galemys > Galemys pyrenaicus. Next base: position 8,712,887 of record JAGFMF010011673.1, on the reverse strand, counting down.
AAAAACATAAAATCAAAATACAGAAATATAAAGCCAACTTTAAAAGGTAGTTCTATACTTGTCTATCAATGTATTTTTTTTTAAAGATTTATTTATTCATGCATACAAGCACTGGGCTACAGGCCAGAGGTGTGGGGGGTGAGAGGATTCACCACAGAGAGCGGGGAGCAGAACAGGCAGATCAACTGAAGTACACTGCTGAGGGGAGCAGCGGGCACAGCAGGAGAGGTCTGCTGCACCATGTATTCTTAATGCAAAATAGAGGTACCAAATAATCCCCAGAAAAATAAAGGCACAGCTCTAAAGGTCCATACAAACTTTAAATTTCTTGACTGTAAGTTTTCTCCCTTAAAAGAATACAAAAATGTTACATTCTACACTACAATATTTTTTTCTTATGTTATAAAACATTTAACATTCTTAATAAGGATCAATAAAAATTTTTTGAGGACAGTATTCATGGTTACTAACTTGAACTACCTTAATTTACTGTACAAATTAAATAACAGCAAATAAAACTAACACTAGGAAAGATTTACCATGCCTACCTCATGGTTGCTGAATGCCCTCTGCACTGAAGGATGTGCTTGCTGCCATTTGGCTAGCCAGGTGCCTAAGAATTAAAAAGCACAGGCTAAGCAGGAAAGGTATGACCTGAGGTGATCCTATGGGCAGATCCCTTGCTGCTGCAAGACAGGCAGCAACAACTCCATGGAGGGCTTTCCACAGTGTTGAGAGGCTACGGGTTTTCTGGAGGTGTCTCAGGGTTGGACCAGGGAATCGAGAATACATGTAAGTGGAGCACTGCACCCTGACTTCCTCACCTTCACTTGGCTTACATACTGGGTTTCCATGTAAACTTTCTAAAGACTGAAGTTAGACAGCAAAAAGGTCTAAAAATCTAGATCTAGAAGTCTTGGTCAGGCAGGCAACAATGTGCATCAGATCAAAAAGACAAGGAGAGAACAAATGGGAGAATGGATACTGAAGCTGGTGAGGAGGAACACAGTCAAAAACAGGAAAAGGTGTGGTATAAGCCAAGGGTATGGGTCAGGCCTTTAGCCACTAAAAAGAATGTCTATTGTATTGTTTCTGCTTAATGGAGCAGCAAGGGATCCTTCACCTAGAAGCATTTAATTGCTGAAATCTTAAAACTCTAATAAGCCAATTGCAGGCCAGTCTCTTATCCTTCTAAGATCTCTAGATTCCTTACCTTCCAGTGCCAATCAATTTTCTACAAAGTAGCCATTCAAAAAAATAAAAGAATCACCCTCTAACTCAAACCTTGCAATGGCTACCATCTATACCTGAATAAATCCTAAATCCTTACTACGGGCCTACTGCATCCTACTCCTCATTATTATTTATCATTCTTGCTACTCAGAGACCTTGGCACTCCTCAAACAAACTTCCAACCCAGGGTTCCACCGTGCTGCTCCTCACCCAGATCCATATGCTGCCGTATCTTGACTATAGGAGACTGTGAAGCAACTTTTCCAATCTCTTCTAGTTCCCATTATTTAGAATAGCATCTGCATCGGTATTTACTTCCTACCCCTACCCTTTCTTCACTTTTCCTTCCTGCCTAAAACTAGTGACTTCGTTTTGAGCACTGTTTTAATCTAGTAGCCACACCACACTATTCAAGGTAGAGCCTGGAGATAAAAAGCTCAATGTTTATTGAATGATAAAATGAATAAATCATACTTGATTTTAAATGTGTTGAAGTTTCCAGATTTCCCCCCAACCCCTTCTCTACTTTTTTTCCTAATAAATCAACTATGCTCCAAGCTTAGCTTCTTATTGACTAAAATCTAGGATTTGATCAACCAGCTTTTACCACTTCCTTGCCTAAACTCTCAAATTCCTTGGCCTTCCCCTAAATTAACCTGAGGAGCTACTTCTTCACTTCCACATCCAGACTTGAAATGACTGTTATAAAAAGCCCCTCCATAGATTTGGGCAATTAACAGCATGGGTCCTTTCTTAGTCAACTTGGTCTGCCATAGCAAACCACCATAACTGACTAGAAAAACAGATTTTTTTTTTTTCTCACAGTTCTGGATACTGAAGCCAGAACTCTGCAAAAGCACAGCCTCCCATCTCAGTAGTCCCCTGCTCACTTTTATACTCCAAATCACCCCCCTCTCTCTCTCTCTCTCACATCCCACAAAATCAATTCCAAACTCCCATCACTTTTTTAAGCTTCCTACTCTCCCTTCCACTCAGCAGCTGGCATCACCTCCACAGAAACAGAAACAAAAGAGAGGTTGTTAGGTCAGACTCCTTCAGTTTCCTCCCGCCCTGTCAATGACTTGCACACTTTTACCTCTTTCCTGACAGTGCGGAGGAAGCATATCCCTCTGCCTACTTAGAGCTAATCCTGAAATAGTGCTTCAGAACCCAAGCCATCCAGCCTACTTTCTCAGGGACCACATGCTAATTGTTCAGCCACTTTGCCCCGCCACATCTCCAACTTCATTCCTGACTTTTCCTCCACTGCAGGTAGATGCTTAGATCTTTCCCATCACAAAACTAACAGATAAACTAATACAAGTCACCAGGCATATCTTATCAGTGCCCTAAATGCCTCTTTCCTTTCATAGTCAAATGTCTTGAAAGACAGTTTTAACTATCTTTACTGCTTTCCCCAATTTATTACTTACCCCTCCACAATCTGGATTTACCCTACAAACACAGAACTCTCTTTCCAAAATATAAGTGACTTAAATGAAACTTCATCCAGAATTTACTAGACCTATCAATTTAACAGTGACATACTTAATTGCAAAATGCTTATCTCTTGACTTCAGTAGCATCATTCTTTCTTGGTATTTTGGATCTAAGAAAAGCCTCATATGTAGTGTGGCAATTAACAGCATGGGTCCTGTTTCAGTCAGCTTAGTCTACCATAGCAAAATACCATGACTGACTGGAAAAACAAAAATTTATTTTCTCACGGTTCTGGATACTGAAGCCCAAGAACAGTTGATTTCTGATGAGAGACCTTTTCCTGGGTTGCCGAAAGCTACTTTCTCTGACCTCCAGGATAAAGAGTTTATTTTAACATCTCCATAGGAAGCTATTTTTGAAACTAAAAAATTACCATGAGAGATCAATTTATAAAAATACCTACTTTTTGCCACAGTTAACAGTCACAAAGAACATAAATTCTAAAATAAACATTGAACTAAAAAAAATACTTTCTAGAAATGATACTATGATATAAAAATTGTGGTAAAATAATTCAGCCTACCTATATAAAAGATGTGATATAATCATTAAACCTTCTAACATTGACAAGAATAATTGCTAGTTAACTTCCAAAAATTCAGCATCTCATCTTTCAAAGATGCAGCATCATTAATTTTGGGTGGATTATGACACAACACACTCCCTTGAGAGAAAACAGACATAATACAGTTTTCACCATGATGTTTACAACATCAACCTATTTCCATAAAAAAGATACTACCTTTCAACTAATAAAACAAATAATCCTTCAAGCAGCCGAGGCCCCAAATATCAAATAATCCCAAAACAGGTAGATAAAATGCAATTTATATTCATTGTCCACATTTTGCTTAAATTTCAGAAGAAATGCAAAATCATAAACATTGTATTAGCACAACTGCTAGCATTTATGTTTGACATAAATGTGGGCTAAGGGGAAGGGAGTGAGAGAAGAAGGGAATTATTCTTTGGTGCTGGTTCCGAGCTGAAAACAAGTACAGAATTAGTTTTCAACATGCCCTACATTATCAATCAATCTTAAAAACTACTTGTGAGGTCCACATAAGTACACAGCTGAGAGTCAACCATTCAGCATCCATTCTGCTTCAGTTTTCCTACTTTCTCAAAGCTAGCCAGTTCCTAAAATCCAATTTTAAAGTCAACCAATCCCTAAGGTTTCTCACGGACAGACTTTGAAAAGAACTGGTAACTGAACCAAATATTTAAGTAGGTATTATTTTTGTCTAATGGATATGACAGTATGGCATAGTTTTTTAAATTCTGAAAACCTGAATTTTAAATTCCATCTTTCAAATTGATTAACTTAAGGAAACCGGTCATTTCTTTGCTAAGTGTTTCTAATTTAGAAAAAAATGATTATCACCAGTTCCTACTACCTGACAAAAATGAGACACTCATATAAAGTAGGATGAATTCTAAGGTTTCAGAAAGGAAAAACTAAAACTGATCTTTATTTTATCTCTTTACTTACAGTTAAAGTCAAGTCAGTTTTAAGTTTAGGTCAGCATGGAGAAAAACAGTCTCAAACTGACATGAAAGATAACTAAAGAGAATAAGATGGATTCTAATTAGAAAATTAGGGTAAATGGGAGACATTGTTAAAAGAAATACAAGACACAAAGAAATGGAAATATAGTCCTTGCTCATGGATTAGAAGAATTAACATTGTTAAAAATAGCCATCTTACCCAAAGCAATATACAGATTCAAAGTAGTCCTTATCAAAATTTTAATGAAATCCTCCATAGAAATAAACATTATTGACTGAGTAACCAAAATAATCTTAATGAAAAAGAAGGAAAATGGAAATGTTAGACTCCCAGACTCCAAAACATACTACAAGGCTATAGTAATCAAAACAGTATGGTACTACATCAAAAAAAGGCATACAGAGAAATGGAACAGAACTGAGAGCCCAGAAATAAACCCACACTTAAATGGATAGTTATCTACAATAAAGGTGCCAAAAGTATACAATAAAGAATGGAAAGTCTATTTAAAAAAAATGGTGCTGAGAAAACTAGACAGCCACATGTTGAAAAATGACCTCATACACAAAAATTAAGTCCCAGTGAGTTAAAAATTTGTATCCATGACCTGACAACATAAAATACATAAAAGAAAACAGATAAAACACTCTACCATATTGATTTCAATGTCTTTAGGAAGCTGACTGTACTGGCAAGGGAAACAAAAGCAAAAATATACAAATGAGACTATATCAAACCAAAAAGCTTCTGCACATTAAAAGCTATAATGAAAATTAAGGAAGCTCCTACTGGATGGGGAAAAAAATATTATACATCATATATACAACAAGGGGCTAATATCAATTATCTACAGTGAACACATACGACTGAACAAAAAGAAAACACCCCATTCAAAATATGGACAGAATTGCTTAACAGATACTTTGCCAAAGAAGACAACATATAGCCAACATGCATATTAAAATAAAAAGTTTGACATCACTTATTACCAGGGAAACAAAATTGAGATATCACATCACATCTATGAGAATGGCCAATATCAAAACAAACAGAAATAACATGTGTTGAGGAACCCTCATACAGTGTTGGTGGCAAAGTAGACTAGTCCAGTCACTATGGAAAACAGCATGAAAACACCTCAAAAACAGTAAAAGTAGATACAACATATGACCCAGCAATTTAACCCTGGTATTTATCCAAACAATGTGAAAAAAAAATCGAATTTAAAGGAATATAGGTACTCCCATATTCACTGTAACACATTTACAATAGTCAAGTTATGGAAACAACCTAAGTGGCAAACGAGTGGAATACCGTTCAGCTATAAACAGATGAAATCTTACGATTTGTAACAACATGGATGGAACTGAAGGGGATTATGCTATATGAAATAAATAAAGAGAAAGAGAAGTGCCAGATGATTTAACTCACAAGAACAATATAAAGACACAAAACAAAGAAACAGACTAAATTTGCTTTTGTCATTTAACTACTATAATACATACAGTAAGCTTAATATAAATATATATAATATAAATATATATATTTTAATATAAATCTCTGTATACGCTTTTAAATAGTAAGGATAATGCATGTTCTAGACATTTCATGGAATGTTTATAATATCACGTAAGAAAAATAATGTATGAAGGACTTATGAACTATATAAACAATCATCTAACAGTGAGAGTTAATTCAGTATGTACAAAAGTGAAGCAGGAACTTATACTAGCAAACCTCTTACAACCCAGGATTAAACAATCCCCAAATTAAATTAATTTTACTATGAAAAAAAAGTCATAGCTAAAAACAAACTAAAAACACTAGATACAATGGCAACTAAAAAAATGTAAGATGATTGGCTTTAAGATTTTTTTTCCATGCAGTAAGTGAATTAAATTAACTCAATTCTCCAATGAACTTAAAAACAGTTCAACACAATCTTCTGTTCAATTTTCTCTTACAACTACCATCTCAATCTCTTAAGCATTTTAAAAAAGAAAAAATATATATTATAGGTTTTCTCAATATCATCAGTATTGACATTTTGAATTGGGTGATATTCTGTTACTAGGATGTCTTGTGCATTGTAGGATGTTGGAGCACCCTTGGCCTGGCCTCCTATCAATTAGGTGTCAAGAGCAATGCCCCCTCACACGGTTGTGACAACTAAAAATGATGACACTGCCAAATGTTCCCCAGGTGGGTTGAAAAAGAGCACAGATCGTCCCAGACATACACTGAGCTAACTTCATACTACTGTATCACAGTATTTGTCTCACATTTATCTTTCTATGTATTAGTAACTTAAAATGCAGCTTGAAACTAGCAGTTTTGAAATATAAAAAAATGCTACTTGTGAGATGGTAACATCTTAAAAATCACAGTGTTGAGAGGGAATTAAGCTTCAATTAATCTTTCCATCAACATTTGTTTTTACTTAATTCTCTCTAAGAATTTTCTTCTTGGGTGTTCTTTTGGAGTGACAAATTGGTTAACCTGTCACTAAAGCTTAGTGACAGCTTAGTCTCCACCCATACTTCCTATTAGTCATTAAGGTTTACGTGTAAAGAATCAAACCTTATGCTTTCAATTTCTTAGCAACCAAATATGAAATTAAGTGATACCTATCTATTTAAATTAAAAATATTCAAACATTCACAATATTAAGTAAAAGTTTACGAACTAGCATTCTGCTAATATTAAAATATGTCATAAACATGAATATTTATATGTGTGTGCAGATACACATTTACAAAATATGCAAAAATAAAAGAAACTACAAAAAGTAGAACTTTAAGAAATACATTTAATGCCCAGTGTCACTGAGCTAGACATGTTTTCTACAATAAATCATTTCCATATATTCACATTAACTCTTAAGTGGCTTTAAAATTTGCACATTAAGGTAAAAATTCTAAAAGCAACGTGGATTTTATAAGTTATCTAGGATGCTATCTGTATGTCAAATGTGCTAGCATTAGAATGACTTGTCTTCAAATAGAAAGATCTACCATCACTCTTGCTCAACAAACTTAAAAATCAACAAAGCCTGATCTGTCAACAGGTCCTTGAAAAGATATAATTCTAGTTTATTCCATATATAGGTTTCTGATATTCATGTGGTATTAAGAAATACTAATAATTTCAACTCCATTAATTTTAGGGAAGCCATAATAACAATTTTTTTATTTAGTGAAATGCAAAATGAAAAGGCATATCTCTACATTCATAATTATAGGGGGTTCCTGTTTAGAATAACAGACTTAGTTATTCAAATCATCTCTCTCAATGACAGCAAAAACGCTAAACAAGATGTAATGTCACACACTGCAAGGAAAAAAGTCTGAGATAAACCATAAAATCTACACTGGTGCAATTTTACATAATATTGTAATGGTTCAAATTTTAAATACTCATGCTACAAAGGCTTATAGTATAGAAGGCTTATAGTATATACCCTTATTTTGTACTTAAATAAGTACATACATGTGTATATATACTCATACATACTTTTGTGGTATACCCTCAAAGAGATCTACAGCAACAAGACATATTTTTGTATGTACTTTCTATATTCTACAATGTTCCAGAAATAGGAGACGTAACCTATAATTCCACCTGATGACATAACACCAGATCCCTTTTTTATAAGAAAATATATCTCAATGTTAAAGAAATGATCAGCAGAGAAATTCAAATTCTTAGTGATATGTGGAACTTTGGCATGATACAGTTCAACTGGTGGAAACCTGCCTAAATACGTCACAGTCCTCCATCACCCTCCGTTATGCAAGCTGCAACATTTTAAGCCAACTCCCTTATTTCACAAGTGAACTAGTCAACACTGAGGTAATAAAACTGGAAAACCTCATCATGCCACATGATAATCAAATATCAAAATTCATTTCACTTGGTAAAAATTATATTGTTTCCAAATAAAACTAAAGCAAATATAGTAAAATATTCAAGATTTTGAGTAATTCTTTTGTTGAAAAGGACTCTTGGGGAGCCTCAAACTCATCTTGCAATTGCTTAGGCATATCTGTGCTCCTTTGACCCCTTCATGCCCTATCCCTCAAGTATTTGGGGTGGAGGGAGTTGAAGAAAGCCAGAATGAATTAATCAGCATGTATTTATGCATTCAGTCTACTCTAGTTTTATTCCCACAGGTTCTTCTTCATACTCTACTCCTCTATTAAAAGCTATGTTTTATTCATCACTGATCTTTAAAAACCTAACCAAATGCCCTGCATATAAAGTCATCCCTAACAGGACTGGGGCCTATATTGAGAAGTAGAAGAGATAGGCACCTCACCCTTATGGAACCTAATGGAAAGGATACTGGATATTGGCTGCAAGTATTGAATCAAATAATAAAAGACCAGTCAGCACAGCCCCACTGCCTATACTCTTTTCTCCAGGTGTCAACCCTGGCTCAGATGAGGAAAAGCAGCAGCTTGAACTTCAGAAATTTAAAATTTGTATCTCCAGCCCTCACCATTACCCTAAGCTCCATATTCATATATTCTATTGCCTAACTTAACTATTAACTTGGAAAGAATTACAAGGATTAATTGTATGGACTCCAAAACCAGACTGCATGGGTCTGAAGACCATCTCTATTACAAGCTGGGTGACTTTATGTAAGTCACTAAACCTCTCTGTGCCTCTGTGTTATCATCTGTAAAGTGGGGAGTATAACAGTTCCTAGAACATACAATTGTTTTGAGAATTAAATGAATTAATATATGCAATGGTGTTTAAAACCCTTCCTAACACACACTTTAAGCTTACATAGTGCTTCCTATTATTATTGGCACTAGTACTCATGTTACTAGGTCTACCAACCATCTAAAACTTGTCCAAAACAGATTTTATCATTTTCTCCTAAACAGTAAACAGCACCACTATTTTCCTAGCTGTTCTAGTCTAGAACCAAAGAAGTCATCATTCTGCCTTTTTCTCACACTTTATATTAGCAAGTTCACAAGTTCTGCCAAGTTTTAATACTCACTCCATGACTCTAAAATCAGTTCTCAATAAAACCATAGTTAGATGTCACTCCCTGATGCAAACTGTCCAGTGGTTTTCTATCACACTTAACATCTTTATTTTACCAGTCTATAGGGTCTCCCCATAGCATGACTGATCTGCCAATATCATTTGCTACCACTTTCCCCATTTCCCTGTGCTCCAAACACTCTTGTTTTGCTATGTCTTGGCCACCTCAGGCCTGTTTCTACCTCAGAGCACTGTTTGTGGTGCTCCCGCTGTGAGGAAGTATTGTTTGCAGCATGAATTCTAAAGTTAGATTGCCTAAATTCAAATCACTTCTATCACATTTTAGCTGTGCATAATTTCAAACTAAACCTTTCTGAATCAGTTTTCTTAAAAACATGGAAATATTGATACCTAATTCTTAAGATCATTGTAAAAAATTAATGTTGTATTTAGAAGAGTGTCTTACATATAGTTATCCCCACATAATTGTTTATTATTCTTGTCCAAAATGTAATTTGGTCTCTTCCTCTCACCTCAATCCATTCAGCTGTCACTTCCTTTGAAAGGCCTTACCTGATAGATTCTATCTAAAATAAGTCACCCCATCTCCCCAGTCTGTCTCATCATCACTGTACTTATCACTCTGAAATATTATATACCTATTCTTTGTTGCCTGTTTCCCGCAAGCTCCATTAGGTTGAATATGTTGTCACGTTTGCTGCTCTATTTCTACTTCTGATTCAGAACCTGACTTCTCTATGCACACATCTCTTATCCAGGCTAAGAGAACCATTTGAATTTCATAATACTTCTACTATACTCAAAAAGCCTTTCCTTTTTCCATTTATGATATCATTTGATCCTTGAAAAATCAACAGAAGATCATCATCTCCAATTTTAAAGAGGAAAAGTAAGTTTGGGTGACTAGCCTTTGGAAACAAAACTAGCAACTGGTAGAATTTAGAATCCCTACTTACTGACTGAAACGCTCCTTAAACCAGGATGGAAGGATATTATGCCCTTGAACTGAACTTATAGAAATGTGATCTCTCAGTCTCCAGAATAAATTCTCTCTGGGGTGTGCACAATATCCTTCAGCGTTCCTAACAAATACTTGTCTCTGAATCTGAGAAGTATTATATACAGTAAGTATTAATGCATCAATAATGCATTAACCCCTGGTAAGCTAAAAAAACCAAGTACCGTGATATGAAGATGGGAAAGTCCAAATCCACACAGAATCACTAAAACTCAGTGTATCTACTGAATTTAATGTACTAGTTCCAGCACGCTACCTTTCTTTGCAAATCACAGTCAAGGGTGCCTTATAATTGCCAAGAACAATTGTGATAATGGTACCAATTACTTCCCAATTCCTGTTCCACCAAATTCTGCGACAATATTTAGGATTATTAGGTTCAAGTGTTGCCCATGATCAAATGGAGGGAGGTGGCGGGTGGGGAGGCAAAACTGTGAAAAAGATCTCTACTATAAGATCTTTGTCAAAATGGCCTCTGGCCTCCATATTCTCAGAAAGTTTTTTTTTTTCCCCTTGAGCTTTGTCCTAGCAAGTTTGCATACTTCTATGATCTCACGTCATTTCACAAAGTTCGAGGCCCCACAGTAACAACTAGAGGGGCTGGGGTGCAGAGAGGAGTAAAGTCCACCTCTTCATACAGAAAGGAAACTCAGGCAGCAAGTGGTTATCGTTATAAATTGTCCTTAGCAATCTGGTCTCTTGCAGGACCCCAAAGGAAGCCTGGACATGGGAGTGTCTAAAAAAAACCCTCCATCCAATGTAATATGTCAAATTTTGGCGCTAAGGGGGATCTAAGTCCTATCAAGAAAGGGCGGGGTGGGGGAAGGATTTTTCCGCTTAGACCTTCCCCTTTCCAAGGCCTTGCTCGCCTTCTACCGGAGCCCTCAACACAGGGGGAAAGGTGAGAGACCAGGCCCACCAGAGGGGCCTCTCCTGGCTTCTCTGGTGCCTCCCGCTGGAAAGGGCGCCCCCGCTCTGGGCGGGCAGCTGTGCCTTCGCCACATTCGGCAGTTCCCCTCAATGACCAAGGATCAAAGGCCCCACGGTACCATCAACACCCGCACTGCGAGCAGCTGTGCAAGCCCCGCAGGCCCAGGGAGCTGCAGGAATCCTCGGAAACTTACAGTTTTCCTACAGCGTGCGCGTCACGGCGAGGTGACGTCACGGGACCCGGCGTTCGGGGAGGTCAGGCCGCCGGACGCCAGGAGCTCTGCCCCCACGGCTCCGCCCCTAGCGCCAAGGCGGGAGAGCCGCCCTTTCCTCTGTGGCCCCGCCCCCCTCGTAAGGCCCTGAGCGCAGGCGCAGAGAATCAGCGTGGCCGCCTCCCAGGGCGGAGGCAGCTTTGCGCGAGCTTCGCCCAAAGCGTTTGGCGGCGGGGAAGCAAAGATAGTGAACAGAAGAGGGCCAAGACCCCCTGGGACACAGCAAACAAGCTGTCACTCAGAGGTTGGAATAGGACGCCAGGGCTATGAAATAGATTCTCTACAGACATTGTCTTCCTTTCTTCACGTGTTAGTTAAATTCTCCACGTGTGGAAACAGCATTTGCTCTCCACCGGGGTAGTGGGGGGGGCGGGGTAGTCAGCACTCCCAAGGGCCCCGCCCACGACCCGCCCCTACCGGACCCGCCCACGCTCGGGCTTGCCCCTAGCGCCTGACCTTCCGGATCAGGCTCAGGCTCCAGCCCTGGAGGGCGTGCCCTGCTCCGCCTTGTCCCAGGTCCCAGTGATCATCTTGCCATTTCCTCTCGAATTGTAGCCTCTCCCCTTCCTACAGGATTTCCTTTTTTGACTCAGTGAATTTATTTGCAGATTACCGTTCACGTTTATTAAATGTAACAATGATGATTGTATAAACTAGTATGTACACTTAATCACTAGCGTAAACTCTCCACCACCTCCCACTCAGTGATCATTCCTCTCTGTGCCCAGCCTTGGGTCTCAGCTCTTGTATGCCCTTGCAAACATTCAGTGAAAGGAAAAATGAAGCTCGAAGAGCTGACAACAAAATATTAACAGATTATATCTGACTTGGTGTGGTAAATAGTGGCCCAAATTAACCTGTCTTAAGGGATAAATAATTATAAAGAATGGGAAAAACAGACCTTGGGAATAGACCCTAAGGAGTAAATACTGACGATAGCAAGGATTGCTTTCTAAATCTTACTTGGAAACATGACAAACTGCTAGATCAGGCATGGGATTTTGCCAGGCAATTCCAGTGTAAATAAAATCTGAAACAATGGTTTGTTTACACTGTCATTGAAAATACTATAATATTTTTGTAGGAAAGAGTTGATGACAGGGGAATGTCGGTCTTTAACTCTTGACATTTAAGCTGGTTAAATAAACATGTATTATTCAGGAAAAAATCTACTTAAGCAATTAGTTTTGAAAAGTTGCTGATTTCGATAACGTGTATATTTATTCTCAATATATAAAGTCTTAATGATTATTGTCAAATGAGTTAAGAAATTTGTAACATCTGTACATAATTTTTAAAACTTTTTTGTGGTGTAAAGTCATAGAAAAATTAGCACTTTTTAAAGGTTCTACATATTTTTAAAATAGCATATTTATATTTTTCCTTGAAAAACAACCATTTTAAGAAACCTTCAATTTTTTGTTTCATTATTTGCATTCTTATAAAATGTATTACAATCCCAAATTAGGGATTTCTTTTAATGAGATTTTAGATACACCTCTGGGAGTATTAACCTTTAGAAAAAGAATAGCAAGATTAGCAGGCAAGCCCACATACATTTATTTAAGAATATTGAAAATTCAATTGAAGATACACAGATTTAGATCAAAACCTAAAGTATGTCCCAAGGAGGAACAAAAGAAAAAGGAAGAAAAAAATAAAAAGATGAGGTACTACTTAGGTGAAGGAGTCACAAGGTAGAAATAGTTAAGTGGAGGGATCATAAAGTAAAAGTAGCTAAAAGTTCTTTTTGTCCATCCTTTTAAACAGGATATTCTTATTACTGCCAGCTTCTTGGAATGTTAGTGATTTGGCCCCATCCAGGAGTCTAGCCCAGGTTAAAGAGAACAGTAAAATGGCTTTTCTGTAGTGGAATGTCCCATAGATAAATGTCATTTTTGGGAATAGAAATGGTTAAGAAGTACACATCAAGTGCATTAATTGTGTTTAATATGGAATACTTTTGCATTTTACTAAGATATAAGATACATTCTTCTCACTTTTTATTCAGTATATTTACTTTTAATGTCACAGATTAAAAGAAACAAAAAACCTTCCTATATATCCATATTGCTGGGTTCAGAAAAGAAGTAATGTGACAAAATATTAACAAGCAGAAGGTGTACCCAAGCAAGCAGAGGAACTTCAAGGAATGTGAGCTAGAAATATGTGGAGAAATACACAATCAGATTCAGTGAAGTTTCTGCAACAAACTGGAATCTAATCTAGATGAGTAGCTAGGAACTAAGGTCAAAAGTGTGTTGGTATTAAGAGAGACCAACTGCTTTTTTTTAAAGAAAATAAAACCCTGTACCTTCAAGGTTTAACTCTGGAAGGACTACAAATGTCTTTTGCCTTTGAAATTTCAATTTCTCTTTGTTATCCATTCACTTTGATTCCTTCAACCCCTAGCTTCATAACTTTTCCTGTGAATCATTTAGTAAGCTCCCCCCCCCCAAAAAAAAACCTGAACATTAATAGTAGGGGAAAACAAAAGAGAAAGATCTATAATGGCTAATATTTATGGAGTGTCTTTTTTATGTGCCAGCAGTGTATAATGTCATTTAATCCTTGCAACTGAGTAAGGCAAGTGCTGTTATTATCTCCATTTCACACACAAGGCAGGCAGGGAACAGGAGACTAAATCAAGTGTCCTATGTTACACAGCTTCTGAGTAGTAGTAGTATCAAGATTTGAACCCATACTCCAGAACCCACTGTCATAACTACTGATCAGCAATGCATTTCATATAACAGAGCACAAATAATGCAAGAAGTAAAACCTTGGAAAGTCCAAGATGTGTGAATTTTAGCTCCAATAGACTGACATCAATGTAAGGGTGCCTTCTGCACTCTTTCCCAGCCTGCTTCCACATAGGTATTTCTTTTTTTTTTTTTTAAGGTGCTCATTATGATCCATCGAATTCATTCAATGACCCATAAAAGGATTGCTACCCTGAAAAACACTAGTTAAAAATGTCAGATAGCATAAACATAAAAATGTCAGATAGTATAACATATAAGAGCATTTTTTTCCAAAATGTAAATTTGGGAAAACTAGTGTTAGAGTAATATGTGTGTATTCTGGTTGCTCTATCAATGTACTTCTGAATGGCCCTCAATAAAAAATGTTTGAAAGACAATCTTACAATCGCCCTTTGCCAGAACTTCTCTGTATATTTCACCCTTTAGAATCAAGACCAAGAAAGACAAAATTCCATTTTTCAACCTCTTTGCATCCTTTTCAGCTCCAGGATCTGGTCTAAGAGATTTCAAACCCAATAGTATAATAAATATACATAAAACAAGAATTACACAGAATAAAAAAGAAAGCAATAGAGATACAAGTTTAACATAAGGAAAAACTGGGACAGAGATTGGAGAGCTGGGGTGCGAAGGTGGGAGACATTTACACATGCCTGCTGTTATAGATTGCAAAATATTTTATATCTTATTTTATCACTTCTGCCCCTATCCTTTACTTAGCTAATTTTCCCCATCCTTTTATCTCTACTTAGCAGGAACTGCCTCTGAGACACATTCCCTAGGCTGCCTTTACTGTCAGCCCTGGAAATGACTTTAATTTCCTCTTCTGCTAGACTGTAAACTGAGAATTGAGACAATGTTGGTGGTCTTGTTAAACCTCAACTCCTCTACTTGTCAGTGAGTACCATGCCCTAAGTTGGTACTCAGTATATGTGGAGAAATGAATGGGTGGAGGAACTCAAATTCAAAGACTGGGTAGGATTCTTACTCAGCTTTTTTCTAAAAGGAGGAGGGCACTGTGTCGATAGAAATAATATTAAGAAAAAATGTGCCTTAGGAGGAAAAGCATTTTGGCTGACCATGCACCATAAAAAACAAAACAAAAAAACTAGACAGTGTCAGCTCTGTATTAATGTTATAATATTTCATTCGAGTTGACTAATCTCTCCTAACTTCAAAGGGGGTAAGTCTCATTTAATGTTATTGGTGGTGAATATCCTAATAGGGTGCTATCTATCAGGGAGACTCTGGGAAATCAGGTCAGGCCACCTGGTGCCATCTTTGCATGACATTTCCTGAAAGAAATTGACAGGCACTGGGAGCTCACAATTAATCCACTTAAACAAAGGATGATGGAGAAAGATTCCTCCAATAAGAGGGAGGGTTGGGGATGTGAGGAAAGAAGTGGAAGACAAGTCACTGTTGTCATTGCTCATGAGAAGCCAAGTTCATGGTTAACTATAAGGCCAGATGTGCACTGTTGAATATAAGACTAAAAATATTAAACAACCTGGTGTTTGTGTTTGGATTGAAGGACAGGCAAGGAAGGTGAAGAGATTCAAAAAGATTTACAATTACTCAAGGAAAAAAGAATCTCTACTACTAAACATAACAAATAGGCAGAATGTTCCAGTACATTCTATTCTTCCCTGAAACCTGTTTTCTGCCTTACACCTCAGAAAAGATCTACTCTTTCTTCAACTGCACATACTTTCATTAACGACCTCTGCTAATAATAACTAAATTTTATTGAGCACCTACCTAGGCCTAAAACACAGCTGAGTACTCTTGGTGAAATCTTTATTTAATCTTTACAACAACACTATAGGGTGATTACTATAATTGCCTTCTTTTACAGATGAGGGGGAAATAAAGAGGCTGAGTGACTTGCCCTTGGTCAAATGCTTAAAGTAATATGACTAACTTTACTCTTAAATCACTGTAGCTCCCGGGTTTGCCCATGTGGTCAGATCTCCTTAACAGAACATTGCTAGCACATGAGATTTGAATATATTTGAGATCGGAATATATCTTAATATTAGAATAATATCATAGTAAATTTTTTTCTTAAAGGTACAAAACATAATGGTGTACCTTACAATTAATCTTGCATTTAATAACACATAGTATATTATATTAATTTATGCTTCTTTCTCCACCACTAAACTATGAATTCTTTGAAGCCAAAGGTTATTTACTCAATTTTGTGTCCTTGATACTTACCATGGTTCCTGGTATATAAAAGGTATTTGACAAATTTCTTGGATTTGGTTGAAAAAGAAATGTCATCTACCTAATGGGTTAATAGGTGGGTGCAATCGAGAAGACAAACGTCATCACTGTTGTCATGAAAACTCTTGATTTTTCCCAATTGTTGGCTTGGGAAAACAAAGCCACAACTCTCTGAGTTTTATCCTAGTTAAGTTTTATCTGAACTCAAAAGTAAATGATACTTCCCCTGAGCAATTATTTCAGCATGCATCTTCTTGAATATTTAATTATTTATCCTTTATGTTAATAAATGGGTATTCTGAGGACAATTTCCAATGTAGGGAGTGAGGTGTTCCTCACTCAAATATTGACCTCAAATAAAAGGTGACCCATTTTTTACCAATTAAATGGTTTTATTTGGGAAAAAAAATCAAAAAGGCAATTTCAGAAATACATTTTCATAGTGAGACATCAGTATTATTTCTGCAATCAAAGTTAGTGCCCTCTTATATAACCATTAAAGGTTTAGCACTACATTAAGAAGTACCTCCTTCTTCCTTCTGACGAGATGGAGAAACAACTTCCATCAGAGATATAAGGCATGGTGGGTCCTATACTATAAGTCCTTACTTATCATTAACTTATTGGAATCTGTGACTTTAGGTGGAATGACGTAGAACAAAAGCAGGTCCTCAAATAATGTCACTTTGGTCATTGTCAGCTAGGGTTCGTTTTTCTATGTTACACTGAAATGTTGAATGAACTGCATTAATCAAGGCCTAATTTTGCTGACTGTGCACGTGTGGGAACTCTCTTCACGGCTCCTATTCATTTACGTACAATTTATGACTATTAATTTTCACATTTCCTCTTTTGATTAAAATCTTTCTCTGAAAGCATTGCTGATTAAGAATCGGGTTTATCCCAAGTACAATGACATTGTCATCCTTCAGTTCCAGGTATGGTCTTTCTTAGGTGTATGTCCCATGTTGGAGAGAGATTGCACAGATAAAGAATCTATTGAGATCACATCAGATAACAAGGAGCAGTAAGGGAGTCATGTCTTAGACATTATTCATCTCAGTCTATATCTTTCTAATAGACTTAATCCTGACATCTTGGGAAACTGTCTCACCAAATGTTATCTATTTTAATTGCAGAAAATATCTTCAGGTTATCAGATGGTATACAGGTTCAATGAGATCTGGCACTTTCTTTAGATATATCATATGAATCCAAGAGTTTATACCTGAAGTTTAGCTGCACAAGAATTTATTAGCACTACTTTATAGAGGTTTTTGCAACAAAATTGGAGAGAATCTTTCTGGAGGTTTCTTTTCCAATAGATTTAATATACAGATTGCAGTTTTGGGTTATGTTAAGGTCTCCCTGGATCATCCTATAAAAATGATTGCTCAACCTGGACATGGCTACTTTTGATAGAAGTAATTAGGTTTTACAGTACTGAGATCTATTTTCTTTAGTCAACAGCAGATCATAGAAACAAGGATTAGGTATATTGGGCACATCCAGTGTCTATCTCAAAGGGTGAAAATTCATGAATTTCAGGAGAGATAGAACTGAGATTTAGAAGGACCAAGAGCAATGCTTTTGGCCAAGGTAATTGGAAGATCTCTAAATATTTGGCCAGTTGTGAATTAATAATACTGTTGGTGTGACCTGTTGAACCAGAATTGAGGTTAGCAAACACAGTGAAAATGTTATGAAACTGGCCAAAGGCAGTTTACCAGAGCACCTGGTCAGTAAAATGGGTTGCTTGATCACTGTAAAGTTCAAGATTCATTGTCTTGGTAAGGATAGGTTTCTCCAAAGAGCTTCAGCCACAGAAGAAACAATAGTCTGTTTGCAAAGGAAGGCCTCAGTCCAGTGAGAAACATGCAGATCATGACTAAAACATTATTTATATCCACAAAATGGGGCAATAGCATGAAATCCAATTAGGAAATTGAATGACTCACAGGGTAATTTAAAATGTCCAGAAGAACAAACACGCTTTCCTAGGTTGTATATTGGACAATAGAACATATAAGATAGGTCCATTTTATAGCTTATTAATATAATGTGGATTAACCAATGTGGAACCATACATACAATCAATTTATCAGTGGACTAAAGCTTAAATACTTGTTAGGAGTTGTTAGAATTGAAGAGGTTCTCCATCAACAAGCTGCTCTTAGACATCAGTGGAGTATCTAAGAATTCAACTTAAGTCTGTCACTACACAGAGATAGCATTAGATTCCATAGTCCAGGTCTTAGTCTTATAGGACTATAGCAGTATGATATCCATAGCAAGGGAAGGTTCCAAGTTTCCTGTCCCACCCAAGGAAGGGTGGATCTGAGCAGGGATGAGAAGCTGAAGAAGAGGAAAAGAAGTAGAGAGAAATGAGGCAAGAAGAGGACAGGAGAAGGCACATGGAGCAGAGAGACATTTGAAGAAGCTATGCCTGCTTCTCAGCCTTGACCTTGTACTAGGGACTTGGGAAAAATGTAAGCGAAACTTGAAACAAAAACATGGGAGGAGGGACCTATGGGAAGCTGACAATAGCAGCCTTTTTCTTGACTTGGGTTTTGATTTTGCTCCTTTCCTTCCAGACTTGTCTGGTCCCTTCTGCTCCTTTCCTGTAGACTCCCAACAGAAGGTACCTTAGGCCTATGGGAAGTTTTCTGGCCTCAGTGGCTTTGTTTTGGTCCCACCCTTTTTAGCTGGGCAATTACCCATGAGGGGATAGGTAACTTTGGGTGTTTGATGGGGAAAGGATTTTAACCATATTCTTTCTCTTCTCTCTAGTGCACACTAGTTGTTGCACACTGATTGTATTAAAGTTCTTTTATACTGAAGGTTTTACTCACTAGAATATGTTTTGCCTTTATCAAGTAGATGGCAGAACCCATTTTGAGCATGCAAGTTTGGGGGCCAGGGTTACCCCTCATTCTGCCTTCTAATAGGACCACCCCACCTCCATTCACACTTCAGATGGATGTCAGTTTTAAACCTAGGTAGATGCCTGAGCTTCTAACCAACTGACAAGTAGCCAGATGCCAGTAGCAAGCCCAGTTTGTTGGCTGAGCTTCTGACCACCTAGCTTTAAGTCAGAGGTTCCAAGAACACTCTCTGTGGTTCTATTAATTTGTTGGACAGACTCACAACTCAGGGAACCTGTCTACTCACCAGATTATTAGTTTATTATAAAAGGTTAAAACTCTAACAACCAGATGGAAGAGATGCATGGGGCAAGGTATGGTGAAAGGGTGCAGAGCTTGCATGCCCTCTCCAGGCATGGAATTACTCTCTCAGCACCTCCACGTGCTCACAACATGGAAGTTCTTTAAATCCCATCCTTTTGGATTTTTATAGCACCTTCATTACATAGACATGATTGATTAAATCATTGACCTTTGATGACTGAACTCAATCTACAGCCCCTCTCCCCTTTTCAGAGAACTGAAAGTTCCCACCTTCTAATCATTTGGTTGATTCTCCTAGCAACCAGCACCCATTCTTAGGTGGAGTCCAAAAGTCACTTATTAACTAACAAAAGACTCTCTGCACTTAGGAAATTCCAAGGCTCTTGGGAGTTGTGAGTCAGGAACCAACCACAGACAAAGACCAAATATGTGTGAGAAATGGACTTTAGTCATCTGAATGACCAAATATATTTTTCTTATAAATCACAAAGTTACGGTTGGGTATTGGTGTGTTTTAATTAATCATAACAGTTATATTGAGGTCAAATAAATGTAAATTTTTAAAATTTAATTTACCACCCCCCCCCCCCAATTTTCCTGTTGTATTTAGACTTTAAACTCAAATGATACTCAGTTCACAGTAGAGTTTGATTTGGTCCATATTCTGTTTTTAAATTTTGTAACTGCGTATCAGGGGGTAACATATTTTAAAAGTAAGCATTTTAATTTCTTCCAAAAAAATCAAAAGCTTGGATGATAATTGGTCTTCCACCCCCATCCAGGGCATTCATCACCGGAGTGAAACTACCCAGTTCAGAGGCACAGATGTTCCCTATTTTCCCATAAAACTACCTGGGGAGTATTTAACCTACCTCCTTGTCCCTGAAGGTATTTGAGATTATGATCAATCTTGAAGGGAAGGCCTTGATCATTTAAGCCTCTAGATTAAGAGGAATCATAAAACCTGCAAAATGAACAGCTTCACCCAGAAATTTGGTAATGCTGTTGGTATATGACCAAGTTACCCAGGGACCCCAAACTATGAAGGAGTGTGCTCTCTAATGGGATCCAGCCATCTGTGCACACAAAGGCAAAGGAAGTAGACTCAGTATGAAAGCTCTTTAATAGAACTAGTGTGCATAGAGAGAAGAAAATGATATTCCTAATAATAGATACCCAATAAAACTTTGAATACTCCCCATCCCCTTGTCCCAGCCACACAGGCTTGACCTGAAGTAGGGCCAGAGAGTTTGATCTAAGATACTTTCTGGTGAAGAACAACAGGGAAAGGGTGAAAGGGGTGAGGGATGTCTGGGACAGAAAAAGAGACAAAAAATATATCAATCAAGATAATGAGGAAAATGTTTCTCAAGTGATGACTTCTGCTTTAGGGTCTTCTGTACTTGGAGAAACAGCTCAGTGGTAATATATTGACCAGGGGTGTTCACACTAGTTGTACCTTCTGTCAGTTGTTCACTTTTACACAGCACCCTAAGTAGTATGCATACCAAGGGAAGCTAGCCCTCAGGAAGCCCAGTTTGAGATGCTGGAAAGTACTGAGGCAAAACTTGTTTCAGAGGCATGAGGCTTCCTCTCTGTGAATGGGTGACACAAGCCTGTGGGTAAAGATGAAAAGAATGACAGTCACCAATCACTAAAGAAGAGTTTCTTTCTCATGTTTTTAGGTTTGTGTGTAACTCCAAGGGAAAGAATAAGAGCCAAAAAGATAAGATTAGATAGGTAGACAGACAGATTTTATCGCTTTGCCTCTATTGCTATTGCATTTTATGCCTCTGTAGTGTGGAAACTACATATATAATTCATATATATTATATATATAATATATATAATATAAGTCATATATAATTCAGAACAATTAAAGAAATTTATAGTTGTTGTGACTTGGGTATCATGTAACAAAATCATTAGCATGACAAAAACTGATATTTGGGGAGGAAAATACCTTATATTTAATTAATACTTAATTTTCATATCTAAGTTCTCATACTCTACTTATATCTGATTACTACAAAGTTACTCTTTAAGATTAATACAAGGCAGAGTGGTAGAGTAATGTCAGTAGAAATTTTGGATGCTACCTAAAGAGGTCCAGCAATAAATGGTAAAAACCCTTCCAAAACAGGTGAGCACACACACGCACACACGTGTGTGTATGTGTAGTATGTGTTCTGACTATATGTAGATTAAGAGGAAAGAAGAGGGTTGAGGAGAAAAAGGGAAGTTACCATTTGACTTAGTTGAGAAAAATGTCCTAGTTAGACATTTTCCTTGCTATCAGTATCTTCTTATTTGTAGAAGTAAAAAATAGTTCTTTCCAGTTTGAAGTTTTCATTCTTGCCATATCCATTCTATTAAGTGGGTGCCTATTATATTATCACTTGCACACATACATACATATACAGTCTACGTAAAAAGATGCCATTTTACATACTAAGTTGCTTTGAATTTTTCTTTCATGTGTTACTTTTAAAGTTTCTTTTTTAGCTTAAAATATTACATGATTCTTGTCACACAAAATAAACCAATTTCTTAATATGGGCTTGGTGATCAATTTACCAGTAGCTAAAGCATTAAAATGACAGCTGTTTAATTCCTAGATGTCCCTCTCTTTAAATAAAATTGGGCTATTTATAAAAAGCAAGGAGCCTGGTACAGTGTCAGTATTCATTTCATGGATGAACAGTGAAGGTTATATAAAAGTACTTTCTCTGAGAAACAAGAACTGAGAAAATAAGGCCTGGTGGGCATTTAAATGCTGTTCATTTATTTTTATGTTTCACTTTAAGTGTGACATAAAAGAAAATAATATACGATTCAGTGAGTTTTAACAATATTTATAACCGTACACCACACCACACAATTTTGATGTATGCTATAGACTTTTTCCATCACCCAAAAAGTGCCCTGTACCACTTTGTATTCAATCCTCTTCCCAATCTTGGTCCCTAGTTTCACCAGTATAGATTAAACAGCTATTAACATTGGAATCCATTTCTTAAGTTTTCATTTGTCTTGGATTAAAAACTTGCAGTGAGACTGGACTTCATGGATTGAGTATCCTTTTGTAAGAAACTACAAAGCTGCTTTGCAAAGCAGCTATATAATTTTACATTCTCATCAGTAATGTATGACAGTTATATTTTCCATCATTCTCGTTAACATTTCATATTGTCAATATTTGAGCTCTTTTATCATTTATTTTCTAGTGTTCTAAGAAAGCTTAGACTAACCAAAGATCACAAAGATGATCTCTTTTGATTTCTTCTGGAAGTTTTATGGCACTATAATCAATTTCAGGTCAAGTTTTTGTATAGAATTAGATATAAAGTGAGGTTTTTTGTCTTGTTTTCATATAGATAGCTAGTTGTCCTAGCAAAACTTGTGAAAAGACTATATTTCCCCCCCATTGAATCACCGTGTCACATTTGGCATCATTTTTGTCAACATCCATTTTCACAAAATCTCATCTAACCAACATTTCCTCACTCCAGACCATCCTTACCACTATGATCAAGTTTAGATTAAAAGAATGAACTAACAAACAACAACAACAAAACAAAACACTTATAGTGTGTTCACTCAGTTCCCTCTTAAAGATGGAGATACTCATTGCAGGTACTGGAAGTGTGTATTGGTGATCGTTCCCAAGTATGTTTTGCCTCTAGGAATTACTCTCAACTGCAGGAATCAGCCTTACCATGGGATACCTCTCTTCCCCAGTAACAGCTAATATCCACTGATTATGGATGTTATACCCAGTGACTGCCTGGAACAATTCAGAATGTTATTTCAGTCCCTAGAGTTAGTTACTCATGATGTGGGTGAAAAATCCCAGTCATCAATATTTTATTTATAACAGATGTATTTAAAACTGAGAGGTAAATCAAACTTAAAGTAAAGGATAAGATCATACATACTAATAACTCACAGAATAAATCAGGAACTGCTATTCTTATATTCAATAAGTTAGACTTCCAACTAAAAAAGATAATCAGGGACAAAATGAACATTATATAATGATCAAGGGACCAATTTACCAAGAAGTATAATTGTTCTTAATATTTATGCTCCAAATATAGGAGCACCTTTCTAATAAAGCAACTGTTAACAGTTCTAAAATATTATAACTTGTCAGCAAAAATACAATCACTGTTGGAGACTTGAGCACACCACTGACACGAAACAATATATCACTCAGACACAAAATTAATGAGGAAAATAAATGTCTTAAAAGACGTAATAGAACAGATGGATTTACTGGACATTTATAGAGCTTTCCACCCTAAATGTAATGAATATACTTTCCTCTCCAGTACACATGGAACATTCCTAAGAATATATAATATACTAGAACATATAACATGTCTCATAAAATATGTGAAAATAGAAATTATATCAAACACCTTAACAGACCACAATGTTATCAAGCTAGAAATTAAACATGAAAGGAATACTGGAACAAACCAAAGCATGTGAAAACTAAACAAAATACTTTTGAACAATTCTTGGATCAATGAAGAAATCAAAGTAGAGATCAGAAAGTATCTAGAGACTAATGAAAAGGGAGAGACAAGCTACCAGATCCTATGGGAAGCTGTAAACATAGTACTACATGGAAAGTTTATAGCAATACAGGCCCACATGAAAAAAAAAAAAGAAATATCTCAAGTCTCAAGTTAACAATCTAACTCTGAAGTTGAAGAAATTAGAAAGGGTGAAAAACAAAAGCATCTAAAAGCCAGTAAAAAGAAAGAATTTTTTTAATAGAGCAAAAATTAATGAAACAGAAAACAAAAAGATGGTCAAAAAGATTAGTGAAACCAAGAGTCGGTTCTTTGAAAAAATAAACAAAATCAACAAGCCATTAGCTACAATTATAAAGACAACAAGAGAAATAACCTGAATTACTAGAATCAGAAATGAAAGAAGCAAAATTACATTTCAGAAAATACATAGGCTCATAAGAACCTACTACAAAAAGTCTCTATGCAAAAAAATTAGATGACTAGAAAAAAATGGATACATTTTTAGATTCATACAACCTCCCAAGAGTGAACCAGGATAAAATAGCTTAAACTGTCTAATCACTTGAAAGAGTAATAAAATGTCTCCCTTTGAACAAAAGCCCAGGACGGTAAGTCTTTGCCAGTGAATTCTACCAAATCTTCAAAGAAAATCTAATACCTATCTACTCAAACTTTCAAAAAAGTTGAAGAGGAAGGAAAATTCCTCAACATATTCTATGAGGAAAACATTATCCTGATCCCAAAATCAAACAATGATAGTACAAAAAAAGAAAAGTATAGCCCAATATCTCTGATGAACACAGATGTAAAAATCCTAGCAAATCAAGTAAAACAATATATCAAAAGAATATCACCACAATCAAGTAGTCTTCATTCCAGGGATGTAAGTCTGGTTCAACACATGCAAATTGATGTTATCTACCAGACCAACAAAAAGGAATACAAAAACTACATGATTATCTCATAGAGGCTGAAAAAGCATTTAACAAGATCCAACATTCATTTATGATAAAAACCGTATCAAAAATAGGAATAAACGGAACTTATCTAAGTAGCATAAAAGTCATACATGACAAAGCTAGAGCCAACATCATACTCAATGGTGAAAAGCTAACAGCATGCCCATTAAAATCAGGAACAAGATAGGGATGTTCGTTTTATTACTGTTATTCAACATAATTTTGGAAGTCCTAGCTGACACAAGTAGGCAAGAAAAAGATATAAAGAAAATCCAAATTGGAAATGAAGTGAAAGTATCACTATTCACAGATGACATGTTAATATATTTAGAAAAACCAAAAGATTCTACCAAAATAAAACCTTCTAGAAGTAATAAATGTATATATAAATTGGCAGGATACAAAATCAATACACAAATGTTGGTAAGGTTGTAGTGAAAAAAGAACTCATCCACTGTTGGTAGGAATGCAAGTTGGTACAATTCCTGTGGCTAATAGTATGGAAAGTCCTTAAGAAAATAAAAATGGAAATTCTGTATTACCCAGCAATACCTCTAGTGTTTGCCCAATAATATAAAAACATTGATACATAAAAATTTACCTACATCTATGTATATAACAGCACTGTTCACAATTGCTAAGTCATGGAACCAACCCAAGTGCACTTCAACAGATGAATGGAGAGAGACACTGTGGAATGTGAACTCAATGGAATATTGCACAGCTGTGAAGAATGATGAAATTGTGGTCTTTGGGACAAAATGGATGGATTAAGCAATTATATTTCAAAAAATGAAAGACAGATATAGATGTGGGGTTTTTTTTGTCTACCCGTTTTTCTGTATTAGATCTTCCTGGAATTCTGTACTCTCCAGCAGTAGCAAATTGGAAACTTCAGGGGAAGCTCAAAGAGCATACTGGGGGAGCATGTGGTTGGGTACCAGTTCTGACACCCTGCCCTAGTCACCAACAACCAGGAATCACCTTTTTGCAGTGTTTCTACTCTCTATGGTTACCTATCATTTCTGAGTACACACTTTGGGAATTGGTATAGAGTTCCCAGAGGAGGGACTCAGTCTTTCTGAAGCCTGATGCTCAAAAGTTCCCTGCTGAAAACTTAGTGATGGCAATATGGATGCTAGACTACTTGATTGTGGTGATATTCTTTTGCTATATTGTTTTACTTGATTTGCTAGTAGACCTTTTGTGAGTGCAATTCAGAGGTCATGGGTGGACGGAAGGGGAAGTGGTGGCCTAGAATCTCCCTGTGGAAAAGTCTATGCATGGGCTAAGTCTGGAAATACTATATTTTCATCAGTGATGGCACAAGACAAGCTCCTGTACTCAGTTTCTTTGTGAGTACAGGCAGTAGTAATGAGCAGCTAAGAAGGGAAGTGATAGATGTGCTGCCAGTCTCTAGAAGCCCACTGTCTAAAAGCCCTCTGCAGAAATGGCTGTGCGTGCAATATATTCCATGCAACACTGAATAAGCCTCCCAAGCAGACCTGTAGCTTCCCAGTAAGTACAGACTGGAAGCTGCCCAGGTGGATAGGGAGGGGTAAGTGTCTTCCTGGGATCCCCAAAGCATCACAGACACTCCTGGGAGCCACACCTGATGTATGGGGGTGACCATGTAGCTGTCTCCATTGCTGAACCCAGTCCCTGACACCTGGTGTTCCCCTGGGACGGGCTATCCCCTCAGAGTGACTTATGGTCACTCCTTTGTAAGTTGGTGTGAGATCCTGGGGAACTTTGGGGGAAAGAGCCCCATCAGGGAACTGGCACCGTTTCTGATTTACTGTTTCTTTCCTTTCCTTTCCTATCTTTCCTTTCCTTTCTGGTGGTTTCTGACTCTCCTATGTTCTGAGACATTGATCCTCACTTTCCCTGATTCTCTGTTGTTGATGTAGCTACTCCTTCCTAGAACTTCTCCTCTATATTCCTGAGGGAAACAATGACTCAAGGATCCATCAGCCTAGCCATCTTTACCCCTCTTGACTCTAATTTAGCATACAAAATTTCTCATGGGTTAGCTCCAATCATTTCTCTCTTTAGCTTACTCTGTCACCATTGACACAGTCTTTCAGATAACTTTATACATCTAGATGCCCAGATTCCCCATGTGCATTTCTTTGCAGGTGGACTCTCTGCTAAGGATATATTTCCCACTTTCTGCTTATCCTTCTTATTTGTCATCTCTGCTGGAAAGTCTTTTCATTTTTTTCTCACAGCATCATGCAACACTTTATATAAAAATTTAGTGTCTAATTTTGAAACTTCTTTGTTTACTTCTCTGAACCTCCTCCTAAATTATGAGCTCCTTTAGGCAGGGACTTTATCCTGGTCCTTGTGTAGTCTTCAGTGCATTACAGATTTCTCAATGTATTTTAAGAATGAGAAATAAGATAAGCCAGGCATTATACTAGTTAAAATTAGAAAAAATTTTGCTATACTTCTGTGGCTATAAGTTTTGCTATTTCATGTATATGTATTTTTAATTTTTTAAAAATTCTGTACTACCTTATTTACTGGCAACAAAAGCAGGCAAATTCTTCAAGATAAAATGAAATCCAAACCTCAAATCTTTATAATTAGGAGGGCAACACCAGTGATTTCAGGATATTTTAAAAAAGAGAGAAATTTGACTCGTGAAAGACTGGAAATATTCTTGCCAGTCCCAAAAGGCTTATATTTTATCTTCCTTTTTCACACTGTAAAGTGACAAATTAAATTGCAAAGTTAATTCTCATCACTAAGGAAGGGATTCTAAAAGTATTGATTAAGGATTACTGGGTGTTTAAATTTTATTCCTAAGAATTAAAAATTTTAAATAGACAACTATCTGTTCTCTTTTACATATTCATTATTATAGAATACTGAAATTTAAGTTGGTATTTTAGACTATTTTCTAGACACTATTATAAAGTAAGAGCTGTGCTTATTGATATATTTGATTTTATGAATTATAATACTGGAGTTCCCTTGAGCAATATGTTGGTTTTTTTCCTTCAAAGATAAAGTCCTTTGCAAAATAAGATTTTATCTTGCAGGAAACATGAATTCACTGTGGAGAAGA
Organism: Galemys pyrenaicus; assembly: GCA_019455555.1. Classification (NCBI taxonomy): domain Eukaryota; kingdom Metazoa; phylum Chordata; class Mammalia; order Eulipotyphla; family Talpidae; genus Galemys; species Galemys pyrenaicus. Next base: position 8,684,632 of record JAGFMF010011673.1, on the reverse strand, counting down.
ATAATTTGGATTTCATTCTGGAAGAACATGAAGTACTTTTTGAATTCTTTACTGTCTCTTTCAATGATTTATGCATAAAAATAATTTTTAGCATTCTTCAAAACAGACAAATCTATCTTTATAGAAAATGAACAGTTGCCCTGAAAGAATATTTAAGAGAAAGTAAAACAATATAATTTCATTTTATTAAGTTACAATAAAAAAGAAAGGTGAAAACAAACCAAAAAAACCCCATCTATATTTATCTTTGAAAATGTGATGTTAATTATTACGAAAAGTTTCTTATTTTAAATGGTATTCATTGAAAAAGTTGGAACTGTCCTTTTTATAAATAAATGTTGAGATTATAAATTTCAAATTATGAAAATGTAGTCTGAAAAAATTATAATCCAACATAATATGTTTCTATTTCCAAATTTGCTTTGCCTGTTAATATGTATTTTGGACCTGTCTGCCACTTACTCTCAGTAAATAAGCTATGCTAATTCACAAGTAATAATTGTTAGTTTCATAGAACAAAAACACTGGAAGTTAGAAGTATTTCAGGTATAGCCAAATTGCAGTGTTTTAAATGGCACCAACAATTAGATGGCTTTTTAATTAAATCATGGGTTTTATTAACAAAACAGAAGCCTTAGTTTTTTATATATACAGAGAAAATATGTGTGTAGATGTACATTGTCCCCTTGTTACCTTGACAGACAGAGATTATTATTAACAATAGTGTAATACAGGCATACAGAGTCTGAAATCCTGTTAAGATTTAGAGCCTGCCAGTGGGTAGCAGCTGCTTTAAATTTAAGAGGACAGGAGTGAGTTAGCGACATTTTGTTAGAAATAAATGAGCCCTCAGCACACACCAATTGCTGGCAAATTCAGAAAATGATAAACATTCTTCCATGAGCAAGAAAGCAAGATAGGAAACACACCTGCAAAGACTTATTTTCAAAATATAAAAGATGTTGCTGTGGAACCAAGACATTTGCTGAAATTTCTCCATTCTATTTTAACCTTTCCCTCATCATTTTTCATTCAGGACCATCTCTTGATTTCAATTGTTCTTATAAGATCTTAGAGATTTTGATTTAACTTTAAAAAAAATCCACAAAACAGCACACAACTCCAAAGTGTCAACTTCCATTTTAAAAACCAGGACAGTATCCTAAGTAACTTTCCATTAACATTTGCTCGACATGATTTTCTTGCTTTGGTTTATGACTTTCTTTATCTTTCCCTGTAAAGATCAACCGATATTTAAATAATCAAACAACAAAAAAATCAAACAAACACAAACCATGAAAAGGCAATCAAAACCAGTCCTTAATACCCTAAAATGGTTGCTAATACCACATGAAAAATGGGGAGCATAATTTATGCTTTATATCATGTTTGGCATTCCAGAATTGGTGAAAAACTTTGAACAAACCTTTTCCTTAAGTAAATTATGTGAAATTTTAAATGATCAACTTTGTAGTATTTTAAAATATCTTATAATTCATGTGGATGAGAAAATTCACATTTCTAAATAAAATCTAATTTAAAAGAAAAACAAATCTCCCAAGTTGCCATTTTAATTTCCTGAAGTAGATCCTCCTGTCTGTCACTTAGAGCTGTATAAGCTATTCATATTCCTTATATCTTTGCCTTTGAATCGTAGTCCAAGAAAACCTTTGAAAGAAAGATCTATATTTACAGGTCAAGTGAAAATTGTGATAAAAACATATAACAGTAATGAGGTTATAGTTGATATAATCAAATTACGGTTCTATGTCATATTTACTTCTAAAATCAGATGGCTGTCAACAAAATAATACCCTATATTTGTAGTTTCAAAATTTTTATAGGTTTCTACCATTATCAGGAATATGATACATACATAAAGAAATTATGTAGGTTGAGATAAATAAACTGAATTAAAGCAATAGAATGAATTTTGGTCTTCTGGCTATATAACAAAATAAAATACAGTATATTATCAAATAAATCCTACTCAAGCTTTATAAAATGTTACAGTAAAAACAATACATATTAATCATGCTTTATAATGAAAATTAAATTATAAACATTAGAATAAAAGAGAAGGTAAATAAAAACAGTAGTAGAATAATTTCTATGATTGTGGTTTACATAATTGCTTCCAAATATGACAGTAAAAACATTAGGAGAAGATCTTCATGCATTATGATCATAAATGGTCATACATTATCCCCCAAAACACTTAAAACTAGAACTGAAAATTAAAGCAGTAATGAGCAAATACAAAAAATCTCTCAGGAGACCATGTCAGCATTGATCCTATCATTCCATGACTATTGGAATTGAAATTTTTTTTATGTCCTAAACTGTTATTTCTACATAAACTTTGGGCCTGCATGTAGCCTTTCTCTTCATTTTGCTGTGCAATCAGTGTCCCTTTAAATGCAATTTTAATAAACACAAATAAATAATAGCTTTTTTTGTCTTTAAGGTTAATCACAAAAACATATTAACAGTTGCTTTGAAGGAAAGTATTTCAGCAAAGCTAAAAGATAGAAACTGTTGCTGAATCCTTTAGCTGGTGCCTTGAAGGGGCAACATGATAACCTTTGATGTCTAGTTCAGGTTTTGAATCCACTGGAGCAAAGTCTTGGAAGCCCTGAAGCCCCAAAGCATGGAAATCCAATTTTGACTTCAATAAAAAGCATTTTGTTGAAAATGGTTTCATACATTAAGAGTCTTTGATGCATATCTTCCAGTAATTTGTTTTTAATCTTCTGGAATAAGAAATAACTTGATATAATCTGTATCATAAAACATCAAACAATAACAAAAAGTATATAAAAATAATTATTTCTATTAACTAAATTGGAAAATTTTAAAACTCCATGAAGACATCTTTAGGGCAATAGGATCAGTAACAATTTAAAAATTGCCAGTTATGCAAAGGGTCAAGAAATAGACAAAAACTAGCAAGTTGACCACAGATCTGAGGCATACAGCAAAGGAGGGAGTGTGTGGGGGGGAGGGGGGAAGAAGGGAGGAGGGACAAACCAGGGGAGGGGAAAACACAAAAGAATATGGTGATGGTTCCCTGGTGACAGGGTGGCAGGAGAACTATGGGGACTATACCTGAGGGGAGAAACCAATTATTGTACAAAATGAACAATAATGTAATAATAATAATAATAAATACCCCGCCAGTTAGGAAATGAACACATATTCCTAGTTAAAATAAGTTTACAATATTAAGTTTATTGTTATGTGGCTTATTTTTTAAAAATATTTAAATTTGTGAAGTTAAAACTTATAGAATAAGTGATAGTTTTCAAAAAATAAACATTAAGATGTATTAAATGTGTTTATTCAACACTAATATGTTCTTGTAAGATACTTCAATATTGACTGTATAGTAGGAAAACAGTTGTAAGGCATCAATTTTCAAGGATTTTTCAATTCAATAAAGGTGATAATATAGTAGAAAATAAGTAATATAAGTAACAGAAGATATAAAACTCTAAGCATTGTTTATTTCAGTTATGAATATAAGTTCTAAATAACATTTGGCAATGTAATGGAATAACATTTGGCAATAAAACCAAATTGGTTTATTAAGTGAATTATCCTCTCATATACACACATATACAATATATCAAGTCATATATATATTAAATATATAGTTCTTAGAATGTAAGTACAAGTGTTTCAACTGTGTTAACTAGTAGTTATTTATTCCAAAAAAGATGGGTGATTCAACTTATGAAAAATATTTAGTTTATTATGTTAACAGTAAGAAAAAGGTATTTGTCAATATATACAAGGAACATATTTAATAAACATCAGCAGCAATTAATTGAAGAAAAAAAAACAGAAATTATAAAACTAGAAGGCAAATGGCTAAATCTATCATTGTTAAAATCAGAAAATAATTAGGGATGCCTATTTTATCAATCAGGAGTCAGTCAGTTGAAAACTACAGAAGTTATTTTAGCAGAGAGAATTTAATATAATTAATTATTTAAATTAATGCAACCGCTATAGAAAGCAGTATGGAAAGACTTCAAAAAGTTAATGATTCAACAATTCTACTTCTGGATATAAGAATTAAATTATAAACATTAGGATAATAGAGAAGGTAAATAAAAACAGTAGTAAAATAATTCCCATGATTGTCAAAGAAAGTCAAAGAAATGATAAGTCAAAGAAAATGAAAACAATAACTCAGAAAATTATATGCACCCCCATGATCATTGATTGCAGCATTATTTACAATAACCAAGCCATGGATGTAACCTCATTGTGTATCAGTGGGTGGATGGATAAACTATATGTATAGAATTATATATGATTAAATATTATTCAGCCACAAAAAAGAGGGAAATTTGCCATTTGTGACAACATGGACAGAACTTGAGGGTATTATGCTAAGTGAAATAAGTAAGACAGAGAAAGACATATTTCATATGATTTCACATACACGTGGAACCTAAAAAAAATAAAAAATAAAAAATCACCCAAACTCCTAACTCAGAGAACAGATTGGTATTTGCCAGAATTGAGGATGCAAGGTAAAATGGGTAAAAGGGGTCAAATGGTACAATCTTACAATTATAAAGTATATAATTTAGGGGAATATAATGTACAGCATGATTGACCATAGGTTCTAATACTGTATTATGTATTTTGAAGAAAGTGAAGCCAATAGATTGAGAATATTACTATCATAATCGAGAAATAAAGACTGGCCTAAACTCTTAAAGCAACACCTAGAGAAAAAAAAGAAAGGAAATTCTAATAAATGATGTTACAGAAGACCTTATCTATCCTTCTGGTTATTTATCCTTAGTATCCACACAGCAGATATTTGTAGCATATTAATATAAATGATCAAGAAAGTATGAGCAATACAAAAAATGAGATAACCAGAAAATCTGTAATTGTCAAGTTATTGTTTATTTTATTACTGTACCTACATATATTTGGGTCTATTTTTATACCTGGAAGACTAAAGAGGTTAAATACTAAAAAACAGAAATTTCTGGGCCTCCCTAGTGGCGAAGTGGGTTAAACAATGCACTGTGAGGCAAACCACAGCCACTGCAGCATGAGTTCTATCCTTGCCTCCGGCCAGGGAGGGGACCCACATGGCACAGCAGACCTCTCCTGCCTTGCCCACTGCTCCCCTCAACAATGTGTTTCAGTCCATCTGCCTGTTCTACTCCCCGCTCTGTCTCTGGTGAATCCTCTCACCGCCCTGAACTCTGGCCCGTACCCCAGCTCGTGTATGTATAAATAAAAAAATAAAATCTTTAAAACAAACAACAAAAAACCCAGAAATTTGTAATTATGGGGATGGTTGTTAAATAGAGTTTTTATTGTGTTGTCTGTGGGTTAGATCATTTTGTAATATATACAAACATTGAATCATTATGTTGTACACTTGAAGCTAATATAATGTGTTATGTCAATTATATCTCAATAAAAAAATAAAGTTAAAAGGAGAACTTTGTAGTGTTTCAGCTCTAGAATCACAAGCAAAGTATCAAGGAGTAGACTTGTTAATAAGGGATAATAGCTTAGTAAATGACATATTTGTTATCCCCATTAATATTCATAATTGTTTTGGGAATTTAGGTTAATGCTGACAGTAAGATAACAAATAATAATTATATAAACTCTGGAGATAATTAACTTATTTGCAGAAAATGTCATTATATCGAGAAAACCCAAGAAACTGTATAAAATTATTTTTTAAACAAGAAAATTAGATGACAGACTATAAGATAAATATACAAATATGTCCTCTTGCTTTGTACTTACTGAATCAGTTCATTTTGTTATGTAACAATGCACTGTAGTATTGCAGTGACTTAGAGAGCAAATATTTAGATCTCACTGATATTCCATAAGGGCTGAGAGTTGGTGTTGATAGAGACTCCTTGAGTCTCTCATCTTCTTGTCTTTCTGAGTATACTAAACTTTTAAGAGCCTAGTCACTTTTTTTTTCACCTAGTCATTTTTCAGGACTGTATTTGAGAGAAGAGATAATTTTTGCTTATGGGACAAGGAGCAGACTTGCTTACTGTTTGAAAGGAAATGATGGGATTTCAAATTCAGCGATTCTCCCCTAATGCAATCTATTGTGTGTTCCTGCATCCATCTCAGCCCATTCACATCACTAACATGGGAATGGAGACTCAAGGAATCAACACAAATGTGCCGACACTCTGGCTACTGTCTTTTGTCTCTGATCGAGGAGATCACATCTAAGAAACTGGCAAGTTCACACTTTAGCTTCAAAGTAAGATAAAATATGAGATCCTTCAGTTTTTGACAGTTGACCACTACTTTGTACCAGTCATGGGTTGGCTGCTGAGCTATTTGACAAGAATTCTCGTTTTAGGATCTCGGTTGAAGGAATAACTATACCTGGACATGTGAATGCCAGAGAACAGAAGCTCAAGCGGCCAACTGAGATCACATAACTGAGTTTAAACTTCTGTTTGGATGTGAATTTATTGTGTTCACTCATATTCATTGGTTGAAGCAAGTCACATGGCCAGCCCAAATGGGAAGAAATATGCTTCATCTTTAAGACGGTGTTTCAAATTTTCTACAACATGCATGGCTGTATAAAATCTTCTTATGTACACTGTCTACTCCTCAATAAATGAAAACCCATGTCATATTACTAGATAGAAATATAGACTGCCCAGGTAGTCAACCTGATGACAAGTACTGGAGTATATGCCTAACTTAGTGAATATTTGAATGTTGATAACAAAATACTTATGTTCTGTCCTGAAGTTTATTAAAAGGATTTTTGGCTGAAGAATGCAGTGACCTTATATTTAGAACATCAACAAAACTACCAATTACTTTAACCTTTCAAAACTATTAACTTTCATTGGGACTTGGCAAACTGAGCAGATATATTTGGAATTTTATATGTAGAACCTGAAATTTTAAGAGGTAAATACTAATATTAATGTGTGTTAAGTATGCTTCAGGCAATTACAACCCAAAACCTGCTATAAGGAAAGCAAATTGCTATTTTGAAAAACAGTCTCTTCTCTTTGTGACTTCATTATTGAGAGTGATTTCAGGGGGAAAAATGTAAAATTTCATTTAGTTTGCTTGCAGAATAAATTCAGGTAATAATTTTTTGATATTGTGACAGAAAATTCTATTTGGAAGTTTGAAAGGAAATTTTTACTCACTAACATTTTGTACTTGCCAAACAATCCCCTATTGGAGATTTCGGGAGTCAACTCTGATTTACTTGTAACTTCCAGGAAATAATTTGGAAAACATTTAGATTAAAAACAAGCCTTTTTATTTAATTCAAAATATGTGACCAGTCCTTTACATGCTGTTATCCAATTCTCACTGACTATAGCTGCAACATTTTTTTCTTTAATTTTTACATTTCTTAATATGAAAATAAGGCAGCATGACAGACTTGATGTTAAAAAATGGCCTATATTGTGTTCTTGCTTCCAAACTTCAATAGCATGCACAGAAAATCACATAACTAAGATAAACTATGTGGATCTTAATTTAGAAATCTTGTAAAATACAATTGCTTGGTCTTAGTTGTTATTTTAATTAATTTTATCATTAAAGGAAATCACGGTTTTGAATAAAGGGAATCAGAATGATTCTTCCCATTTTATCTATTTTTTTTTCTACTTCAGGAAATGCAACATTTTCTGTAGATGATTGCAGATCCCTGTATACAGTTTTATGCCTATGTGCTTTCTTTGATTATGCTTTCCTTCCCTGAAATTCACTTTTTCTCAACTTATTAATGAAGCAAACCTCTTCTTCTTCCAGTCTCAGATCAAGTAAGTCTTGTTCTAAAAGCCTGTGTCAGATGGAGTGCTTTCTTCTATTCTCCAAAACACCCTGCTCAACTTTTCTTCCTAACCTTTCCCACAAACTATGCACTCCACACTTCCAAAAAACATATTTTATTCTATCTTCTATGTGCAGCCCCATGCAGAGTGTCTGTCACATGCTTGCCTCTCAATATTCATGTCCACGTATTTATAAATACATATATGCAGGTACATATGTCATAAGTTTTGATGATAGTGGAGAATCAAGAAAATCTATACTAAAGAAGGACATTAGGAAGGATTCTAAAGTGAATAGACTATGCCACATGGAAGGGTGAGTTGGAAGAAAGATGAGGGGAGATACAGGGAAAGAATATATAAGAAAGAAGGGAGAGAGGAAAGGATGAGATGTAGGATAAGACAGATGAAGAGTATGAAGGCAATGAGGAGTGGTAGAGGTTATATTAAACTAAAAGACACACATTTCCTTTAAAGAGGGAAGCTATTAGCAAGGATTTGTAGATTCTTCTCATGTAGGAAACTAATATCATCATATCTTTTTTTTAAGATTTTATTTATTTATGCATACAAGAGCTGGGGTGTAGGCCGGGGTGGGGGAAGGGTGAGAGGATTCACCAGAGACAGTGCGGGGAGTAGAACAGGCAGATGGACTGAAACACACTGCTGAGAGGAGCAGCAGGCCAGGCAGAAGAGGTCTGCTGTGCCATGTAGGTCCCTTCCCTGGTCAGGGATCAAACTCACACTGCAGTAGCTGTGGAAACTCCATAGTGTGGTACTCAACACCTTACGCCACTAGGGAGGCCCCATATCTTTTTTTTTTTTAAGGGAAGCTAGAAAAATCAGATTTGATAAGTAGTTCTTAACATAGGCTAGAGCATATATCTTGGACTGAATCTGTCTGACATTTCTGTTCTGTTGTTATTGTTGCCCATAACAAGAAGCGTGTAAATATGCTGTCGTGACATATCAGGAAAGTGGCCAGGCAGTGGGCAGGGGATGACACAGAAATAACCATTTGATTTCTGTGGTGTTTCCCACTGAACAGCACCTTGTCATCACTGTCCTCATTGCTGATGATCTCTCTCACTAAGAGCACTGCAGAATTTGTGGGGAGCCCTGAGAAATTCCACATTCCTGACTGAAACGGAAAGTTCTGAAAACCCCCCTGCAGATAGTTTAATTTATACTACTAGTAAATTACCAAGGGAGAAGGCAAAGGAGGAATAATAAAAGGTCCAAGATCTGGAGGAATACCTAAGTTACATTCAGGGCAATTGAGGAGGAAGAAAGAGAAGGTAGAACAAGGATAACTGGGAGAGTTTGCCATACAGCTGAGGGAATAAAGTCCTTTATCACAATTTTTCATAGGCTAACAAAAACAACTGTTTTTGTTAATCAAATTACATGAAATGTAGTTTTAATGACTGTTAAACAGTTCCTGCGGCATTTTTTTGCAAGTTCAAGAGTTAACATTCCCTGACAAATAATACAGTATGAGAAAAGAGATTGGAGGCAAGTTTCACATCTGCTTTACTTTAACCTTTCTAGCAGGAAAAACAATCCTGATGACTTTGCCCAGTTTTTAAACTTGGAATTGTCTTACATGGAACTGAAAAGTCTTCATACACGATGAGATTAATCTCATGGTGTCGAAACTTTTGGAAACCTGGGGTGGAATTTTTTTCTAAGATTTTAAATTCACCAAAGAAAGATCCACAATTAATAAACAAAGATGGGGAAATGTTCAACTTCATCTGCAATCCAAGATATACAAATAAAAGCAGCAACAAGATAACCTTAATAGTTTGGAATAATGCTGGTTTCTAGAGCTGGCTGCTTTGCTGTTACTTCTACTTTGAAACATTGCTGGAGGTAGTTCAGTTGGGACAAACCCTATAAAAATAATTTGGCAAAGCACTTCAAGAACCACAAAATATCCTAGTTTTGTATATTTTGGAATTCGATTTTGAAATCTACAAAGTAAGGGAAAAATACATGTATAAGGTTTTAAAGTCACTTTATAAGATATTATTCAGTGTACTTAGAACAGCTATTCATGAGTTCAGTAGATTATTTAAAGTTGGTGTCCCTATAAACAGAGCCTGAGATGGCAATGGTCGTGCCAGTGATTTAGTGAGAGTGCTTGTAGGTAACACGTAGAAGGGAGTGAGGGGACCTAGGATAGGGCTAAAGAAGAAGCTCCGTGAATAGTCTCTTGTTAGTATGAACTCACAGAGAGCTCTGGAATGTGAGTAGCCCAACAGCATTGTCCCACCTTGAACAAGGGTGTAGCTTTCACACGGTGTCAGGCATTGGCTGAATATCATCTCTGAGGTGAGGATATATGAACTCTGGAGAAGGATTCAGCTCATAACTGAATGCACTGACCCAGTATAGGGATCTACACACTGGCAAACACCCCTCTTCTCTCTAGCTTGGAGAATAGAGTTATCATGTAGAACCCAGCTTAGTTTATAGAGGCTGCTATTCATCTAGGATGGTCCCTGGAATCCAGTCAGGTTGATCAAATGAACCCTATCTCTTTTCTTTTGGAAACAGAATGTCCCTAGATCTGAAAATGGCTTCCTCTTGTGGGAATTGCTAAATAGTTTCTCCAGCACTCCCCACCCCTTTCTTTCTACCCTGCCTTTATACCACTTTGACCATAGCTGAAGGGAATAACAATAAGGAGGAGACATTGGTAAGAGGAAGGCAGAAGTGTGGCTTTTACTGCTTTAGATGAGGGGGACTATGCCTGTTTTTCCTATTAGTATCAAATCACAGTAACAGAATGGACTGAGTCAGATCCTTGCCCAGTCACCTTTGGGAGCATCTGTCTAGTTCTGTTGCAGGATGTGGGGTGTGACTTGTAATCCAAAAATGTGGTCTCTTCTGCAACCCTTGAGAGACAGGTAGTGGAGAATCAGGCTGGTCTGCATAAGGGCTTCTTAGCTTTAGTCCCAAGGTCTAATCCTTTTCTTTATCTTCCAGGCAGTTTTATTTCTTTTTATTGAGGCTTTGATGGAATTTCAAGTAAAATTGGGAGGAATCTCTAGCTATCAGGAATGGTCACTGTTCTGTCAAATTAATTCAGAAGAATTTTTAAATGGGAAAAATTGTATTTTCTTATTTGAGAACTTTTTTAAAGAACTCATTTAGATTGATGTCTTTTTTTATTTTTACTAAGACATCTTATTTAAAACAGACATTTTTATTTCTACATGTACTTTAAAAATTAATGAAAATATGCCTGGCTGTGAATGTCAGCTTCACATTCAGTAGCCATCTGACCTGGAGTGCATTAGCCCCTCTATGCCTCAGTTTCCTTTCCGGGGAAAAAAAAAAGAGCATAATTAAAGTGTTTCTTTTCTGGGGATGGATTTGAGGATTAAATGAATTAATACCTGAATCACTAACTGAATACTTGGTACATAGCAAGCATTAAAATAACACTGGCTAGTAATCACTTAGATGTTATTAAGATTTTTAAATTAAGTAAAGAATATAAAGGAAACAATGAGCATTAAATAAATGCTATCACAAAGATATGATCCATGTGTTGTTTAGCAAGAGGAACATGCTGTATGAACCCAAGTTTTTCCAATTTGAGATTATCATAATTTAAGGCAAAAGGACAAGAAAATGGAAGGTTTACATGTGAAATATCGAAATCTCTCTCTTCATATTATGTATCTTACTTCTTCATCTTTGTTCAAGGATTATAAAATGTCCTTTTAGCATAATGGATCATAATGAAAACACTAAAAAGGAGAATAATGACTTAGAAATAGACTTTAATAGAATTTGTTCTCCTCTCCAAGAATGACAAGAAAAAAGGAAGGAAGGACAGAGAGAGGAAAGCAGGAAGGAAAAGAGGAAAGAGGACAGGAAAGAGAAAGTATGAGCATGAACAAATAGGTCATAAAAATAAAATGGCTTCATAATATAAAATGTAAGATGTAGCTCAATGGAACCAGGTACTGCGAAAGTGCCATGTAGCCAGTACTTGCAGCTTATCCTAACAACCAATCAACAACTGAATCAGTGCTATCTAGCACGAAAGAGCAGGACACCATCTCATTCATTTCCAGACCAATGACCATCTAAGTTTTCTTTTGGCCATTTCAAGTCTTAAAGTAAGGACTTGAAATCTATTTGCAAAATAACACAGATACATTGAAATGAAATGTGTTCCTGAAATCAGCTGTTTCTGCTCTAGTTGATGTTTCCCTATAAAACCTTGTGCTCCGCAAAACTATGTACTAAGTAACTGAGTTGATGAAGAAGTAAATTTGGAGCAGGCCACTCAAAGCTATGCAATTGTAAGCAGAGCAATATAAAAACAAAAATTGGTTCCTGGAGCCATAACCTCCAGAGCCCAGTTAGGCAGCTCTCAAGGAGTCTAGAAAATGCACAGTGAACAAGAGTGGCCATGAGCTGAGGAGGCAGGGCTGTGGCAGTGCAGATGGGGAGAGCTATCTGCTGTGAAGGTGTACCTGGGGAGGCATTGCTATCTGCCCTGAGGTGGAGCCATACAGGCTGGCTTTACTTCTCTGGGGAGGGGGCCCCAGTGGCTGGCAATTTTAATTTTCTTAAAAATGCTTTTTACTGGTTCCTGGCACTAGGGTGGTAATCAAGCTGAGTTTTTGTTTTCCTTTTTTCTGCTTTTTATTGCTGTTACAACAGAGCCCCTTGCCTAGAGAAAGATCATGAACCAATGCACTTTCTTACTACTCTCATTTTCCTGTTGATCAATTGCAAATGAGTTAATTTGCACTAATGTGATGAAAATGGTGTTCAGAAATTTCATACTTTTCTAGAAAAATTGCAAAGAATTTATAAAGAGAAGTTTGCTTTTGGCTATCTGAAAGAAAGTTATAATTAAAGGGGATCTTTGAGGAAACTGAGAAATAAGCAAAGGAATTGGGGAAAAGAAAGCAAAATGGTATTACTAAGGCTTCATGCTTAGATAATGTCTGACATATTCTAGGCAGGTTCTAAGTGCTTTTTATGGGTTAACCCACCTAATACTCACAGCAATCCTTGCAAGTTAAGTTTTTACTACCCCACTTTTACAGATGAGGAAGCTGAAAGGTAAAAATCACTGGCCCAGGGTCATGTAAGTGGAAAACTGGCACTGGAGCCAGGCTCTCGGCTCCAGAGAAGGCACAGCTTGCCGTCCCCAAAGCTGTCTCACTCCTGCAGTGGCTGCATTTGTTGTGGTATGCTTGCAGGCTGGCAGTAAACCCCTGAATTAGGCAGAAGCAGCTCCCCCGGGCCACAGTAGAGATGAATTAAGAGGGAGCAGCTGTGAGATAGATTCTGTTACCTGAAACAAAGAGGAAGAGAAAGTATACTGTGTGCTTGTCACCTGTCACTTCTTGTTCCTTATAGATTCCAGTCCAGAAAGTTCTATGCTTTTTCATACTTAATATCAGCAGTGGCTCCTGGAAAGAAGAGAGTATAGCCTTTTTTGTTTGCTTTTTAAGTAGACATGGGAACAATTTTTCTCTTTCTAGAGATCTTTAGGAGTCTCCAGATCCAACATTAGTACTGTTCCAATTTTCTTTTCTCATGAGGAGGTGGGCTGGGATGTGGGGAGCATGAAATGAAGTAATTAAACTGATAGAGGAAGAAGTAATGCTGGAGAAACCAGAAGGATGAGCTCTGGGATTTGAACAGAAAGGGTTTGGAAGGGCGTCCTAGGAAAATGGAAAGTGCAGATTAGCGGCCAGGTCTCAGGTCTAGTCACATGCTGAGGAGACTGAAGGAACAAAGTGGCCTGAGAGACTTCAGACTTGCCATCCATGGGTCTTTGTTCTTTTACCCTCAGCCTATTTCCAGCTGTTTCCAACTTCAAAAGGATTAAAGGATTGTGGCTAACTTCAGGAGTTGGAGAGTAGGAGGGTATTTATGACTGATCCCAAGGCTTAGGAGTCAGAGAAGGAAGGAAACCTTGATCCCAAGAAACAGGTGGGTACAGTGGAAATCAAAGCAATGGGACAAACCCAAGAATTCTTGGAAGAAATGGAATTAATTGATCCAAGGCAAAGAGCAACCCAGAGGACAGCCATCTGGAGCTAAGCCCCCACAGTGCCCCTCAGGGAAAAGAGTCTCTGGAATCTCAATTTAGAACTGGAAAGCATTTTCCAAAAGAGAATTGGGATATACAAACACAAATAATGTAAAAAAGAAGGAACATACAGGGTACAGGGCACGGATTTTAGCTCAATGAAGTAAAATGAGGAGGCAAAATGGAAAAATAAAGGCTATAATAGGAAAGAATGGAACTCAGGTTTATAGGGGGTGGTATTTGAGCTACTAGGGGTGCTCTAAATTTGAGGATGGAAAGCAGGAAGAACTACTCTAAAATGGAATATGAGCATTTACGCCATAGCAGCTGGCAGAAGTGTGGGCTTAGTTCAGTATCTTTCCATGTCCCTACAAGACTTGCCTAGTATCCTGGTTAACAGGACAAACTCCTGTACTCATACCCAGGTCTCCTAACCCAGGGCTTCTGGTGGTGAGGCCCAAGCACCTGCATTTAAACAAACACTCCAAGAGTTTAAGATGCTCCTACATACTATTGCTGAAGAATCAGTAGTCTCAGTTTTCTTATCTAGAAATATGGGTGCCTAGATGATATGAAGACTAAACCTCCATGAACAAACCGTGTGTTAAAACTAAAAAAAAAAAAAACCTCATTACAATTACAAGTCCCTAATGCAAACCATCACTGTTCTGTCTTGCTTTGTAATTAGGCATGAATGAGAATCTGTTTACCTAAATGATTGTAATTCACATTACCTTAAAATATTTCAAGCCAGAATTTCTAATTCAACTGGAGAAAGACAGGCAAGAGCTGGAGGAGTGTCCTAAGGATACAGCTGAAGAACACCAATTCTTACTAGCATAGGATCCAGGAAGTTAGGTGTGCTGTTCCTACAGCTGAGTTGCCAGGGAGATGAGCCATCTTAATCTCTTCCTTTCCTGGATGGAGAAGGTGGAACTAACCCCCAGGCTCTACTCTCCTATCCCATGTGGGTGTCCTCTTCAAGCCCTACCTCCCTGATTCCTTCCCAGAAGCCCAGTACACTCATAAATGCATTTCCCAGAGCCCTGCTACTCTCCTGGGCAGACATCATGTGCAGGACAGTGGTGAAGCTGTGTGAGTGGAGATTCACATCCCAGGATGGAAGCCATATGCCATCCTTCCCAGATTTGCTTGTAAAAAAATGGCTTTCTCAAAATAAGTGTCTTACCTGAGAACAGGACTCATTTATAGCCTCTCTACCTTATACTTGGGTTTCCTAACCTCTAACATACTGCTCCTTTTCCATCATGTGCCTGAATTTAGCTCCCATTGTGAGAAGGTGAGCAGATGACTTTGGAATTGTCAGCCAGGGACTGGTGAACCTGCTCTTTCCCACTCCGCCAACTAGCATACTTTTTTTCTTCTAGGGATTATAACATTTGACTGGCCTATTCATTTATTTAGTTTTTATTAGCATAGTTAAATCACAATTCATTTTGAATCATTATTGGTGGCAGGATCTTACCCACTGAGCACATGACATGTCTCTCTTTCTCTTGTCGGATTATTGAACATCACTCTTTTGACTCCTGCTTGCTAGTTTCTAGAAAATGTTCTTAACCACTGTAGCCAAGGGGAACAAAACAACATTGCTTGTGGTAAGTTTAAAAGGCTGAAGTAATGTAACTTGGAAATAAAATGAGGGTCTGGGGGCAGACGTGACTACACTCAGTCCAGATGGGCTCAGCGTCTATGTGTTGAGGTAATCAGAAAGGGCTGGGAACTTCCTGGGACTGTACTTGGCCTCTGCCTGTGAATACTGTGTTTTCAGAGAACTTTATGGATTGTACAAGAGTGTCCTCAAGCCTACAGGAACTTTACATTGAAGAATAGTCATGTCCCATAAGTCTAACAGAGAAATTTGGGAGAAAATAATCAAAGCCTTTGTGATATCTCTACTCAGTAGCCAAGTAGCACAGGAAACCATGAGGCATATGTATAAAAAAAGTCACATCTGTTCTTCTCTGTACGTGACCTTTGTTTCAGCATGAGGATGTCTAACTGTCGATTGAAACAGGTACTTTACAAGGCTTTGTCCTCAGCCTGACAACTCCCTGAGATGTCATACAAATATGCTTAGCTCCTGTCAAGTGATACTCTATTGCTCTGTGGGGGGAAGCAGGGCTTCACACACTCTTCTTTCTAGCCAAGTACGAGCAATTTGGCAAGTTGACCAGGGCAGACTGCTAGATAATTCTCCTGGAAGTTGTCCTGGGATGGTGAAAGCTTTTACTCTGAAGGCCTTATCCAAGAACTCCCCGAAGGTCCCACACCATGAACTTGACATTTTTCTTTTTGGAGTAGATAAATGATCCTGTCAAAAATAGACCCCATAGTCAAAAGGAGAAGAGAACAAAATTTTTAATAGAAATTCAGTCATCCTTTCACTCCTCTGCAAGAATGAAGGGGGGGAAAGGTGTTAGTGGCATATAACCAAATATAATAGCTTTAGCTATGTGACACTCTTTATACATCTTGGAATTTTTGAAGCTAAAGCTCTCTATGCCAAGATACACTTGGGCAATACAACCTGAGAAAACAAAGTTTTAAATAAAGCATTCTGACATCTTTTTCTAATGACACATGCAATTTTGTAATATACCAAGCTGACGTCTTTCCTTCCAGCTTAGGAGAGTGTAATACCGTATGCGGCTGGCTCCAAACCAGGAAGAAAGTTGGGCTTGGCCTCACCCCTTCATTCTCTATGGCAGTTGGTCCAAGAGGCCCAGATACAGAAGTTTGGGGGACCTATTCCTGTTTCCTTGGTTTCTAAATACAAACACGCAAAGACTTGGACTGGAAATGGGCAATGTGGATGAGAAGTCAGTCTGGGTCTAAATGAAGGTGGGATGAGACTCTACCCTGCCTCAGAAGTCACTGAGGAAACCTAAAGTCATCGTTCTGTAGGCTGATCAAAGTTTCTGTAGTAAAATTCAAAGTTTAAATGTTCTGTTTGAGTACTGAATTTATTTTTTAGAAGAAAGAAAGCAGAAATTTTTTCAGTCAAAGAAATAGCATCTCTTTGGCTTGCATTAGGGACTGTTGGTCCCCCAAGCTCTGTTGGAAATCACAACATGAGAATTTACAGAATTTTCATAAAAGCAAATGAAATTACAGCATCTCCATGAACTCCCAGGGTGTACTTCTATTAACAAAAGATGTTTTGCTTTACTCACACCTGCTATGTTCTCCATGGGGGCTCAAGTGATACACATTCCAATCCAGCGGCGTCAATAAAGTCAAAGAAAAATTTAGTTCCAAGGAATGGAATGAAGATATACAATATTACTGTCCAAAGTACATTTGAAAAGAAGCTGACCTACTCAAATTGGCTTCTTAAGGAGAAAATTGTTAAAGACAAATAGAGTTTTGAGCCATAAATCATGCAATTGTGAATTTGTTGAATTCTCTATCTGCCAACTTTAACACATCTCTCCTATGTTTGTATGCATGTGTATGTGGGGGCTGGGGAGTGTTAAGTAGGGCCAAGAATGTTTGGAAGAGAAAGGAGAAAAAAGAATAACATGATAGGAATCTCCCTTTCCCCCCCTCTTTACATGTTACTGGAAAGAATTAGAGAGCCCTCAAAAAGTCTGCCTAAATTGGTGTGTTTATATTCATTTGATTTTGGTCTTAAAAAAAAACTTTATGTTTTCTTTGTTCTAAGTCCACGAAGTCCCACTTTTCTAAAAACACTCTGTTCATGGTAAAATAAGGAAAGAATTTAATTTCCCCTAATGGCCAACATATTCCCACCTATACACAATATCAATATTTCTAAGGTTTTGTGGTTGTTGTCCTGAGACTCACAAAACTAAAAAGCCCTCTCTATGGAGAGTATTAAGTTGACGGTCATCCCTCACCAGACACACAAACTCACATGGACCATGTTGGATTACAACTAAAGGGCACGGTCGCTTGCTTTAAAGAGATTACTGCTTTGGGGGAGCAGAAAAGTAACAAATACATTAGTGAAAAGAAAATTTTATTTGTGAGACAGAAAAGTCCCTCTTTATTTGTAATTTTCTGGCTGTCTTCTAAGAAAGGACGCTCCTTAGGAGCGTCCTTTGCAGAATAAAGTGACAGATGTGAGCATGACAGATGGGGAGAGGACCATGGAGCTCTGCAAGGGAAAGGGAAAGGATGCACTAGAAGTGGAGAACATGGAGCAAGGAGATCCTGGAAGCAGGAACAGCTGGCTCAGAGCTGTGAAGCAGAAGGAAGGAGGGCAGAGATGCACTGAAGAGGAGCCCTAGAAGGACAGAGATGTACTATGGGGACCTTTTTGATTTTTCATTCATTAACTAATTCACTTGTTTGAATCCCTTTTCTAAGCATCTGCTATGTGCTGGACTTTGTGCAAGATATTGAAGATAGGTAGACATCGACCGTGATGAAGCTTCAGTAAAGTTTCTCATGTCTTTTGGAGACCTTGTGGAGTGAATTTTCTCTTGGAGAAAATAGGGAGGGACTCAGAGACCTCGCCAAAATTAGCCCATAATGAGAACACAAGATATTGCCAGGGAAGACAGCCACACCTGCCTTACTCACATGTCTCAGGATGTTCATAAAGGGAAAGCACAATTTGTTGACTTTTAACTTGTCATAACTGATTGGTAAGCATGTAAGGGTAGGAAGAGTACCCGCAGTTCTGCAAGATTGTGGAAGCAAGGGAATAGCTTTCTCAGATTAGATTAGTCATTTCTCAATGTGTTATACTGGTTTTTATTTAGTTATGTTATTCTTTCACCTTAGTCTGAAACAATATTTGTAGTGTAAACCTCCAGAGCAACTGTTCTCAGTGGAGGTAGTCCAATAAGCTGGTGCAATGGATTACAATAAGCTGATGCAATGGAATGAGCTGTGAGGGGTGCAATATTTTCTTACAATAAGTTCTAAAACTGTGCAAGCAAATCACCATAATTTTAAAAATGAGTGTTGTGAAGCATGGATACTTGAGAACAGATTCCTTCCTGCCCCTCCCCACCAAGTCTCGATCTTCTCCAGCTATGACATATGTGATTGTGCTTACTTGCATGACCTAATGGGAAGTCCTAGCTTAGCAGCTGTAACTTCACTCCTTTCTGTGTCACTGAAAAAGAAAGGCAAATGATTGTGAGAAGCATTATTATTCCTTAAAGCAAATTCTGGGTTGAGGAGAAAGAGTATTATGATTGATAATGTCTGCCATAGAAATGGAAAATGGGTGGTTTTTCTAGGTATTTGTTCTTTCTGAGTCAGAGCACTTCTATGAGTTCTGGTATTGTAGTCTTTAATTTGCTTTATGCTGTGGTCATTTGTAAGGTTGTATCTTACATAGTTTTGAACCATAACACTTAGCCCAACTAGGCCTTGCATCCAAGGGGGTTCAACAGATATTGTCAAGAATTGAATTGATCTTATACACCATTTAGCTGAGTGCTTCTAACCTGTGTTCTCCCTTAAAGTTATTGACTAGTTTCACAAAGGCAGTCTTTGCCCATGTAACAATCACTATGGAGTAGGTATACAAAATATTTTTCTGAATTATTATACAACAAAATATAATAAAATTTGATCAATAGGAAAATTTTTAATCAATAGAAATTTCAGGAAATGCAATGTTTTGATATTTGTTCAGAGTCAGTGGTTTGGGGAATCCATCAAGCCTGTGTTCACTTTTCTAACTTGGTAAGCATAGTTAAAAGGACAAAATGGTAGCTGTGGGATCATCTCATAAACCTCAATCTAGCCTTTGGATGGAGAAGTCTGAGTCAAAGCTAAATGAACTTAAGGCAGCTGCTAGAAGTTGCTCTAAAAATAATGTAGATTCTCAGAGCATCCTGTTGATAGTGACCTCTGTATGAAAAGATCAGATCGAGAAAAACAAATTCAGTATGAACATTCTGGTAAGCCAGGATTTTTCTCTGTCTAGTTGTCTGAACATGAAGAAGAGTTCAGAACTCTGAACTGTCAAACTGTTGATCATTCCACAAGACTTTAATTCATTTTGAGTTAATTTTTGTGTACGGTGTGAGATAGTGGTAGTTTTATTCTTTTGCATGTGGCTGTTCAGTTTTCCCAATACCATTTATTGAGGAGGCTCTCCTTTCTCCAATGTCTATTCTTGGCTTCATTGTAGACTAACTGGCCACATAGGTGTGGAGAATTTGGATGCTCAACCTTCCTTCTCTCCCTGGAATAAACCCTACTTGGTCATAATGTATGATCCTTTTAATGCATTGTTGAATTTGATTTGCTAAGATTTTATTGAGGAATGTTTTTCAGGGAAATTGGTCTCTAGTTTTCTTTTTTTGCCATTGTCTTTATCTGGTAATGTTGGCCTCATAAAATATGTTTGGTAATATTCCCTCTTTCTCAACTTTCAAAATTAATTTCTGACAGGATAAATGGTGATGTGAGTCTGGGGCCCACTCCAGGGGGCAGCGTGAACCTGAAAGGCAGGCACTCAGGCCTGAGAATCAGTACCACATAAAGGCTCAGAGAAGTCGCAAAGCAATATGATAAAGGGTCAAGTGAAAAGTGGAACTAAGGAAGGAAGCCAGAGGTTAGCCTGTTGGAAACAGTATCAGACCACAGGTCAAATGGGCAGGAAACAGGTCTAGGGTGATGACCTAGGACAATCAGGAACAGCTGGGAAAGGGAAGTGGTCAACATGATGGACTGAGGCACATAGTTCAGGATGCAGTCGGGGAGCACAGAAAGCATGCTGGGTGACTTTAGACTATATGCAGACAAAGTGATGTGGAATAGGCCAACTAGCTTAAAGGATTTTGCAAATGACCTTATTAAGGTAGTCTGAGGTGCAGTATTTATATGAATGCATTTAATAGCCTGCATTAGTAAGGAATTGCCATTTTTTCACGAACTTCACACAGACCTGTTGAAGTTTAAGATTGAAATGAGTAGGCCTGAAATTTAAACTCTAACAACTTCCTTTCTCCAGGCCTCTATAACTCTATTGAGGATACCTTTGGGGACAAAACTCCTTTAAATGAAGTTAAACCCATAAGCAACATTGTTGGGCATCAGTGAATTGAATGACCAAAGTTTGCTACACATCAGGAGGGCCAGTTATACAAAACTGATGTTGCACAGGTTGACCTCAAGCTAATTTGTTACCTTTATTCCTTTATTCCATTCTCTCTTTGTGGTTAGCATTACTCTGCCTCCTAAACCACTCAACTTATTAATAGGAATAGCATCAACTATGTCCATGTTTTGAGTCTTAGTATGAGCTATCCACAAAGATAATTTAATCCTTGGATCAATCTTAAGGGGAAGAAATACCATTATTCTCCATTTTATGAATGAAGAATTTTAGATTCATAAAGGCTAAGCAATGTACACAAGGTCATTTAACTGGCAACTGGCAGACCTGAAATTAAAGGGAATTAAAGCTGTGTCTATTTGACACCTAAGCACAGGTTTTTACCACTCCCCTGAGGTTTTAATAAGAATGAGTTACAGCTACTGATGGATTAATTACATCCAGTGGATGAAAGTTCTAGGCAAGATACTATTACTCTCATAGTTTGTGTTTTTTGATGTTTTGTTTTCAATTATGGAACAAAAGTTTGGATCTCAAATTAAGGATACCAGAAGCAGAAGGAGGGGAGGCCTGCATGGTAGAGTGGGGAAAACTGTGTAAGCCAGGTAGTTTCAGTTGGACTGATTTTTTTTTAGTATGATCTGTGTGTGTGACCTAAATACATTGGTAGGCCCTGCCCTACCTCTTCCAGAGATCCAGGAGGAACAGTTCAAGACTGGCCCCCATTCCTGTTCTATTTTCAGAACCTGCACATGTTTTGGAAAAGTTTCTTATCAACATGTCCTGTGGTCCGGAAGTCCCTGAGACCTAGGACAGATACATGTTTAGATATTTTTCCTCTCATTGTCCTTCCTCTTTACTCCCCCTGAACATTTCCCCTTCCATAGCCTTTTCCTCATATAGCCCACGTGAAACTGCTGATAATAACAGCAAACATTTAGATTACTATCCAAACACTCTGCATCTCCCAACTTGTTCGATTGTATTTTCTTGAGCATTTTAGAATTATTTTTCTAAATAGTTCTGCCTTTGATTTATCCCAAAGTGCATTCTTAGTAGGTCACTTATATTATTTTTTCACTTCTGATAACAATGTTTTGAAAACAAAGCATGTTACTAGAATGTGCTTTCTTTGTCAAGAGACATACAATATTGAGCACCCTTCTATATTCTTCGTGAACCCTGCTTTATCCCTCCACGCTCCTACTCACCTTCCAAGTGCCCTGCTTTGTAGCACTTGGTGCATTTTCCAGACCTTTCTAAATTCTTGCATATGAATTTGCTTGTATTTTCTCCTGCTATACATCCTTTTCTCTCAACCACATATTGGCAGATTTCTGACCCTTAGAAGTGGCTCCAAGTATTTCTTCTTTTATTTATTTATATTTCATGAGTAAGGGCACAACCATGAAACCCAACATGGGTTGCAGACACTGTCTCTTCTCCCTTGTCTCCTGCTCTGCTGTTCACTAGTCTAAATTGGGTTGACTACAAATGGTGGCAGTTATACCCCATCCTCTCACACTGAAGAAAGTCTGTGAGCCAATAAAAATCACTCAACAAAGTTCCACGGACTTCCAAGGGTCAAAGGAAGAAAATGTCTTAACAACATACCATGTCCCCATGAAATGTAGGCTATCATATTTATGGATTTGATAAATATGAGGTATGTTGACATTAGCAATCATAAATTTGGGGTCAGGGAGTTTGTTCTTGTATTAATAAAATAAACTGTTAAATGACATCTCTTATTAAGTTAATTAAAGAAAGTGGAGATGGTCATTTATTAACAGAACCTAGCCCTCTAAGGAATAGTTTATGATTACAAATGTACAATGTAGGTACAAATTTACACATACATATGGGTATTATGTGTGAAGATATATACAGTGCGTGTCTGCATATATATACATCTTCTGATATAAGTAATGACACCTAAAGAGGTTTAGTTCCCTATTTGTGAATTTGTTTATGCAAATAACATTATAAAGTTAATAAATCAAACATATTTCATTGTATGATTAATGCATTATTATTAAAGAATAACATTTTGTAGTATTTTATATGTTAAAATAAATGCCACATATTTATGCACACAGAATATGCCTGTTTTCCCAATTTATGAGTCCCATTGTCTCTTGGACAATTAACTCAGGATATTTATTTTAAAAGACCACTATCTAAAGACTTTTAAGAATTCCTTTATAGACTTCTGTTTTACAAGACCACTGGTATCTTTAAAAAGTCAAATGTAATGAAGTTGCATTTTTAATATTAAAGATACAGACAGGATAAAAAATCAAAGGCAGAGTTACACATGCTGTCTTTTAGTTAGGAAAAAGTAAGTCTGCCTTTGAATATAGTCTCTCATGAGTTTTGTATTTACATTAAGCTTTTTTTTTCATCTTCAAACTCATTAACTGAATGGGTCCTGCAGACACTCCTAAGCCTTTAGGAGTACCACCTGTATAACACTTGGGTAGGTTTCCCCCAAATGCTATCTGCTCTTATAGAGACTGAGTCCCTGGGGTACATGAAGCTCAAAGAACAATTAAAGGTGAAGAGAGAAGGGAAAAACAATAAGCTTCTTCAACTGAGTTGCCTAATCCAAAAAAGATAATTTTTGAACCAGAGCAAAAGGTTTCCAAATGAAATCACTATATAGAATGCTAGAACATTATCAGTGTTAACATAAACCTTAATTGCTATAAGCAATATAGAGAATTTGTCCACTCGTTTAATATGATCAGGATGTGAAGCATTGAGGGGCAAAGGCGATGCCTTCACTTGCCCAAAGGTACAGCATTTTCTGTGGAGGTGGAAGATTTTAACCACCTTACATCTCAGCTGCATTTCTATCTATTGGTGGTGGTAGCATAAGCTGAAACATCTAGTTTGAAAAACATTTTGGAATTATGCAGTGAGAGTCATAACACTTTTTAGTCTATCTTTTAACACATAGATTTGTCTTCTTAGAATTTATCCTAAGGGAGTGGAAAAACAAATGCAAAATTTTCATTTCATCTTAATTTTCAATCTATATTTTTAAATTGGCACCAATTCAATTTAAGTCTTCTGGTTTTTCTTTCAAGACGCTATTTAAGGAGTTTGCTTAGAAAGCTTGAGCTTTAGAGTTCCAGTCTAATTCCCAAATCTTAGTTCTGCTCAATAGGTTCTATCTTTATTTTCAAAAGGAAACTCTTGGCCATAAATTATAAAACCCAACAAGGAAATTGTTAAGT
The DNA here is from genome assembly GCA_019455555.1 of Galemys pyrenaicus. Classification (NCBI taxonomy): domain Eukaryota; kingdom Metazoa; phylum Chordata; class Mammalia; order Eulipotyphla; family Talpidae; genus Galemys; species Galemys pyrenaicus. Next base: position 8,660,407 of record JAGFMF010011673.1, on the reverse strand, counting down.
AAATGAAATACAACCTTTGAGTAAAATATGATACAGCCATTTAAAATGTAAGCTATTTAGTAAAATCCAAAACAAAGCTCAAGTTTTGGGTTGGTTGCTAAGATATCTTCCCCTCACTTGGAACTCACCTTGCTCCTGGACTGTATCTATAATTTTGCAAGCTGTCTTTTTTTCTGCCCACCTATAGGGGGCACTAGAAGAAATGGAAGGCAGGAGTAGGGACAAGGGATAAGTTCTTTCCTGGGTGATTTCTGTCTTGTCAGTCACACCACCACAGCCCTTCCCTTTAGACTGTGGTTTCCGATTCCAGTCTCCAGCTTTTACCCTTATCCAGAAGCAGTTGCCTCCCCACTCCCACTCAGAGCTTCAGCTCTAGACCTGCTGGTATCCCTCCCCCTGAGGTCTGGGTCCAGGTTGTGCTGCCCTATCACCAAAGCTTCTGGATTCTGATTACTGGGACTTCTTCCCTTTGTTCCTCCAGACTTCAGGGCCACAGATGCTTCCTGTCCTTATTATCTCTGTTTTCTTTCAGAGTCTTCTATAGGCCATTTCAGTTCTCCAATACCTGTTTAACCAATTTCATATATTAAATTTTCTACTTTTCTGATTGGTTAAAAACATTAAGGGCTAAACTTATAGGTATAGTGAATATAACCCTATGAAACTATTTAAAAACAAATGTATAAGCAAAAGTATTAGAGGGAAACTTACCAAATATCCTAATAGTGGTTGTATTGGATAAAGAGTCTTATGAGTGATTTGTTTTCCTCCTTCATCCCTACTTTCTAGATTTTTGGTAACATGGTTACATTAGATTCATAGTAAAGGTAAAAGATTTAGTTTCCAGTAAAAGACTCTGTGGCCTGAAGAGTGTTTGGTCTGGGTAATGAAAAGCAATTGAAAATGTAATCACAAGACCACTGGGGGTATCTTTTGAAATGGAGGAACAGTGTGAGAAGACTAGAGTGAAGCATGTGATGTCAACAGCTCTTCAGGGAGGGAAAATGGTAGATTTCAGAAATAACAAAATGTTGATGTGACATTTTAGCAAATTCTAAAAGAGCCTATTACATCGATGATTTAAGAGCACTGGGAGAAGGTCTGGATTTGCAGAGGGCAGATTATGCCAAATTCACTTCATTTCCTTAAAGTTTATGTTGGGTTACTACATGAGTTGATCATGCAGTTAGATACTTATTTATTCATTTATTCATACAACAAACATTTATTATATAACTGTTATATTCTAGGAACTGACTTGGCAATGAGGATAGAAAGACTAGCGTTTAGTAGGAGGGAGAGGCACATGCCATTTAGATGCTATCTATCTATGTCCTAAAAAACAAATCATTCTAGTTTAAGCCTTTTACTTTACCCATTAATAGGCAAAACAGACATTTGTATTTCATACCTAAGTCCCACACATGACAGTTTCTGATGGCAGATGGATTCCAAGGACTAGAGACGATGAGAGAGAGGGTTTGGGAAAAGGCAGGGATTGGCATGGATGGGAGTGAGGAGGGCACAAGGCTGGGTTTAGGCACCATCTGGCAACCAAAACACATAAAGCCAGGTGGCATATGTTTTTCGCATTTGCTCATCACAGCAGGGGCCATCAATCATTCCAAGTAAGATGTCTGCTCATTCTCTTGATTTCACAGGAGTCTCTGAATTGTCCCTTAAAGTTGCAATGGTCAAATGCATTTACTTATTTCATTTTAGATACAGACACTTCCTGCTTTTGTTTTGTTTTGTTTTGTTTGTATTTTTTCTTGTTTGGTTGCCCTTAATGATTTAGTAGAAGATATCAGAGGGAATATTTTGTTCATAATATGATTCTTACCTCAACTAAAATAGATTTCCAGCTTGTCTTCTGGTACTCTCAGTTGTATATATGTACTTTATTCTAAAACTTTATTATAATAATGGTTGGAAGGAAGAGACTAAAACCTCTTACTGGTGAATCCTCTAATAGATTTTAATATATCTTTATTACTTTTCCTCTGATGCTAGAGGGACTATGCCCATAAAATTACAAGACATTTAGAAATGAATAATAAAGTCAAAAGTGGAAGTTTCCCACAATTGGCAGTGGCGGGTGTTAGAGATGGAATAAGGAAGAGAGTTTGACTGAGCATTATATTGGTAATTAATAGTGATTTTACAGTTTCCCATGGTTAAATTATTAGTGCTGCATCAAAATTCTGTCTCATGGCAGGGAAATCAATCAAATCTTTGCATAAAACATAGTAAAGATTCTAATAAAAGATCAAGAAGCAGGCCCTCCCTGGTTGCACAAGGGGTTAAGCAAAGCACTATGAAGCATCCACAGCCACTGCAGCATGAGTTCTATCCCCAGCCAGGGAGGTGACCCACATGGTGCAGCAGACCTCTCCTGTCTTGCCTGCTGCTGCCCTCAGCAGGGTATTTCAGTCAATCTGCCTGTTCTGCTCCCTACTCTGTCTCTGGTGTATCTTCTCACCCCTACCCCCACCCCTGGCCCACTCTCCAGTTCTTGTATGCATAAATAAATAAATAAATATATCTTTTTTAAAGGCTCAAACAGTAAATAGTGATCATTACAGCAGAGTTAGAGAGGTGTACTGGATGGATGTGAGGCTAAAGCTTGAAGCAAAGTCATTGCTTTATATTATCATCCTTAGCAATCAACAATAAGACATTAAACAACCAATTAAAATATCCTACCATATTTTATAACATATAAAGTGGCCTTATTAAAATTTATGTAATTTTTAAAAAGAAAGTAAAAATAAGTAAATTGGAACACGGGGAAAGAGAATTGGGGTATTAAAAACAAGATGAACCATGGCTGAAAAGTAATATTGCTGAGATAATATACAAAAATATTTGTAAATGTTCCTATGCATTTGCTGAATTTGGTTCCAGCTTTCAGACAAGTAATTTTTAAAAAGAGAATTCTTATCACCTTTTAAATTACTTGATTACTTAATTACTTAAATATACAAACCAGTTGCCCAAGTAAGTCACAACTCTTTCTGTTACTGAGACTAGAGATATTTTTTTTTTTCTCATGGGTCTTCATAAAGAAGGTACCAATTAAAATAGATATGTGGCCTAAGGACATTTTAAAATAAAAAAAGGCTATGAGTTTTATGAAAATGTTCCTTATATCAGTTGTCAAGCAGGCTGAAGTGAAAGTACTATTACCCAGTTCAGGGAAAGAAACTCCAGGGGACTAAACATTGTGTATTATGAGTACGTAACTTCTAGGGAAATTTTTAGAGAAGTAGTTCTTAACCTCTTCTGAATTATGGACCTTGGAAAACTTTTTATTGACTCAATTTTTTTAACTTGATCATCATTTTATTTCTTGTTTGTTTTTGAGGTAACATTAGTTTATAATATAACTCATGATTTAGAGGTTTGGAATAGCCTAGCTGCATACTTTCTAGATTTATCATAGTATTTGCACCAATTTCACCATCCTCTAAGCTGCTCCAAATCCCTGCCAATGACTGAGCACAGTAGGGCGAGAGTACTGACTGGGCAACAGTCCTTGAATGCATAGCTTTGGCTCCTGGGTCCAGGTCCTTTCTTAGAGGTGCACTGTGACGCAAGATGCTTCCAACCTGTTCTTTCCTTCCTCCTGTCCTAGGACCTAGACCCACATTGTGGTCTGAAGTTTCTCCCTGCCTCTTGTCCCCAATTCTGTGTTCTCCTCAGATATTTTCATCCATAAATCTCAGCATCTGCTCTTCTAAGAAGCTAACCCGCACTCATTGTCAAGTTACCCTGACAGTCAGGGATCCTGCCAACACAGAACTTACTGTGGAAAAAGACGTTGGTTGACCAGAAGTCTTACCAATCCCCTCAATTAATACATAGTTTGAATGTTAAATGTATTAAGTTGTAGTCTTACAATAAAGTAATACATAGAAAAGCAAATGTTATTAGGAAAACCAGAAGAAAGAGAAAATACATTTTCAGTACTGTACTATATTTATCAATAGCATAGGTTTATGTCATCTGTTCACAGGATTAATCATCTGTCATACCTACATCAATACTATATGATACAAACTACTGTAGATGCAGTAACATCACAAATAAAAAAATTAAAAATTCATATTTACAGGTATAACAATTCACACATTGATAGTGAAGAATCAGCAACATGATTATTTTATGGTAGCTTAAGTGTAATGAACAGGAGAGCTTCAGAGAAGCCTAGCCTATACACTAAAATCTTTATGGCATATGGTATTATAGTAACTATATTTGTGTCTATTTTATGGTAGTAAATGATAAAATAGACTATTATTTATATATATTTTATGTATTCCTGACATCCTTAATTTTTGCTTAATTTGTTCAATATTTCTAGACTATCTGGTTCATCTGCAAGTTTTTTTCAAATTGTTGCAAATCTCAAAAGATTTTCCAACATAGGCATTGAAAACATTTTGTGAATAAGTAGACCCTCTTGGTTTAAACACATATTGTTCAAAGGTCATCTGTAAATTACAGTCTATATGAACAATGGTCCCAAAGTTGACCAGTGCATAGCCTACACCACTATACATCTCTGCTTTGATTGCTTATTTTATTGTGTCTTCCTCCATTACATTGTCAGCTCTAAAAAGGCCAGGATCATGTCTCTCTTGCTCAAGATTTTATTCCCAACACTAAGTACTATTGCTGGTAACTGTTAGCACTTAGCATTTTATAATTAAAACATCAAATTTATCCCTGCTAATGGCCAAATGTAACCTCCCCACTTAGATTTTTAATACCTACATTTTTTCAATGTGTTTATAATTATATTTAAATTGGTAAGATCTGCAGTAGCATTTTTGTGCTGCTGCATTAACATGACCGAATTGTCACCCTCTATTTTCTAATAATCTTTTTAACTATTCTCTGGAAGAGCAGGTCTTACAATTGCAGGGATATGAGCTGACCAGTTTTTAAAGTCTCAGCAATCTGCTGAGAGAGGATGAAAGGAGAAACTTCTCCACTGCAGTAGTCAAGAACATTCAGATGGTGAAGTTCTATCCAAAAACATAGACTTCCATCTCAGTGCTCCCTGCCCTTCTATCCTCAAGGGAGTCTGGAAAATGAGGTCTTCTCTTGGGACACACTGCTGGTAGTAAAGGAGAATGGATAAATGGACAGGCAACTAGCAATCCTGATGAAGGCTTAAAAGAAAATTTTGTCAAAATGCTGAAATGAGGGCAGATGACCACTTTCTAGTCACTCAGCTTAGAATAATCAGAGATAAAATAAAGGCTATCTTTTTGTTGTTGCTGTTGTTTTGGTCACTATGCAGGCAGGCCATTAGGATTGAATAAAGGCAAATCACCCTCTACGTCTATTCTTCCAGAGGTTCTGCATATACATGTTAGGAAAACGTAGCACTTTGGTGAATAAAACCACCTCTAAAACAATGACCGCAAGGGAGGAATTCCTCACCTTCCACATTGCTCCATGTAGGACCCTGTGCTGACCTGCCATTCAGATTCCAAAGAACTCCAAAGTCTAATGACATTCAGAAACAGAAAGTTAATGTGCCCCCTGTAAAAAGCAATGTAAGGATTTGAAAGAACTGTTTACTTTAAAGCAAAATAAACATGATTTGTTTCTGTTTTTTCTATGAAAAAAGGGGAGAACATGAATTTAAAGAGACTTTGTTTTGGGTTCACTTTGATTCAGAGGAAGTGGCAAGATGGTCACTTGTTACATTCAGATGGCAGTTGGGAATTTGGGAGTATGGCTTGTCTGCTGAGGGTCTTAGAAAATGGACTTGTTAACTAAGGGAGAGTAGTAGTACAGAAACAAATACATTCTCAGAGGGTTTCATTCATGCCTGGTTTTATAAAATTATCAGAACCAAATTAATTCCTAGCCATCTTCAAGAAACTAATCAAATAATAGTGTCCAGTTACCAGAAAAGAAAGAGAAATAATCTGCAGCTAAGAAACACACAATGAAAAATGATGTGACTGATCCGAAAGAGCACCTGTACTCCTATGTTTATCGCAGCACTATTTGTAATTGCTAAGACCTGGAAACAACCCAAAAGCCCAAAAGTAGAGGACT